>CM050168.1:249963990-250533990 GCA_027410445.1 Discoglossus pictus | reverse complement strand
ATAATTTTAGGTGGAACTTGCCCTTTAAAAACACCGGGGCATCTTTCCGTGTGTAAGATATTCAGAACTGTTGCTGATAAAATGTAATGAACATAAGTGATTTAAACTTAATTTGAATAAATTATCCTCTAGCACCATAGCTTAGCATATAGGAGTTTTATAGAAGGTGGCGGCTCTTCAGTTTATTATCTGTACCTTTTTATTGAACACTTTACACTTATTCAATACATTCTATCTGAAAAATAGTTTTTCTGGTGTAATAAAAAAAATGCGCATCCACTATAATATTTGACAACTTGTGAGTAATGCCTGTGTAGGCTGTTCTGCGGAGGCGTTAAAATTGTCAGTAAATACGGGGACTCACACATGTGCGATGGCGGCCGGGGATCTGTGCACCCACAACAGCGGCCAGGTAAACATGCACCCACAATGGCGGCCGGGGACACGTGCACCCATAACAGCAGTCAGGGACAGGTGCACCCACAACAGTGGCCTGGGACGCGCACACTGCCAGCCGGGAAGGCACAGACAGAGAAAGAGATGGCACAGACAGAGAGAGAGAGAGACCTCACAGAGAGAGAGAGGGCACTTATAGAGAGAGAGAGGCGACATTCAAAGAGACAGAGCACAGACATGGTGAGCACAGCGAGGGCAGAGACAGAGAGGGTAGAGAGAGAGGGCACAGACAGAGAGAAGGCACAAGGAGAGCGCACAGGCAGAGAGAGGTCACAGAGAGAGCGCACAGACAGAGAGATAGGGCACAGACAGAGAGAGGTGGCACAGAGAGAGAGGGAGAGAGGGCACAGACAGAGAGAGAGAGAGAGAAGGGGCACAGACAGAGAGAGGTGGCACAGACAGAGAGGGAGAGAGGGTACAGACAGAGAGAGAGAGAGAGAGAAGGGTCACAGACAGAGAGAGAGAGATGGGGCACAGACAGCGAGAGAAAGGGGGCACAGAGAGAGAGAGAGAGAGAGAGAGAGAGCAGAGGGAGGGCACAGACAGACAGAGAGGACAAAAACAGAGAGATAGTGACATATTGTTAGTTTGCAGTTGCAGCTTCACCATATTCACTAAGATTATTTTATTATAAAAATATCTGCAAGAGTTGTGAGGGCTTCTTTAAATCTCCACCATTTTTTTTGGTTTACCATAGGAGAGATAATTGTGAGTGTCTCTGCTTAAAGGGTGAACTTACAATCTTAAAGTCTTATGCAAACATTTGGACATCCCTGGCCAATTTACATATAATGCCGACTTTTGAAGTAATCCTTAACCCCTGCAACAAACAAATGAAATTTTCTGCAAATGCATAGTTACTTTTTATATGATCAACTTGAAAGAACAGAAAAAATAAAATCGCAATTGTGGCTCCTGCTCCTACTAGGTCAGTACTTAGTAATACCCCCAGGTATCACAGCTTGTTAACGCTTTTTGTAGCCAGCTAGGAGTCCTTCTATTCTTGCTTTGGGAATTTTCCCCACCTCTTCCTTGCAGATCGCTTCTCCTTCTGAGATATTCTTGGGCTATCTTGCATGTACAGTTTGTTTCAGATCTAACCATAGATTTGCAATGATGATCAAGCCTGGGGACCATTTCAAGAATGTCAGCTTACATTTCTTGAGATAGTTCATGGATTTCAAGGTGTGTTTTAGATCATTTTTTTGTGAGTTTCTTGACCGTCTGTTTGAGATTAATTTCCAAATGTGTTGATATTTAGTGGAATTCATTCTTCCCTCTACCAGTACAATGTTTCCTGTGCCACTGGCTGCCACAAAATCCAAAGCATAGTAGATCCACTCCATGCTTCATCAATTACAAGGTGTTCATTTCTTCAAATGCAGATCCTTTTTTCCACTCCAAACATACTTTTAGTGATTTGCGGCCAGAGTTGGATTTTTACTTCATCAGTCCACAGCACTTGGTTTCAAAATGTTTCTGGCTTATCTAGATGTTATTTTGCACTAGCGACTTGCCCGTCAAAAAATGACGGCAATAAGATTGTAAGGCAGGTAATGTTGTTTGTGTGCAAAATTAATTTTGTTGGTGTTTTAAGATCCTTCGGCGCTCATTGCGAGGCTCTTCGTTGTTTGTGTGCTATGAGCAGTGTTGGTGTTTTTTTTTTGGTATGGCAATGAATAATTAATAAAATAATAAATGAATATACTTTACCTATTTTGAAGTAATATACACAGGAAGCATTGTGTTGAAGAGCTGGCAATCTGTTTTCATGTTGCTGCAGCATCAGTGCTGTGGAGCTGCTGTGTAAGCGTCATGAATGTGTGCAGTGTAATAGTGTGCGCGAGGCAAATCCGTTTGGGTAGCTGTGTACTTCCGGATTGTATACGTTATTGTTGTAAAATGGCGCCTAATGTGTGGTATGCGGCTGTTGCTGATTTAGCGTCCTTGTTTTCGGATGTCATCCGACTTTTTCGGAAAATTGGTGGTGTTTTGCGTGTTTAGGGTCCTTTAGCCTCGTTTTTTTTTTTTTTCGGTGGCCATTTTTTCTCTCGCTTAGGTGATTTTCGGGTGTCTAAACTCCGAAATATGGACTTAAATCGAGGTGTAACTTCACTTGCAGAGGGTAAGCTTTTTATGTGCTTGTTGTGTGTATTTATTGTGTTTCTAATGTTTTTGGGGTTGCGCCGGTTGCGACCATGTTTTCGGATCTCGTACTTCTTATTCGGGAAATCCGTAGGTGTTTGGTGGTGTTTTGCGTCTTTAGAGTGCTGTAGCCTCGTTTTCGTTTTTTTCAGCGGCCATTTTTTCTCTTGCTTAGGGGATTTTTGGGTGTCTAACCTTTTTTATTTGGAGTTAAATTGAGGTGTAACAGTTTTCGAGGTCCTGGCTGCCTCCCCTTGCTGTAGGTAAGCTTTTTATGTATTTGTTGTGAGTATTTAATGTGTTTTTCATGTTTTCATGTGCGTGGGTTTCGGCCGTTTTTTGCGAGGTCGTAATAAATCGTAACATGTCTCGTATTTTGCTTTCATAACGCTGTAAATTTTGCGATGTCCGTAGTTGCTGGCAAGGAGCGCCTTTGGCAACAGAGCGCCTTAGGCAACTGAGGCCCTCGCAATGCGAGGGCCGCAGTTGCTGGCATGGAGCGTCTTTGGCGCTCCATGCCAGCAACTGCGGCCCTAACTTCGCGAGGGCCGCAAGCTCACTATGCGAGCCCGCAGCGTTAGCAACAGCTCGCATGCTCACAACTATATATGTGATAGTTAAGATGTTGAGTTTTGTGATGAGATCATAGGTAAGGTTTCCTTCTGATGACTCTTCCATGCAGGACGGTGCACCACCATTCCTATATCAGCTAAACATTTGTGTGGCCCTGCAGTTCTATCTGAGAGTTGTATTGGTCTTCCAGATCTTGTTTTGACTTCCACAGTCCCCCTACTGCCATTTCTTAACGACATTTATGATACTACAATTTGGCAGCGTTTTGATACCTTTCTGTGGCCTCCCCTGCTATGTAGACATCAATTAGCTTGATTTTCAGGTCCGAAACTAGTTACTTTGAGGAATCTATAGTTGTTGAGTGTTAGCACAAGGCGCAAGTTAATTTAAGTTCTGTACCCTTACAACTGGAAGTGTGCCCAAACATTTGCACATGTCACAATTACTATTTTTTAAGTAAATTAAATAAAATGTAAATGGGAATTAGCATTTGCAGAAACTCCATGTTTTTTAATTACTTTGCTGCAGAGGTTGTGTTTACTTTTTCATGCAAAATGCTACAAAATATGCATTGTAACCTGAGATATGTTGTATATACACAAATCTACCCTTATATGTTATAATAGGGGATAGTCATCCCAAGTACACCAGAGTACACCCCGATTCTCTTAGCTACTGAAACCAGTATATTTTCAGCCTCATAGTTCATTGTATAAATGGCTCTGATCATGTGGATAACATGCAGAGGTATTGAGCAGGATCAGTGAATCTGAATCATTGGCATAAAATTCAAGCTCCAATCAAGGTTTTAGCCTATAATATTAATTGATTTAATTCAGTACAAAAAGTACTGCATGTACAATGTTTTTATTTTTTATAAGTTTCTAGAAAACCAGTTGCACACTATATATAATATAGAGGAGCATACTATAAATATGAGATTTTAGTGCCCATTTAAAGCAGATTTACAATGGATCTGTTTGAAGAACTGTAATGGACAATGGGCAAAATTTGTAAAAAAACAATATTGCTTTACATTTCTTAATTATTTGACTTTTCATGTCTTAACTGTTTGAGGTGAGAGGAGATATATCTATGTGTTTCCACAAAGGGTAATGCCTAGGGCAGCATATTTTCAAGGGGCAGCAGGTTGCCTGAATATACAGAACAATACATTGAAATATGTTTGTATATGCACAGACAGTGATGTTTATATATGATAAGTATGCATTGATCATTAATAACATTCCTATTTTATGATAGCAATATAAAATTAATTTGCAAATATTAGAAAATCAGTGCTTGTCTCCGCTCTGACAAGGTTGTTAAGGGGAGACTGAGAGACAAATGTAAAGGGCTTAAAGAACAATTGTATTAGATAAGAGAATAAGCAATAATTCATAGTCTGCCCCAACAGCAAACTTGTGTTGTCAAGGCAAACTTATGTAATACTACAGCCAATGGAGATCATTGCTTTGGTACAGTGTGTCTGAAAATTTAGCACCTATCTGCTAGATAAAGCCACCTCCCACCATTGATCCCAGTGGTAGGATAAAAGCCGCAGCTGAGCATGAACTTTCAAAGTAAGTAATAATAATAAAAATTACTATTTTAAATCATTGAGTATGAATTGAATTATTGATCAATGCCTACTTTAAAACATATAGATCCTGTTGTTAGGTCAATACAATGGTCCTTTAATTCTCCTGTACTTTGTTTAATAATTGGAATACATAGGGCTATATTAAACAAAATTTCAGTTTTTCTTAGGAAATTTTTTTTTGGGGAACCCCTGATCTAAAACATTTGGTTATTTTTTAGAGTGTAGTTATTCAAAAGAGAATATGGGACTACAGTCGTCCAATCAAATATAGGCCGTAACTACCGATTTAGAAACAACCAATTGTAAATGAGACCGTCATCATGGCGTCAGTAATACATGGAGGTTACAAGTCAATTAACGTTTAGAGGTCCGATATGCGATCAGACTCGCAATCCGGCAATGTACAAAATATTAAAAATGACTGAAGGAAATGTTCTAGTCCATGTGGGTGGACTGATATGTATTAACTCATTGATTCCCGAGATTGATATGACACTGAAATTAAACAGAAAAAAAAATATCTTTTGATTGCAGATTTGCGGGCTTGAGAGTGTTGTGCACTTATTTCTAATGTCTTTTTTTATCACTTTCCCCGTCATTTAAAGTGCAGTACTGAATTTAGCATTTACAGTGCTACGAACAGGTGTTAAACCCCCTTTGCGAGTCCTGTCTAGTACCCATATGATTTTCTTCTACATTTGCTTTTTATTTATAGTTTAGTTTCTAATTTAAGACATTAGCTAATGTCTATTCTATATAGTATATGCTAAATAGGAGATTTCCGTGTTGTCAAAACACTGGGTTCTTAGAACTATATACTGTATGTTATATATTGCATTTCTACATTGAACAGCAGAAGGTTTATAGAAAAGACATAGGGTGGGTTCTGAGCTCACAGCTGAATCGGAGCACAAGGAGAGAGAGAGAGAGACTGCATATCCCAGGCTGCTTTGCAACAGAGGAACCCCAGAGTTTGATACAAATATTTCAGCTAGCCACTGCTTTCTCCTGATTGACCAAAACAAATTATGAATTTTATGCTAATCTTAGCAGGGATTTTCAGGGTGTCAACTAACAAAAGCTGCTGCTTGCAAACTGAAAAGAGCATCAGGGTGAGTTTGTAAATGTTTATTTTGGTATTTTTGCATGCAATAAAATATTTGCATACACTACTGATTCTCCTCTATCAGATGCATTAATAATCTAGGAAATTTATATACGCCTTTCACAACACGTGACACCACTATTTGGACCAGTTCTGCACTGTTATACGAACTACAACAGCTCTTGTTGTAAACTGGTGTAAAGGTAATTCTAAAATGAATTATACAATTATTATTTTACACCCTCTATATAAAAGCATACTATTTAAGTGACTTACTTGTTTAAAAAATAAAATATGCATACTTTTTGCACCTCTAGCCCTGAAAACCACAGTTTTTGCTTGTAGACCTTCTGACCACTTCCTTTAAAAAAATATATATTTCAAAATAATTTGCTAGTTGTCCAGCTTGCATTTTATAAAGATCTTCCCTGCATACAATTCCCCTTTTCTCTGAAAACTTGGCACATATTCTGAGACTACTTTGTGTGATGAATAATGAATTAATCATCTAGCTTGTATATACTCGAGTGTCACTCTTCATAGCAAATGGGATAATTCTGTGACAAGTCTTGTAGAGCTATACATATTGGCACTAGATGATGTGCATTCTTCAATGGATCATATGTTGTGGAAAAATGAGCAAAGAAGCTTGAGTAATACTCCACAATGCCCAGAAAGGCTCTGACTTGGGCTTTTTTCCCCAGGTTGTGGCTGGTTGGGATTGACTCCACATTAAGCTGTGGTTTGACCAACCCTCTTCCTACAATATAGCCCAGATATTTAGCTTCACTTAGATCCTATGGCACATTTTGCAGGGTTTACAATAAGCAAATACAAACCCGTCTGTCCCAGGCTTCCCAATACCGCTTTCACTTTTTCAAGCTGTTGCCCAATCAGTGCTGTCTATTAGTCTCTGGAAAGTTGCTGGAGCTCCATGTAGTCCAAATGGCAGAACTTTGTATTGAAATAGACCAAGTGTCAAGAGTATCTGCCAATACCCTTTTGTTAATTCCAGTGTTATTAAGAATTTTGATCTATCAGTTCAGCCACTCTGGGAATGGGATAGGTGTCAAACTCTGCCTTTATCTCTGCTCTCTTAGCCTCTGGTATGCTATAGGACTTAATTCTTACCCTTATTCTTGGCTTAGTGGTAATATCATGGTAAATAGAGGTAGTGCCACCACGCCGTGTAGAGAAATCGTCCTTGTTTTATTCCAACATCTTATAAGTTTCTTCCTTTTTGTCCAGGATTCAGTTCCTCAGATACATGCACTTTCACTTGTTCTGACTCCAAGGATTCTACAAAGCAAATAGTTGTGCTCATATCTTCTGACCATTCAGCCAAACATATAACATTCACATCTACTGTCTGCACTCCAGGGATTTAGCAGGTTTATATGGTAGATCTGCTTTAGTTTTCACTCTTGAGGTTGTCTGACTTTACAATCTACTTCTCCTATGGCCTGAAATCTTGTAGGGGCCTTTCCATCTAGCCAGAAATTAGCTTTTTGTTGTAGGTACTTGCACTCTGCCTCCAGGCTGAAACTTCCTTACTTGTACAGTGTGTTTATAATATGCTTGCTGGTATCTGTGGGCTTTCTCCATATGGCCTCGTACCAGTGGGGCAACTTGGGAAATTATTTCCCTCAAATTTTTCACATATTCCACAATATTTTCACCTGGCACTGCTTGCTCTTAACACTCTTCTCGTACTATGTCCAGAATCCCTGATAGTAAGGTAACTACCACTTTTCTTAGCATTCTCTTCACGGTCCTATTAAATCATTCCATCATCATTCCATCTATCCATCTGTGGGTATGCAGAGGTTCTCAGAGATTTAAAGCCTTTTTAAATTGTGATTCAGCCAATTCTAAAGGGCTCTAGTGAAGACCTTGCTTTTGGGTAGAAGTTCACTAGCTAAAAACTTCTGTAAAAAAAATATGCTATGTGCTTATATAGAACTTTTAGAATTTAGAATTGGACGAATTGCAATTTAATAAGGCTGTAAATCTGTACGAGCTTGCTCATGTATTTCATTAACTTTGATACAAATGGTGTTCCTTGGTATGTCAGGATTTCATTTGGTATTCCCACCCTTGAATAAGTTGTATGAGTTCATTAGACACGTTCTTTGAAGTTGCTGTGCACAGTGGTATAGCTTCTGGATATCTTGTGGCGTAGGCCAGTATTACTAGCCTTTTTTTCTAGAACTCCCACATTATCCATAGCTATCCTCTCCTCAATTAATGGTAATAGTAGTGACATCTGGCACTCTGGACAGGATCAAAATTCGTCCCAATGTTTTTGCACTTTCTAGGTGTCCTTCAAGCCAATTTCAATGAGCCAGGTCTAAGACTTTGTTAGTTTTCTCTGTTATAAGGACCAGGAGTTGCTCCAAAGCCTTATCACCTAAAGAGACAATGCTGTAAAGTATATCATTCTGTTGGATGAAGTATGGGCTTTGGTTCCTCTCACTTTCAGGAACAGGGCCACAATTTACTTATACTAGCTCATTCCAAACATTCTGAAGTAATGGGTCAGAAACTTAGTCATGTGGAAAGTATTTGCTTTTAGAGAAAAACTACTATAAGGTCAAACCTTCCTCATCAGACTCTCCTGTACTGGCCCATACTACGAGACAGTAGCTTCTCTTCTTTCCTCAGCCTGACAGCTAAAGCCTCCTCAGAAGCTATTCTCCTTATTTTTGTACCAATCTTTTTGGCTTTTCTTCTTTCCCTCTTTTTTTATGGTCCTTCCCCAGTCCAGAGAATAGGTGGCTTGACTTGATGACCAGTTTACTCTTCAGGCTTTTTTTTACGACTTCTCATTTGTTAATTTGACGTTTATTCTCAAAATTGGGAAAATCCCTGTATAGGACGACAGGATAAGGCAAGTTAGTGATCACTGGTGCAGTGATTATCATCTTCTTCCCACGTACCTCTAGTGCTGGTGTACTTGTATGGTAAAGATTCACTGTTCCATGCTCACATTTTATACCTATTTGTATTATATATTTTTTATTTCACTAGGCTTTATGATTTTGTCTGAAAAAAGTCACTTCACTTCCTGAAACAATTAACACTGTGGTTTATTTACTATTACGGTTTTGGTAACACGATGAAACTTTTCTGCCACTCGCACCAAGCTGATCAGATTACAATTAAACTGAGACTCTCCCATGTTACATTGCATTGGTTCTACCTTGTTTGGACAATGGGCCACTATAGGTCCCCATTCTCCACAATAGAAGCATTTGACATTGCCTACTTTGCTCTGACTGTGCTTTGACTGTTCAACAGTCTTTCTTTCTGAGGTATTTTTTTCACCAATGTGGTATATCCATTGACTTCAACTGACCGCTTAGAAGAAGTTGTTCACTTATCCCAGTAACACGAGAAGACATATATATTTAACTGGCACACATACATAAAGTGACACATGAACGAAAACTATGGCACACACAACAGGCACAAAACAAATACACTGGTTCGTATAACAGGGCCACTTAAGAAATACAATAATACACATTACAGGACTTCTTGAGGTTATATGTTGCTTCCCCATAGATTTGTGTGTCTTCCATACCCAGTTACTACTACTTCATTTTCTCTTCCTATGTCCCATTTTAAGATTACAATACAGATTTATATAAAAGCACCAGTATATCTGTATCTATTTATATATATACTAGAATATTGCCCTTCAAAAAATGACTGGAATCAAATTGTAAGTGAGCTAATGCTGTTTGGTGTATGGTAATGAACTAAATAATACATTAATAAAGGAATATACTTTACCTATTTTGAAGTAATAAATGCAGGAAGCATTATGCTGAAGAGCTGACAATCTGTTTTCATGTTGCTGCAGCATACAGTGTGGGTTTTGAGAGCTGTGGAGCTGCTGTGTAAGTGTGAGCAATGTGCGTGGTGTAAATAGTGCGCGCGTGCGAGGCAAATCCGTTAGAGTAGCTGTTTACTTCCGCATTGTGTAAGTTAGTGTTGTAAAATGGCGCCTAAAGTGTGGTACGCAGCTGCTGGTGATTTAGCGTCCTCGTTCTTGGAGCTCGTCCGGCTTTTTCAGACAATCCATATGTGTTTGGTGGTGTTTTGCGTGTTCAGGGTCCTGTAGCCTCGTTTTTGTTTTTTTCGGTGGCCATTTTTTCTCTCGCTTAGGTGATTTTCGGGTGTCTAAACTCTTCAATTTGAAAATATCCTGCCAGAAATACACAACTGACACAAATCCAATGGTACACAAATATACACAGCACGGCCCACTTACACACACAGAGATGCTTGCATATAATGCACTCTGACATTTGACCAATATTTGTATGATAACAACACAATCTAAATTGTTAAATCAACTTTTAAATAATACAACACTTCCTTCTAGTTATCCCAGTTGACATTCAGGATTAATAGACCATTATAAGCTATCCTCCAAATACTTGTCCACCGTTACTAGCAGTATGTGACCTTACAATTCACAAAAGCAGTGTCTGTCAGTTCCTGATAATTTTGCTGACTGACCCATGAGTTGTGCAAGAGAAACAAGTAGGAAGAGGATGACAGTTGCTTGAAATAGAAAAGGAAATTGCTGATCCTGAATAAAAAGACAAAACTTTTTTAAGTTGCACAATTTACAGACTTGCATCCTAACTCGTAGCCAGTGCACTTCATGCTAAAAGTCTTATTTCTGCAAAAAGTATTTAAGAAAATGTTTTGAATCTGTTAAAAGAGCCCGATTCAATTGAGCAATTGTAAGTTTCTGGAGTCCGTAAGTGAGGCGTAAGTTAATTTACTGATCAATTGGCATCTTTTTGTGGGTTATGGGCTTGAAATCTTTGCGAAGGTTAAACCCAGAACTTACAGCCTCCCAAAGCCTTTGATCTGTCCCGTCCGCAAGAGTTAAGATCGCTAAAAATCGCAAATCGCTATTCAATTGCTCCAATTCCCCAAGGCCACAAATGTTTTCATACCCGTAAACGGCAAATGTAGGAGCAAATCCTATGTACTAGAGAGGACCCGCAAAGGGGTGAATGCAAATAAAAACTCAATACTGCACTGTAAATAACAGGGAAATACATTATAATTAAT
The DNA here is from genome assembly GCA_027410445.1 of Discoglossus pictus. Classification (NCBI taxonomy): domain Eukaryota; kingdom Metazoa; phylum Chordata; class Amphibia; order Anura; family Alytidae; genus Discoglossus; species Discoglossus pictus. Next base: position 250,523,011 of record CM050168.1, on the reverse strand, counting down.
TGTACAAGAGTCTCAAGCCCGCAAATCGTCAATCAAAAATCATATTTGTTTATGTGTTATTTCGGGGTATCAATGAGTTAATACATATCAGGCCACCCATATGGACTAGAACAGTATTGGCAATCCTTTAAATTATTATGTATTTTGAGGGTTTGCGGGTCCCCTCACATATTGGATTCCGAACCTAATTGATTGACATGTAACCTCCATGTTTTATTGCCGTAATGATGGCGGTCTCATTTTCTATTGGCTGTTTCTAAATGGGTTATAACGGCTTTGCTTAATTGATCATGTTCCCACCCTGAACTACTACGCACGAGTGCATGGTTTACGGCTTTGGTGTTCGTCCCGTAACTTGCGGGCTTCTTCAACTGAATAGCACCGGAATCAGAGACGAATGGGAGCCCGCAGCACACGCGTACAGACATACGGCCTGTATCCCGTAAGATGTGGGCTTGCAATTGAATCGGTCAAAGTCTTCAAAGAAGCATTTAACTAACACATTTGGTCCTACAAGGGCCAGCAACTATTAAGGATTTCTGGATGTCTTCTGCTTCTAGATATATTGAGGTTCTCTCTATTAAAATCCTGGTCTGTTAGAGACCTACATGCTTATTATGCTATCACTGCTCTATAAGCATAGACCCTGAAACAGACTTACTACTAGACTCTTTGTATTTGAATAACATATTATAATTGTCAAACTGCGATTTGTTGGCACGCTTGCGAGCCTCGCGAAGTGAGGCGAGCCATTGAGGCATTGAAGCCTTCTGAGCTCGGAGGACTTAGGCTTGCAAGCCTTGCCAAGCGAGGGGGGCATTTGAGACATTGAAGTATTCGGGACTTAGGCTGAAATGAGCGCCAAAGGCTCTCCTGCGAGCCTCGCAAAGCGAGGCGAGCAGTTGAGGCACGCTGGACTTAAGCTGCAAGTATTTGAGGAATGCGGGACTTTTATGCCCGTTTTTTTTTTGACGGGCAATTTGCTAGTCCTGAATAGGACAACTAGAAAGGAAAGAGGGGCATTGAGGTAATAAGATCTACAACCTTAGTAAGGTGGTGGCATTGTCAGAATTATAAACAAAGCTCATTTTGCTATGCTGATGTGATGTTATTTTTATTGTTGTGCCTTAAAATGAATATCTTGTGTTGATTTGCTGATTTATGCGTAGAACAGATAGAAAAAAAATCTTACCCTAAACGGAAGTGGCTTTGAAGCTGAATTAGAGAGAACATGAGTTTTTTTTTGTATTTGATAACAGATGGACCAGAGCTGAATGCACTACTGGTTAGATCCTCTGATCAGTTACCAGGATTCTGTCTTAAACCAGCAGATACTAATGTCTTAAGTACAGAAGGGAATAAAAGTCCTTAACATGATTAATGATCAATGAATACAAGCCAAAATAGTTTCCTGACCAACCACTTCTTTTATTAAGTGACTCACACATTTCCTGTACATTAAAATACAAACATTCACAACCTCCACAGATAGAACAACCCAGTTAGGAGGCCTGCATGTAGCTCCATTTGGTGCTCAGTAGTGGAGCCTTACTGCAGCCCCTAGGAAACCAAGGGCCTCATTGAATTCCAAGCCCGCAACTGCCTTCATAAGTCTGCAGGTTTGAAATATGCAACAGTTACAGAGCGATTAAATAGAACAAGTAAGCAACTACAGGGCCGAAGTCTCAAAATCTTAAACCATGCTACCTTATGTAGCATTTCAGGGCATGATCATGATTAATTAATCAAGCCTGTAAACTACAATTGAGGCACAGCCAATAGTACATAAGACTGTCATCATGACGTCTGTAAAACACAGGGTTTAAACCACAATCAATTAGTGTTTAGACGTCCGATATGCGATCAGGCTCGCAATCCAGCAATGTAAAAATGAATGAAGAAAATGTTATAGTCCGTGCGGGTGGCCTGATATGTATTAACTCCTTGATTCCCGAGATTGATATAACACAGAAATAAAACCTGAAAATAATATTTTTTATTGCAGATTTGCAAGCTTGAGAGTGTTGTACAATTAATTAAAATGTCTTGCATTGCTTTCCCCGTATTTTAAAGTGCAGCAAACAGGTGTTTAACACCTTGCGGATCCTCTTTAGTACTCCTAGAGTTTTGGCTACATTTGCCATTTACGGGTGTAAAAGCAATTCTGGGCTTGAGGAATTGTAACAATTTAATAGCGATTTGCAATTGTAACTTTTGCGGGCTTGACAGATCAAAGGCTTAGATGGGAGTTACGATTTTGACAACCCGCTTTTCCACCTGTAACCTGCAGATCTATTTCAGGTAGCTAAAAGAGGCCAATTTATAGCAGTAACTTTTGTGGACTACATTACGGGCTACAGTAACTACAATTTAATGAGGCCCCATGTCTCAAAGTCAAATTACATGGACATGTGGACACATCCCTCCACCAAGAGCATGCAGGAAACAATAGCCTCTTCTAGTCTTGTAATTATATCCACAATTTTATTATATATAGTATGTTCACCTTACACTAAAAATACATAGAAAATCCTATTGTTAAAGGGCCACTTTTGTGTTCTAAGAATAGTTAGGTGGGGTAAGAAACAAAACTTTTAACATTTACAGTGGATTCAAACAATAATTTCTAATCATGCACCAGGCAGTATAAGCCTCTTATCTCTCCACCCCTGAACGAAGTATGGAGTTTTCTCCTTATTGCAGCTCCCACACCAAACAGGTGTATTGTGCTTGCAGTATGATAGCAGGAGGTGACTAGAAAGTGTATTTGTGTACAATGCTGGCAGCTCATGTTACACTATTGCATGCTAGTAATGTATGTTTTATGCTGTTTTTATGCTGTTAAGAAGGCACAGGTGAGCCTGAGGGGTCCAGGGGGGCATGTCGGGTTGGGCCAAGGTGGGGGGGGGGGGGGGGAGAATGAAAAAAAAAAAACATACACAGCATTGGCCCCCACCCAGAGGAGGGCCCTGGTGCACTGCACCACTGGTAGATATGCCCCTGTGTCTGATGTTCATCCAATGAGTACAGGTAGATTCACTTTGATTGACATATATTACAATATGTCCTGGATTGGCCATGGAGATAATGCTGGATAACCCTGAGGTATAAGAATCTATAACTCCACCTAGAAATAAATGTGAAAATAGTTGTAATTCTGTAGCTCACATGGTATCTCATATGCGTGAAATAAGGCTGGTTTCCCTAATTTTATATCCTAAGGGGGTGCAAGTAAGTGGTTAGATTGTAACTAAAACTCTTATGTGTGCATATCTGTGGTGTAACTGTTAGGAAGTAAAAGGCTAAGCTTGAATTCCTGTTATGGTCATGGGATCTTGGCCATGGGACTGTGTAGGTTTACACTCTTAGAAGTGGTGGTTCTCTGTCAAACAAGATTTTTCATGCCTGTAAGGCTTATCCAGTTTTTGGTAATGTTTTGTAAGGTTTCTGTGGACCATTTTGCATTGGAGGTCATTTTGACATTTAATATGCCTGTTACTGTTTTGAAGTACTAAGAATCTCTGGTTTAGCAATAAACACCAGAGGGATCTTACTTTAATGTTATTTAGCAAGTTGTTGTTGTTTAGTCCTTCCTGTCTGTCTCGGTTGATCCTACATGGTATAGCTCACAGCTTCATTAAAGTATACAAGCCCCTTCACCATGACAAGGTAGCTATCCAGAAGGGGCATCCAGCACTTGCCGCAAGAAAAAAGTAACTCGCTTTACCTCTGACCTAAGTCCTTGCAGTTAGTCTAGTATATGGGAGAAACAGCTGATAAACTGACAGTTTTGTTATTATGCTGTTTTTAGTATTATCCTATATTTGACCTACCTATATACCCATATATACCTACCTATATGTTGAATGTATCTGCTATATTACAGTTTAATTATAGTCTGTTTTCCAGTTACCATGTTGTATTCACAGTACAATTTTACTGTACCTTTTTGCTTTAACAAGTTTCTGTAAAAGGAAGATTGTCTAGTCAGCTGACTTTAAACACAATTAAATGGCAGATGAGATTTAATACGAATAAATGTAAAGTTATGCATCTGGGAAAGAAAAGTAGCCATGCAATTTATAATATTAATGAAGCAAATCTAGGGGTATCAGATATTGAAAGGGTTTGGGAGTACTTGTGGACAACCACCTAGGTAACAGTGCTCAATGCCAAGCCGCATCTGCAAAGGCAAGTGAAGCAAATATAATTCTTCCCTAGTACGCCCTCATTTGGAATATGTAATAAAATTGTGGGCACCACTTCATGAAAATGGACATTTTAGAGCTTGAAAAAGTACAGAGGACAACAAAACTAATAAGTGGAATGGACAGGCTAAGTTTTTCAACTGACAAGAGGACATCCCTTGAGGTTAGAAGTAAAATGATTCCACCTTAAAGAAAGAAAAGGGTTCTTCCCCCTTATGCCTTCTAGCCCTGGATATGGAGAAGGCCTTTGACTCTCTAGAATGGCCCTACTTAAGAGCAGTATTGTCGAAATTCGGCCTTACAGGATGTTTTATGAACATGATTAATAGCTATTATAAATCCCCTCAAGCAGACCTAAAACTTCCTGGTAAAGCAAGGGCTTTGTTTACTATTCAGAGGGGGACCAGACAAGGCTGCTCTCTATCCCCTTTACTCTTTGCTCTAGCCATTGAACCCTTAGCTCAGGCTATTGGATAAAACATAGACATTAAAGGCATAAATATAGGCCACCATCACTTTAAGTGTGCCTTATTCGCAGATGATGTCCTCTGTACATTGACAGATCCCTGCACTTCAGTCCCTGCCCTCTTTTTCCTACTGGGAACATTCAGTAAAGTATCTGGGCTCCACATAAATGTGGATTAAACAGAAGTTCTAAATATTTCCTTACCCCCCTCAGACTTAACTTTTTTGCAACAGCACTTTAATTTTAACTGGCCCTCTAACCATATTAAATATCTAGGTGTGAATCTCACCCGTAACACCGCACATTTTCACAAATCCAACTATACGGCCATCTACAAAACATTCACCCAAAATCTACTGACAAGGGCAAAACACCCAATCTCATGGTTAGGACGTATCCACTCATTTAAAATTAACCTCCTTCCTCGCCTTATGTATTTATTTCGCCCCCTACCGACCGCCTTGAATTACATGGATTTAGACAAACTACAACGCCAAGTCTTTACATTTTTTATGGCAGAATAAATCACATCGTATCTCTAAATCAACTATGTTCATCCATAAATCAAATAGAGGTCTCTCCTGCCACAATTTGAAATTATATTTTAAAGCTGCACAATTGGCCTTTGTTCCAATTGCGCACTCCCCTACTCACCAACTTCTTTGGATATTTATTGAGAACTTTATGATGGCCCCATATACGTGGGATTCCATTCCATGGATCCCAAACCCACTGACATGCTTGGGTAAATTGGACAGTCCGTATATAAAGCATTCCTTAAATATTTGGTCATGGGCTGTCCGCAAATTTCAGCTAATCCCGAAGTACCCCACTCCTACTCCCTTAATACCCAATCCCAGATTCCCGGATACTCTCCATGCAACCTCTTTATTATGGTGGAAATCCCATAATCTACTGCCGGTGAATTCCTGGTATCGAGATAATACTACCTTAATATACACTCAACTAAAAGAAGAATTCAATATCCCCATTCAGGAACATTATACATTTTGTAGATTTAAATACTTTATCTCCACGTTCGAAAATACACTAGGTAAGCCGACTTCAAATTGGTTTACTAGGTTATGCCTGTCTGCTCCGCTTACAAAAGGTATTGTGGGTATCCTATATGATACTTTTAACTCCCCTCCCACCACCCCCCTCCCAAAATATATGGAAAGATGGGAAGAAGACTTAAATGGCAAGTGGGATATGGGGACTTGGAAAAACTCTTAAAGAAAACTTCATAGGATATATATCACCCCAGACAAACTATTTAGATGGAAACGCTCCCCTAATCATAATTGCTTTAGAGCTTGTCAGATTCCTGGGACCTTTTTCCATACTTGGTGGTCATGTCCCCTGGCTCAGTCTCTTTGGACCAAGGTTTTCCACTTAGCCTCAACCATAGTTGGCACGCCTATTACAGCTAAAGTGGACATAGGCCTGCTAGGGCACTCTGTACCCTCACTATCAAAATATCAAAATAGACTCCTTCAGTACTTAATGCTAGCAACAAAGAGTCATATAGCCAGGCAATGGATATCTCCCACTCTTACTTTACAATCAATAAAGGAAAGGCTAACCCATTTACTGGAGGACCGTATGCCTATTTTTCTCCAGATATGGAATCCCTGGATTCATTCTCCCTATAGCCCCCCTATCACGTGAAGTCTTCTTAATTAACATTGTGCTATATTTTGCTAATTGTTACATTGGAGCTGCGGACCGGGGACTGGAGGAGGAGGGACGGGCGGTGGATCCGAGCTGGTAACCAACAGGACTTATACTTCAATACCCTTGAGACAAAAATGTGTTTTCGAATATAAATTTCATGTGTCGTCAACAATGCTTTTTATTTTTCTCTTTTATTATACTGTTTTAGCTCAATTAGAGTTATATTGTGTCTATACAACATAGTTAGTTTTTTGTTTTTCTTTTCTGTTCGTTTCTTACTTAGGGTCTGGATGTTTGCTCTGCTAGACCGAGCCTACCAAACTGTTTTATTTTAGGTAAACTTTTTCCTTAGAAAATTAGAAAAAATTAGGTAACCTGGCAACCCTTAGACCTTCCCGCAAGTGGCGATAGATCTTTTTGGTTAACTTGATTTCGACTATTATATGGTATCTTCTTATGGTGTAATGTAATGTTAACCTTTTCTTCTTTCTTTTTCCCCTTAATTGGGTATGACTTATGTTAATAATGTCATACTGCAACTTGGCTTTTATGTTATCCTCCGGTTTATTTGGTTACCTAATAAAAACCTTTAAAAAAAAAAGAAAAAAAAAAGAGTTCTTCACCGTAAGGGTGGTTAATCTGTGGAATTCTCTACCAAAGGAGGTGGTGACCGTGGATTCAATAGATAACTTTAAAAAGGGATTGGATATATTTTGAAATAAAAAGGGCATTCAGGGTTATCCTGGATAATAAGAGAGGGAGTATTGATCCAGGGAGGAATCCGACTGCCAGTATCTGTGGTCAGGAAGGAATTAATTTTTTCTCCTTTTGAGACAATTGGCAAAGTTTCACTTGGTTTTTTTTCTGTTTGCCTTCCTCTGGATCAATTAACAACTAATCTGCATATTGCAGATCAGAGGAGATCTTAAAAGGTTGAACTTGATGGACTGAAATTATTTTTTCAAACTCAATTACTATGTAACTATGTAACAAGCAATTTAAAATGTTAACACACCTCTTTCATTCCCTATGAAAGCTGAAGAGAAAAATATGTTATTTTGTATCCCTTTAAATTTAACCGAGAACCTACATAAGGAAACTAAATATTTTATACAGATGTCTAGTTACTAATCCCCTTCTGGATCGCTACCTTGTCATGGTGAAGGGGCTTGTGTATCTCCATGAAGCTGTGAGCTATACCCAAGATGGGCAGGCCATAGAAGAGAGGTCAGACAAATTGCGGTCCACTGGAGAAGGAAGTGAAACAGAATCTTTGCCATGAAAAACATATAGATAAGAACCCCCAGACACAAGATTTGCCTGGCTTGATGTAGTCCATCGGGTCATGAACAATCTGACACGACTGAACAACTGAAAAACAGTTACTAATACATGAACTATATTCAGGTTTTCTTTTCTTTTTTTGCTGGAAATGTTTAGGTTTATGAAATTTCAATATATAAAGTTCCTTAAAAGGAAATAAACAACATAATTAATTTTTCCTCTGCAAACACAAACTTTAGATTCCCCATGTACCATATAGTAGTGAAATCCTCAAATACATCTAATATCTTAAATCAAAAATGTCTGTTTTGCTTTGCCGCAATTCAGTGAAACAAAATTTTCAGTAACACTGTGTGTTAAGGGTTGCTTATTAAAGGGATAGTTTAAAATGGCATTGGGCATCATTCAATTGCGATTTGGCCAATTGAATAAGGCCCTAAATAACCACATTACATATATTTTTTAAAGAAGTTTTTTTGTAGCAAGCATCTATCCAAAAGAAAGGTTTTCACTAACTAAAAAATTCTTTAAAAAATATATGTTATGTGCTTATTTAGGGTCCAATTCAATTGGGCAAATTGCAATTGAATGAGGCCCATTGAGTCTAAGAACATAATAAAGCACGGAAATGTCATAAAGCCTGCCTGGCAAAGAGCAGCATTGTGAGGCTTGCAAATATTATGCGTCATTTTTGATGGGCAAGTGGCTGGTGTACCTTAATTCACAAACAAATGCATTTTTGCTTTAACTACAGTGGTCCTTTAAAAGTACAATGAAAAATACATTTGTGAAGCATAACGGCTGAATCCTCACACACATAGGGATTGTACTGATACATATTACAAAACAAACCGCTACTAGAATAAATAAAAATGGATGCATGAATTTAAGGCAAGCATCAGTGCCAACTTTCTTTTACCCGAAAAACAAAAACTAAAAAAAATGATTTTGATCAACAATGATATTAGTAGCCATATACAAAATTAATATTAATACACAGTTCACTTTAATTAGGTTAGATTTCTTATGAAATCTCCAGATTTCTTTCAAACTTTATGAGCCTCGACCTGCAATGGAGTAAAACCCTTAGTTTTCCATAAAACTAAAGACAGTTCATATTTTGTCTCTTTTCCTTCATTTAATCCATAATCCATAATTCATAATAACTATGCCTGTCTCCTATACAATGAACCACATTAGCACATATTGAAAACGTTTTAAGTGCTGTTAAACCATGGCGATTTGTTAATTGTAGAGCCACTATGTGTTCATTCATGCTTTTTTTTTTATAATCTTTTATTTAAGTTTTATCAAAATTTTACAAAACAGAGATATCATCCCATTTTCGTTTAATACAAAATTTGTATCACACTCTCTTATGAATTTTCCTCATAGTAATTCTAATAGGTTCATCAAATGGTAATATATCCAAAAACACTAAAATAATAATACTAATAAAATCAGGAAAAAAAGAAAAGAAAAAAAAAAATTAATTTTTTTTAAAAAAAAAGCTAATTTTCCCAAGGGAAATCGCCTTGTGGGATTTCAACTCAAGATTTATGCGTAGAGAGAACAAAAGGACCTTATACTTTCAGTTATGTACTTATATGGTCCACAAAGACCATCTTCATTTATTTTTAAATTGTTTATCTCTATTATAACTAATAAAATCCAGTTCTATTTGTGCATTTCTATCAATCTCTTCCCAGGTTGGAAAACTTTCTTTCTTCCAATTAAGAACGATCAATCGTATTGCTACCATCAAGATGTTAACTATCATGTGAATCTTAGTCTTTGAAATATATTCCTGAAAAAATTTGAATCATCTAACTTAAATTTTATGACTTTAGTAATACAATTACCTGTATGTACTCGAGTATAAGCCAAATTTTTCAGCCCTTTTTTTAAGGCTGAAAAGGGCCCCCTCGGCTTATATTCGAGTCACTCTCCCCCCCCCCCCCCCGTGTGTCTCTTTTTCCCCCCGTGTCTCTCTATCCCCCTGTATCTCTCTTTTCCCCCCCGTGGCTCTTTCCCTCCCCCTCCCTTATTATCATCAACCCCCCCATCCTCATCCTCAACCCCCCTCCTCATCCTCAACCCCCCTCCACTTTACCCCTCTAAATACCTCCCCCTCTCCCTTTCCCCTCACTTACCTCCATCTGCAGCTGCTCCTCCGCGCTCCTTCCGCCTGCGTCGGACCCGGCATATGCTAATGACGTGACGTCACATGCGCGCCACGTCATTAGCATTGGCCAGGTCAAGACGCAGCCGGAAGAAGCACGGAGGAGCGGAGGAGCAGCTGACGATGGGGGTAAGTGAGGGGAACGAGAGAGGGGGAGGTATTTAGAGTGGTAAAGTGAGGAGGGGGTTTTAGGATGAGGAGGGGGTTTAGAATGAGGAGGGGGGTTGAGGATGGTGGGGTTGAGGTTGAGGATGGAGGGGTGGAGGATGAGGATGGGGGGTTGAGGTTGAGGAGAGGGTTGAGGTTGATGAGGGGAGGCTGAGGAGAGAGGTTGAGGAAGGGGCTGAGGAGGGAGGTTGTGGAGGGGGGTTTAGAATGAGGAGGGGGGTTGAGGATGGGCTGTTGAGGATGAGGATGGGCTGTTGAGGATGAGGATGGGGGGGTTGAGGATGAGGAGGGGGTTGAGGTTGAGGAGGGGGTTGAGGATAAGAAGGGGGGTTGAGGAGGGAGGTTGAGAATGAGGAGGGGGGTTGAGGAGGGGGGTTGAGGGGGGTTGAGAAGGGAGAATGAGGAGGGGGGTTGAGGAGGGTGATAAGGGAGAGGGAGGGAAAGAGACACAGGGAAGGGAGAGGGGGGAAGAGACACAGGGGAGGGAGAGGAGGGGAAGAGACACAGGGGAGGGAAAGTGGGGGAGAGACACAGGGGAGGGAGAGGGGAGAAGAGACCCAAGGGAGAGAGAGGGGGACACAAGAAAGGGGCACAAAGGGCCCACAAGGGGGGGGGACACAGTCACCACATACGTTTATGTGATCCTATCTCCTTCAGACATCTCCAGCAATTACCTGAATGATTTTATGGGTTAATCAGGGCCATTTTCTTTGGTATACTGTACCATCTTTGTATTATTTTAAACTGGATTTCTCTAAGCGAACTACACTTAATATATTACTTGGTGACATTAAACTCTCTTTGCCAGATCTTCTCATCCCATTCCTTTTGAAAGTCTTGTTCCCGTTTAGCTATATTCAGGTTTTCTGAACCACCCAGGAAAATTTTTTTACGATCTAATTAAAATTTCACATATCTTTTCTTTCAGATCCCGACTGGGCTAACTGCAGTCTAGGAGTATTTATTTGTTTGCAGTGTTCTGGCGTTCATCGCAACTTCCAGCTAGGTGGAAGAGTTAAATCCATACGATTGGATAATTGGGATGATGACGCAATACAGGTAAAGATACTTAAGACACAGATAACTGTAAAAAACAAATATAGACATAACATTGAACCCTAAATGGTACTTGATTGGATCACTGGTAGGATGTTCCACCAACTGAATACCATGTTTTATACAGGTTATAATCCTTTATGTTAATGAATATTTGCAGATTGTGTTCATAACACCATTTTTTTTATAGATTGTGTATTTTACATGACCAGTTATTACTTTATGTCCCACAGTGTATGAAAAAGCTCGGAAACCAGCAAGCAAATACTAAATATGAAGCTTTTATACCTCCTTTTTACTACAAACCCAGGGCAAATGACTGCATGTAAGTTCTTACTATTGTTGTATATTAAATATAATCTTCAATAAAAAATAATTCTGTATTATTCCGTAACTAAGCTAGCATATCACTGTGAATCTGCTCTAGCTGGGATGATTGTAATTTTCACAGTTCCTTGGGTCACAATATTGTAGAGCATTGAGAGGCAATGTATAATGTAGCCTGACCTTACTATGAGCCTCATTCAATTGTGCGAATCGCAATTACTTGAACCCACAATGGAGCCGGTAAATGTAACAGATATTTAATAGGCTACATTTAGCAACTAGCATTCCAATTTTCAGGCTCAAAATCACTGCGGTTGTCAGAAACACAACTCTGTCCTGTGTCCGTAAATGTTACCAATGCTAAAGACTCGATATTCAATTACAAAAATTCAACAAGCCCGCAATTGCCTTCAATCATGTCCCCTGAAATCCTATTTACGAGTTCATGGTTTGAGTGTGCAGGCTGTGAGCATGTACTTCCGGCCTAGAAACAATTGAATACATATAAATGTTTAGAAAAAATGTGACCCACAGCAAAAATGTCGGGTTACAGGTAATTACGGGCTTGCAATTGAATGAACAGAATTCAGAGATTGAAATTAAAGCAATATAGGAGATTTCTGTGTTTTAAAAAGTAGAATTCCCCAATGCCATAAAGAACAGGAGGAAATGATTGGCACATAAGGTAAACTTGTAACACAACGATGAGCAAATATTTATGACTCCCCTCCTTTATTTCATTCATGAAAACGATTAAAAGGAAGTGTGTGTGGGAGAATTAAATCTGACCTTGAGTAACAAATAAGATAAAATGTTATTATTTCTTAAAGAAAAAATCCACCAACATTCCAAAGTCTTTTGAGAAATATTAAGTGCGCCAATTAAAGTGCCACTATAGTCTTATATTTAAATTATACTCTTTTGAAGAACTGCATTTAAAAATAGGTGAAACTTTTTAGAATGTAAAAACAAATACAATTTCTACCATTTTTGTATATACATATATATGCTGCTGTGAAACCTACCATTCTGGTTTTTGCTAATCCACTAGGAAGAGGTGGACAGAGATTTTGAATAGATAGGCAGTAGTAACGTGGGATCTAAAACTGTCAGTCATTTAATTGGAGTAATGGAAGGCTTATTACTTGAGCATCCTCCTGGATATAAAATCTAAAAAGCTTTTTCCCACAAGTCAAGTCCTTTTTTATGTTTTTTTTCTGGTTTTTTTTAATGAATGACAAAGTAAAATGTGTTATTTCTCAAATGAGGTTAGATCTTTTTTATCAAGACTTGGTGGGGCTGATATGTTTTAAAAGCACATTATTAGTTATACATTAAAAATAAAAACAACATAATTCTATTTAAGCACCCAAGATTTTTAGTTCAAAAGGCTTGAAGCCACTGCCCTTACTAAGACTCCTATTACATGAGCCCATAATGGAGCCCGTAAATGTTACTGCTATTTAATTGGCTACTTTTAGCTACCCGCATTCCTGTTACAGGCTCAAAATCACTGAGTTTGTCAAAAATGTAACTCCATCCTATCTACTCCTTTGATGTTTCAAGCCCGTAAGTATTACCAGTGCTAAAGATGCAAAATCCATATTTATTTGCAACAATTCAACAAGCCCGCAACTACCTTCAAACCCTTAAATGGCAAATGTATAAAAAAAAGTATATGTTTACTAGATAGAATTCGCAAGTGGGTTAAACACCTGTTCATAACACTGCAAAAGCAAATAAACACACAATAATGTACTTACAAATATTGGCAAAGCAATAAAAGGCATTAGAAGTAATTGCATAACAGTCTCAAGCTCACAAATCCCCAATAAGAATAAATAAATATATTGATCCCGGCAATCAAGGAGTTAATACATATCGTGGAACCCGCATGGACTAGAACAGTTGATTTATTGATTTTTATTTATTTAGGCATTTCTGGATTGTGAGTCTGATTGCAAATCGTACTTCTAAACACTAATTAAATGTAGTATTTGAAATACTCCATGTTTTACTGACACTTAATGATGATTATCTCATTTACTTTTGTCTTTGTCTAAAATGTAACTTAAGGGCTTGCTTAATTGATCGTGATCATGCCCTGAAATGCTACATAGGCGTTAATGGTTTGCGTGTTGGGGCTGTGAGCATGTAATTGCGGGCTTGAGTTAATTGAATACATCTATATATGTAAAACATTAGTAACCCGGAGCCAAAATGTCGGGTTACATGTAATTACCGGCTTGCAATTAAAAAGGGGCCTAAGGGCCTCATTCAATTGCTACGTTTTAGAGATCTAGGCTCGCAAATGGAGGTCGCTAGCTACTTTGCTATTCAATTACATTCCGTTTGCGTGCTCCGATTGGGTTACTTGCTATGAGCTGCGATCTATTGTGATTCGTCAAATCGCAAGTTACTTCCCTCAAAGCCTTTGATCTTTCACGACCGCAAAATCACAAATCTCTATTCAATTTCTCAGATTTTCCCGCTAATTACTCTATCAAGCCCGCAAATGGCATAAATCGAACGACCGGTTACTGGTACCAAGACGGTCTCGCAAAGGTCTTACTTACACTTGAAATGCAAAGGGCTTACTTACAAATTGGAGCACTTTAAATGCAAATATAAATTCAATCCAGCACTGTAAATGATCGGGAACACAATGGTTGACATTAGAATTAAAAGCACAAAATTCTCATGCTCGCACATCCCCAAAATATAAGACTTTATTTCATGTTTATTTTCCGTCCTACAGGCTTCAACCTCCAAGCCCGTAGGACTTTGAAAAGAAATGCAGGTCGCATACAAAAGTCCTAGGGGCTTGAATAACAAGTTACAGGCTTGGAGGTCATTCAAGCCCGTAGAACTTTGAACGGAAATTAAACATACAATTTTGGCGATGTGCAAGCTTGTGAATGTTGTGGTTTTAATTCTAATGTCACCCATTGTGTTCCCCATCATTTACAGTGCTGTATTGAGTTTATATTTCTCTATTTCAAGTGCTCCGATCTTACGGGCTTGCGTCCGCAATCATGTTCAGGCCCGCAAATGCTACTGACGATGGCATGGTTTCCGATTCTCGCGACCGGCGCGTAACTTTTGGGAACGGCCAATTGAATAGCAGCATAAATGTAGAGCAACGCAAGGCCGCAACTCGATCGCTGGAAATCGGCTATTTGCGATCGAGTTACGGCCCGGAATTGAATGAGTCCCTAAGTGTTTAAGAAGGATCAGTAAATTCCTGCTTCATACTGTGTATTGGAGAAGTGATTATCTGGAATTACGCAATCAAATAAAATCTAATATTTAGGTTTTGGAGATGATCATGACCAGGTTCATTCAGTTTTTTTTTAAATTTATAGATTTACATATTCTTTTATTTATTTCATGCTTACATTGTTGAGAGTAATATTAATATTTATGTGTGTGTAAAGTAATGTAGTAATATGCAGTGATATATTTGCATTTTTTTTCTTCTCATTAACTTTTTATTATACATACCGTACAAGAAACAGGATAAAGCATAGAATTTAGAAAATTGAAAGCACAATCCATATCTCTCGAACATTGCAATATTACTATTATCTGTCTAAAACTGAAATTAATCAAAAATATGGAAAGAAGAATTTTAAAAATACACACTATAGGAATGTTCAAGCCTTTATTGTATCACATTTATGTATTTTATTAAAGCTCCTCCTATACTACTCAATTGTTTTTAAATGTATTCTCTTAATTTTTCTCATTTTCAGGGTATTGAAAGAACAATGGATTCGAGCAAAGTATGAAAGGAAAGAATTCATATCTAATAGAAAATCTGTGTATGACACAAGTAAGTTTAAGGGTGAATGGGCGTTTGTATTCTTACAAATAGGTTCAACAGTACCATTTTGTGGAAGGGTAGCCATGCTATAATTCTGATGACATAACATTATCTTGTCAGCCAATAGGAAGGCAGGTCAAAATGGTAGATGAGTCAACTCAGCACTCGTTAAAGTGACAAACAATTTCATCAAACATCAAGGGACATTTTTTTACTTAATTTTTCAGAAATGCTTCGGCAACCCCGACTCCATTCTTTCCTAGTTAAACATCACATTTCATGTTCCATACAAATTATAAATATATCTACGCTTATAATCTATCTCCTTTCATATTATTCACTATACCAGTAGTGTGTTATATTTCCATGTGTTTCCTACCTCTATTTAATATTCAACATTACACCCATCTTTTCCCACACTCATGAAATTCCAAAAAAACCTCCACAGTTTTAAGAGCATCCCAAACCAGCTGCCTATGTGCTCTATGTGTGTCTGCTCTCGTTTCTTACTCCCAATCCGAAAATAATGTTGCTTTTCTCAACAGAATATATCCAGAATTCGCCCTTTCAATCACATTTGCTAATCTACATCATTCACTCCTATTTCATGGCTGGCTAATATAGCTCCCTTTAATTGGTACTCGCTCTTGTGTATCTCCTATGTAGCTACCAGACTTCTCTGTCCCAATGGGTGACTGTATCCCTGTGAATCAAATGTGAAATTGGTTATTTTGTACCACACATACTACTTACAAACAATGAATTCTTGCAATTCTACCCTTTCCACATATTCCCCAAACTGCAACCTACAAACTGCCCTTCATCTAAAACTCTCCTGTTTGCTCATTATATGCTGCACATCTTTGTACAGGAGATATCTCGTGTTTTTCTGTCATTATGGGATTGCTTTTCTCCATCCAGCTTTTTCCACACCGCCAAAGCTACAAGTGTTGCATGAAACCGACATCTTCAGAAAGTTCTATGAAACAACCCTTTAACTTAAGCATGCACTTCACTACAAGACATTCTTATCACCTTTTCTAATTGATCCCACTCTTGCCCTTCTCCGTGATTTCTTCCACTGGCACATTCCTATTATTATTTATATTATTTATCTACTCTTTCTGCATTAGTGCCATGCTTTCTTCATAATGTACTTTTTGTAAACCATAAATAGAGCATAATAATTATGGCCCTCTAATTATTGTGCAAAGAAAGTAAACCATGAACCAGCATATATCCAAAATAGATAAAAAAACAGTAATGGAGATGCCAAAAAGATGTATAAGCAGTTAGGGGTGCCTAGTAAATTACTATGTATCCAATAATGTTGTTGTCCCCACCCACATTTTTGTACTTTGCAAACAGCTTTATTGAGGAGTATCAGCCATAACTGTTTAGTATATGTTAGTACATAGTAATAATTGTAAAAAGGAGAGCAATACAAATTAAACCTACAACTTATGTTTGATTCTTGGTCTATATCTTGCTGCATATACATTGAAGAACAGATGAAGGATCCCCCTTTATTCTTGGGAGGGGGTAGCATCAGCCTAGAGTTGCAGTGATGTGACTGTAGATTGTGTTGGCTATGGCATATTAGGGTCTTGGTTTGACTACTAAGATGTGGATATCTATGGGAACATAAAATAAGTTTACCTTAGATGTAGGGGATCTAATAAAAATTGGTGCATGCACGAAAGATTATATCAAATTTACTCCGTAATTGATATTTCGACTGTTACATTATGTAAGGTGACCTTTTTTTTCCTTTCCAATAGCATCCAAAGAAGGTTTCCTGTGGAAAAGGGGAAGAGACAATGACCATTTTTTACGGAGGAAGTTTATTTATTCTGAGAGTGACAGGCTTCTGAAATATTACACTAAAGAAGATGTAAGTATCCTCTAGCAAGTGTGTGCTTCATTCTTTTTTCCTCAGCATCCTCCATTTCTATTTCCATTGTCTTTTGAGGAGCACTTTGTAATTTTGGATTGATCTGTGGAAGATATGAGACTTTTATATGGAATATTTTTCTCGTGGTAAAAATACTGTGCTGGGCGATTATTTGTTTTGGAGACGACTGATATTTTGCTGGGAATTCCTTTTAATACATTTCTCTTCATTCATTTGTAAGGCTCCAAAGTAAATGTAAAATCCTGTGGTGTCTTGAAATAAATTTGCATAATTTAAAGAACTCTTGTTTTGGCATATTAAAAATATCACCACCTTGCACAATGGAGACACACATTGGTCTCAATGCTAAAACAATCAATTATAACTTCATATAAGAAGATTAAACAATAGTTTTTCAATGAGCAAGATCAAGCTCACATGCTACATGGGTTATTCTATAAAGTATCATAGACCTAATTGTCTTCGAAATGCCCATGAAGTCAACCGAAATTGTAGAACTAATGACTTCTATGCTATCTGTATGTATATAGAGGATGTTCACCCACTGTGTCCTGTCTTCTACAGTCTAAGGGCCTTAAAGGAGTAATTCCTATCATGAGCTTGAATGCCATGTTCCAAGAAGAGAAGATCAGACGTGCCCATGGAATGGAGATAACCTATGTGAAGGATGGACTGACGAGGAGCATATTTGTGTATCATGAAAAAGGAGAGGTAAATACACTTGCTGTTACCTCCACCATAACTTGTAATGGCTATCACATTAACCCTGAAAAGGCTCATCTAATAAGGGTCTATATTTACCTCCACTCTACCTGACGTTTCTTATTTCGGTCAAGGTACCCTTAGATTGTAAGTTTGGAAACGAGCACTATATACATGTTATTCTACGCTCAAAAACAGGGCCCTCCTTTCTGTTAATTTTGTTTTTGCCATGTACTCAACCACTGTACAGCGCTACGGAATATGTAAGCGCGATATAAATAAAGATAATAATAATAATAAGGTAGTTGATATGTTATATCCCCTCAGAAGGACCTTTGTTGTCCCTATACATTTTTGTAATATACCTCGTGCTTGGACAAACTGAAGGTATGTTTCCTTGTTCATAATTAAACAATGAAGGGAATTTCCATGATCTGATGTTCCAAATATGTTCAAAATAAGGAAGTTTTTCAGAATGTCTGAATATTTTCTTGTGATCACTTTGTCTCTTACAGGAAATAGTGGCCTGGTTTAATGTTCTAAGAGCAGCTCGTTTCAATTACTTAAAGGCAGCATTCCCAGAAGTCCCTGAGGCAGAGGTAACAAACAATACACTTTCTTATTGAACTATACGAAGGAAATAATTGTTGAGACAAGTTGTCAAATTATAGGGATCATTTATAAATATATATTCATTATATTACTCAATGATTCGTATAAATATAGTTTATGATTACGATTTATATAAATATATTTTCAAAATATTAATATTTTTGGAAATACATATATGGCACAGTCATGAATTTAAAAATTTGTTTCAAAGTATTATTGTCTTACAAATATATCTTCATGATATTGCAATTTTGTTTATATATTAATTAATTACACTATATATATATATATATATATATATATATATATATGTGTGTGTGTGTGTGTATATATATATATATATATATATATATATATATATATATGTGATCTTAAGATTTTATATAAATATAGTATCTAGGAAATTCCTGGATGTACAGTAGCTGAAACAAACTGTAACAGATTGTATCATTCAAAAACTAAAAAAATGTAATAACCAGTTTTTCTGTTATTCCTTGATTTTCAAGCATTTTCTGATCGAACTTCACCCTCATAACCCTCTCAAGAATTTTTCTACCAAAAAAGTACCTTTTTAAAAAAACAAAACAAAAAAAAAAACCTTTTGCTATATCCTTGTACATAATACATATAATCATGCTTGTTTTTGTTAAGTTCAATGTAATGATGTGATTATTGTGTATCTAGAAATGCTTGTATATTCTTTATAAGGTCTCATCATGAAAATTTGTATTTAAGGACCCCTCTTTGATTTGACAGGGGTGGGCAATTTCGGTCCTGGAGGGCCACACACTAATGTGGATTTGAGGATATCAGTGCTGCGTACATGCAAGACTTTCACTTCTTTAGTCATCGTGATTGACTCACCTGTGCACAGAAAGGAAATCCTCAAAGCCAAGCCTGTGTGTGGACCTCATGCACTGACCCTGCCCACCCTGCTCTAAGAACATATTTTGTCAGGAAACGGTGTATCTTAAGGGCCCTGGAGGCGTAATGATGATACTTTGTAAAGGATGCACCTGTGAGGGGATTGCTTATGTTTTTACAAAGTAGTGCTTGCATCTATTGATGCACGCTGCCAGCTTTTGTACGGGGGCAGACTCACACATACATTTTCTTTAAGACTACACCATGCAAATGGAGTTATGTGCCCACAGCAGAAAAATGTTCACCTCCACTATTGTATGAACTGCTCTTTATGAAAGTCTGAAAGTGGCTTTTGTTCACCTTTCTGACTAAATTCCAGCTCTCTAAACACCGAAGAGCTGCTGGCAGTATATGAACGGAAAACCCATATTTACTGTGTCACAAGAGTCCCTCTGGCGCTGGAACACACTTGAATGCACTGGCATAGCTTAGTACACGTGACCCACTATTTGTCTGTGTGCAACCAAATGAATACAAGTTGACAGAAATTAAAGGGTCACTATAGTCAATTTGTTTGAAAACTGAGAGATCAATAGTATATAAAACATACTGAGGTGGTTTGCTCCTCCCCTGTCCTAAGCTATTACATAGTAGTCAGGTGAGTATATTTGTCTGTGTTTTTTGTAACAGTATTGTGTACATAAAATTAGCTAATCACTTAAAGGGACTCACCACAACAGAAAGTTGATTTCATTTGAAAGAGTATTAGAAACTGGCTAGACATCGTACTATTAATTTTTCTGTACAGTAAATCATTTCTGAAATAGTTAGTACTAATTTTGTAGCTCAGTATGCTAATGTTTACGCAGAGTACAGAAAATAAGTCTAGCAGTTTATTGTGGACACTAAAGAGACAGACAAGCAGACTATAATCCTAATTAGCACATGATTAATATGAGTGATATGCTCATTTGCATATAAATGAGCAGCAACAACGTAGAATTTCCCAGGATTGATTCTCTTTAGAAAAAAAAATGATAACACAACATACAGTTTCCTCTACAAATAATCCACAAAAACAACTTTATTTTGTGGTGCAGAGTCCATTTAAAGACTTACTAAATTACACATCCTCCCAAATTAGTTTCACTTCACTAGCCTGGCTATGGACTTGATCATATTACCCCCATTAAAGTACCAGCGTTGCATCTGTATATAAAACTTACTTGTTTGAAGAACCACACTTGAACCTTTTTTTAGAATTAAGTAAAAATAATATAACCTCAACTTTAGTATTTTTTTTGATCTATCCTGTTATAGTTACGGCACCGGTCCGCTGCTGCAGTGCGGACGATATTTTGCAGTGCTGCCGATACGTTAGAGAAGTTCTAAGCTTAAACTAACCATAACCCTCACCCTAACCCTAACAGTTTACCTAAGTCTTGACTCTATGATATGGCACTGGAATATTGGCAGCACCATTTAGCGGTTGCTCACCACACTGCATCGGCGGACTGGTGCCGTAACCATAACAGGAAAAAGGACCCAATTATGCAAATGTGGAACCCACACTTTTTTCCAATGATCAAATTGCATGAAGTGGTCAGATTCTCTTTGCAATGTGGGTATGGAGCAGCTAAAAATGCCAGTTCTGCAAGTTGTCATGCTTGCAGAACTGGCTTTATTGGGGATGGGTAAGCAGTTTTTATGAGTTCCCTGGTGGACCAGAGGCAACCCACTCCAGTATCTGTGCCATAAAAACAAAGTGGATCAGCATGGTGTGTTGCGGTCCATGAGGTCATGGATAGTTGGACACAACTGAGCGACGCAAACACAAGCAGTTTTTATAGGGGACTGAATATAAAGGCCAATCAGACATTAAACAGGAAACGCACAACCTCACAACTTAAACTTCCCTCCCCTTGAGTCCCATTGTCCACTAATTAATCAAGGTACCAGGCTCAGAATGCTGATATCAGCAGGGGGTAACTCCCAGGTGGGGCCCTGGTGCCAGTCTCATCCCTTATCTCAACACCCCCCAGTACATGTAGTCTGAACATAGGCACATCTCCCACCCGATGTGCAAACAAGGGAAAAATCATAGGAATTGTGCCTGGTATAATGTCCTTATCACAACTACACAAACAGGTCTTGTTTTGCCCCTATTGTTTTTCATATTCTCAAAATGTCTTTTGTTCAACAAACCCAAAGCTAATAAAGAGCTCATTGCTAAGGGAAACTATTTGAGCAAACTCTCCCCTTCATGAAGAGCACCTTCTGTCTAAACCAGTGGTTCCCAACCCTCTCATCAGGGCCCCCGAGACAGGTCAGGATTTCAGTGTAATCGTGCATGAACACAGGTGAGGAAATTAGAGGCCTCATTGCCTGTTGAATACAATTTTCCGCACCTATGTTCACACATTGTTAAATTCAGATTCCAATCTGTCTGGGATCCCTGAGGAGAGGTTTGGGAACCACTGGTCTAAACAATTCGGTCTGCCTCCCAGCCACATTAGCTCCCACCACCTTGATGTCCTGGAGGCTTAAAAGCGGATGTTTAAATTTAAGGTTAATATTGCATATTGTTTTGTTGCTTATAAATATTGAATGGGAATTTTATACGATCAATGTCTAATATAAACATATAGTTCCTGTTTTTAGGGTACTGCATTTTTCTTGTATTGTCATTCACATAATTACAGTAAATGCACAATTTACAGGAGTTGCCTCTGAAATAAATGTCACACTGGTAGTCAAGTCAGCTTTGTTTATATGATTATTTTATTTTTGTTCTTTTAGCTTATACCAAAAATCACCAGAAATTATGCTCGAGCCGGATACATGGAGAAAACCGGTCCTACGGTATGTTCCCTTGTTCCCTCTAGGTCTGGTTAGAAGCCAGAGCTGGATGACTTCAGTGGAGCGTGGCCAGGCATATTAATGAATAACACATTTATAAAATTGGCATCATGCAGAGTTAGAAATTTAGTTGCATCATAAAAGTGTGAAGTGTACTAATGTTCACCACCAATATAAACTCTCGTCTAAAAAAACATTCATTTCTTTAAGTGTCATTTTGAATGTGTGCATGAATATAAGCTAAAAGCAAGTACACACAAGCAACAAGTCAACATGTTTTACATAGATATATATATATATCACATATATAGTTGTTTGTGGGCTCGCGTAGCGCGAGGGCCGCGGCTCGTGCAGCGAGGGTCGCAGTTGCTGGCAAGGAGCGCCAAAGGCGCTCCTTGCCAGCAACTGCGACCCTCGCAATATTTACGTCGTAACGCAAACAAAATACGAGACACGTTACGACCCAAACGCCTGCAACACGCGCACATCAAAACATCAAAAATACAACAAATACACACAACAAATACATAAAAAGCTTACTTACAGGAAGAGGGAGCTTCCAGCAGCTGAAAACTAAAGTTACACCTCAATTTAACTGAAATTAAAGCAGTTTAGACACTAAAAAAATCTCTAAGCGAGAGAAAAAATGGCCGCCGAAGAAAACAAGGCTACAGCAGTCTAAAGACGCAAAACACCACCAAACAGCTACGTATTTGCCGAAAAACTCCTACAAGATTAGAAAACAATGACAAATACAAACAACAAACACATAAAAAGGTTACTCACAGCAAGGGGGGGCACCGGGGACCTCTGCAAGTGAAGTTACACCTCCATTTAAGCACAAACTTCAGAGTTTAGAGACCCGAAAATCACCCAAGTGAGAGAAAAAATGTCCGCCGAACAAAACGAAAACGAGGCTAAAGGTCCCTAAACACCCAAAACACTACCATAAACATTCAAAACACCACCAACCACCTACGGATATTCCGAAAAAGACCACCAAACAGCTACGGATATTCCGAAAAACTTGCACGACATAGAAAACGAACAACGCTACATCAGCCACATTATATACACAAAACACCCTTAGCTCACTTACACTTTCATTGCCGTCATTTTTTGACGGGCAATATTCTAGTATATATATATATATATATATATAGATGGGTATACAATTGGAGGAGTTCTGGAGAGGCCTGAGGAGGGAATGGGGATTGCAGAGCTTTTTCCATCTATCTATCTATCTATCTATCTATCTATTGATCTCTACCTTTAAAGAGTTGACAAACCAACCTCATTCGTGCCACATAACCCCTGTCATCCAAACGATACACTGGCTCCCTGTGAATATTTCAAGCGTGGCCTGCTGACATACAAAGCCCTATGATGAAGGCTCCAGCCATCTGTAGGAACTCCTCACTCCTTATGTTCCAGCTCCTACTCTGAGATCTGTTGCTGAAAATTCATTAACCACTCCAGAAACTGAATCCTGAGCTTTTATGCAACACCAAGATACTGGGACTCTCTACCACGCTGTATTACTATCGTTTATTTATAACGCTCCAACATATTCCGTAGCGCTCTACATAAGATAAGTTCAAGACAAAGATACATACAAATTAAACATAGCAAAGCAAGGAGGGCCCTGTCTTTGAGCCTTAAATCCATAGTGCTTTCCCCAAAGCACCTTGTGGGATTGAAACTGGCAGACTTACAACCTATAGGCGAGGCCTCTAATGTGGACATCTTCTAAAAGAGACTGAACACCATGCCTTCCAATTAGTTACAACTCTCTCTACCAACTACCCTTTATGTATGATAGTACTCTTCCATATTACTCATAAATGTTCCTCCTTCCAACTCTAAGTCTTGACATCTTGTTCTTACATTCCTCATTTCCTGGAAGATACTTTTGCTGCAGCAGTTAGAACTACAGCTTTCCTGCTCCTAAATACTACTATTAGCTTAGAAATGATACTAGAAGTCTTTCTGTGATCATTTTACTGGATTTACAAAGACTTCCTCTCTCACACATTCACAAAAAGTCCTACATTGCTCAAATTCCATTGTGACACAAGCAGTCTTCCCTATACTAGTTCTATGGAACAGTTCTCTAAAATCATGTTTACTTTTTATTTTCTTGCAGCAAAAGGAAGCTTTTAAGAAAAGATGGTTCAACTTGGATTCTCAGGAACGTAAACTGCTATATTACAAAGACCCTCTGGTAAGTACTAAATAATTTAGCAGGCAATTAAAAAAATAAGTAAATAAAGAAAATTGAGTTAACCTACAAGTAAAAAATGATAACCTTGTGCTGATATGGATGTAATAAAATTAAAATGGCAAACACCTGCTTCCAGTGAGCCAATGGGAGAGTCCTTTAAAAAAAATAAAAATGGTAGAAACGGGCTTCCACTGAGCCACTCGTTTGGCTATCAAATGAGTATGATTTCAAGAAAATCAAAATGGCTTACGCCCTTTAATAGTGTACCAAGGGAACATGACCGCATGGCTACCAAATTTGGTTGTTCATGTCCGAGACTCTAATTCCTACCATAATGCATACTTACGCCATGGGCCTCAGCGTCAGGGATGCGCTTTTTAAAGCTGGCAGTCGGTGATTTATTTACATTAATAGAACCCGTATTTGGTTATGATAACCTGCAAACAAACATGGTGTACTATGAATCTTCTGTTTTATTTTTTTTTCCAGGATGCATTTGAACAAGGAGGAGTCTTTATAGGAAGTCGGGAACGTGGATACCAGGTCCATGAAGGTTTACCCAATGGGCTCAAAGGGAACAAGTGGGACCTCGGTATAATTATTGAAACGCCAGAGAGGAGATATGTGTTTACCTGTGAAAACCTTAAGGACCACAGCGAGTGGCTGGAGGCCCTCAGGACACTCATATCCCGACCCATGACAAAGGAAGACTTACATGGTAACTCACACAAACATTACACAAAACCAAATTTCTGTGCTCATAACCATTTTTTTCCCAAGAGATTTTTATTAAAGGAAAGTAAAGCAGTTAAGATACAATATTAAAATGAAAAGTGAGGAGCCAACAACGAAAATTGGATATAATCCAATAGTTGACTGCAGAAATATAATAAAGTAGAAGCAGTACCACTTCCTTTCCTATATAACTTTTTATATAACTTTGAAATTTATCGGTATTCATAGAATGAACATTTATAAACATAAGGATAAATAAGTTTATGCGACAGGGCCCTAAAGCTGTGCCAAGTGCATTTATAGGGACAGGCCGCAGCCTATACTGGTGGTTTTGTGGCAAAATGTCTTGCAATAATTGTGTGCCCAGGTTACTTGTGGATTAATATATAGTATAATATATAATATAATATTTTAAATAGATTGAATGCTCTGCCACAGTAATTGCAAATTAATGCATCCAATTAATGATGAATCTCTAAGGTTCTTGGTGGCAGCCATGTCAAAATTAATTTAAATCTTTCTAAACATTAAACATGAGCTGTACGTTGTACAAGACACTGATTTCCATTTTAACATAATGTTTTTATAATTCTAAGAGTAGAAATTGACAGAGTAGAATTGCAATTTGACTTCTATTAGGATGTTACATGGCCTTGTACCGAGCTATTAATATGGATTTTGCCAGGCATGTTGTTGGCAGATTTCTATTTTTTAGGGATCAGTTGGCAATTAATAGGGATTAACAAACATATAAACCTATTAATGAATATACAAACCTAGACATCCTAGTTGTTGGATGCACATCCATATTTAAAGCAAGTTGCGACTGTTTATTATTGAGAGTTTTAATGAAAGATTACCCAAAATTGTAGAGCCTTTCGCCATCCATTAAAATTGATGGCCTCTCAAACAACATGCAGTGTGTGGCTTTTTGTCTTTCCAAAGGGTGTCCATGAGAAAGTCTAATGGTTGTGTTTACGTCTTTGTTTAGTTGTGCAGTTGTATATGCCAAGACTGTTGGAGGTTGAAACGGCTTGGTGGTGACTTGTGATCTAGGTTGGATATCACTGAGTACTTTTGTGTCCACATTTTTAAATTGACAAAAAACCAGAGTAGGTCTATTTGAAGTATTGAGCATTTTTTCATATGTGTTGTAAAAATCGGCCAGTGAGCATGGGTGTAGGAGCCAAAGAAAATCTGAGGGGATACTGCTTATTGTATAAAAATACCACACAACCGCTTCTCTACACATAAGCACACACATTGAAAAATCTAGGGGGGGTTTGTCCCATCCGTTCCTACACCCATGCCAATGAGAGTTGCTAATTCTGAAAAAACATAAGCTTTTCAAGACCGTTTTCTAGATTAAATGGTTTGAGACGGTACTGTTGTCTCACAATGCCAGTTTGTTACATTAATTTGTGGTTCTTTTATTCCGATGGTAATACAATAGAAACATACAAAATACATTTTTCACTTTCAGTACAGATATAATAAAAGTTTTTGAAAACACCATGCAACAGATTGAGCCAATAGAGTATTTGTGGGATAGGGGCTTTCTAGTATTTTACATTTTATATTATTTCCCCACCTAATGTATCCAGTCTAGTAGTATTTATTGTATATTCTTTCCCATATTTTCCTTTTTTATAAACCATTTCGCTTCTTTGTTTGAAACCGCATTATAAATATCTGAATATAAATTGTCTTTTAGGGATTTCCCCGTTGATAAATCATTTTCTTACTTTTGTTTTTTACTTTAATTCAATTTGTCTGAAATGGACTTAAACAATTTCCATCTTAAATGTCTGATGTGATTTTTTATTTATTTTTACAGAAGCTGCCAATTTTCGAAAAAAGCGTCCGAAATAAAAGCTGATCTACAAAATAAAAAGTTTTTCTGATTTTAGTTTCTTATTATGTTTTGATGACCAGCCGTGTAGCAAACCTACTGTATGTATAAATCACTGACTTTTTAGACAATGTAATATTAATATTGAGTTATTCTTTTCTATTATTAGCATTTATTTATTCATAAAGTATCATTATATTCTGTAAAGCTAATACAAATCTGTCAGGATGAGGTGTTGATTGAATTTCAAATGCAAACTGCATGGTGTCAGTATGATCCTATCTGCATTTCTATTGATATGATTGATGGAGATATAGAAATACTTTGACATATAGTAAGAATTAGGGGCAGAGCTACCAGTGGTGCAATGCACCAGGGCCCTGCTCTCAGCTATGGAAAGGGGTCTTGGGAGCTGCTGCTATGGGAAAGGGTTCGGGGAGGGGTGTTGTTAATGGAAAGGGTATTAGGGTGGGGATCTAGTGGAAGGGATCTTGGGTAGGGTCACTGAGTGAGTTGGTACCAAGGAGAGGAGCCCAGCACAAAAAAAATTACAGTCCCGCTCGGGGAAGGGCCCCAAATTTTATTTTGCACCGGGGCCCTCCATTCACTAGCTCCGCCACTGGTAAGAATCGCCTATAATTACAACATAAAATAGTAAGGTACTGTATAAATGGCCTTTTTGAATATTATTACAGTGGTTTTTATACTAAAGTAACAGAACTTTTGTAAAAAGGAGGTCTTTTTAAAGGAAAATATAATTTTCTATTTAAAGCATCACATATATAGTTGTGAGCATACGAGTTGTTGCGAACGCTTGTGTGTTCGCGTAGCGAGCCGCGTCCCTCACGGCGAGTTGAGTTGATGCTCGATATTGGTCTCATCTGACCACAACACTTTTATCCAGTTCTTCTCTGAACCGTTCAGATGTTCATTGGCAACCTTCAGACTGGCCTGTACATGTGCTTTCTTGAGCAGGGGGGCCTTGCGGGTGCTGCAGGATTTCAGTCCTTCACGGCATAGTGTGTTACCAATTGTTGTCTTGGTGACTATGGTCCCAGCTGCCTTGAGATCATTAGAAGATCTTCCCGTGTAGTTCTGGGCTGATTCCTCACCGTTCTCATGATCATTGAACTCCACGAGGTGAGATCTTGCATGGAGCATCAGACCAAGGGAGACTGACAGTTATTTTGTGTTTCTTCCATTTTCAAATAATCGCACCAACTGTTGTCACCTTCTCACCAAGCTGCTTGGCTGTGATCTTGTAGCCCATTCCAGCCTTGTTTAGGTCTACAATCCTGTCCCTGACATCTTTGGACTGCTGTTTGGTCTTGGCCATGGTGGAAAATCTGATTGATCGCTTCTGTGGACAGGTGTCTTTTATACAGGTAACAAGCTGAGATTAGGAGCACTCCCTTTAAGAGAGTGCTCCTAATCTCAGCTTGTTACCTGTATAAAAGACACCCGGGAGCCAGAAATCTTGCTGATTGATAGGGGATTAAATACTTATTTCCTTCACTGACCTGAAAATCAATATATATATATATATATATATATATATATATATACACACACACACAGAAGAGCTCAAAGTATTTCCATCAATGCCTCAGGAATCATCTTTATCTGCAGGGGAGCCTCACTGTCACATTATGGTTGCCACCATGCAACCAGGAACCATACAAATAAGGAAAATGAACAGCATTATGATGATATGACCAGTACCGATAGTGCAGGGGGATTGAATTAATTCCAAAAGTTCCTAGGATTTGCCTGATGGGTAGAATCAATGAAAGGGGAATAATTTACTCTTGAAGAAATGACTAATCTGGACACAGGTGATTGTGGATAGTCACATGGGATGGAGGTTTTACACCAAGTGAGAAAATAGTGGGCTTAGAAGCTTTTGGAAGGCCCCATATGTCGTACCTGGACAGTGTTGTACAAAAACTTGATAACCTGAATAGTTCCAACTGGTTTTCAAACAATGACATGTTAAAATGGTAATATTTAGAGGACCTCAGTTACTTACATCATATATATTCTGAGAAACAGAAGGACTATTGCTTAACCCTGATGATGTATCTACAATGTCATAAGACACAGTACGGCAGATATCCCAATATGTGTGTTTGCTCTATTCCTATATGTGTAAATATTTGGGGAAATCCCAATCTCAACGCACTGGAAATAAGTGCACTTGTGATCTCTCTTGAAACATAACCACATGGACATAAGACAACGTAGAAGACTGTGAAAAAGGAAATATCACACAAATGTTTGTTTTCACAGTGGTGGGAGAAAAATATATACTTTTTTTTTTTGGGGGGGGGGGGGGGGACTCATATTTGACAAACTTTTTATATTTCAACATGTAGTTCTCACTGAAAAGCCAGACAAAATTTTCTTTCTATATTTTTTTTCAAAATTTTTACTGCAGGTATCTATTTTATTTTGTGACTTTCTATTACTGCTCCTAAAAGCGCTGGCCCTTGTAGATGCCACATTCCCATTGTGCAAAGATAAACTTCTTGTGCAATCTGTTTCCTCCCTCTTCAGGAAGTGTTCCATCAGAAGCCAATATGGTAAATTTCACAGCAGAATAATTACATATAAAAAGTAATATACAGTGTTATAGGTTTGATTATTTTACTTTTCATTCTTTAACCATATTTTCAAATATAGTCCTTCCAAATAGTATATATTTAAGGGGAAATGGAAAAAAAAATTCTTTGTCTCATCAGAGGGTATTTGATAATATGTCTGTGTGTTTTACTCAAATGAAGATGCCAGAGAAAGGCTCAAAAACATATTCAGTTCTTGGGAACTTGCCCTATGCCAGCCAATGAGATCTACAGACTAAATAATGTTCTGCATTTCCTGTTAATTTGAGGTTTTGCTTAATATTTTTTATTAAAAAAACAACCTTTGTAATGTTTAAAACGTGGAACACATCATATATTTTTTTTATGTTTTTAAAAGTCGATGTCCCTTTTACATATATGACCACACTGGTCCTTTAATTAAATTATCTGTTTAAATACTGTCCTTTCTCTTTGTCTCCTTAACTATGTAAATTTCAATCTGTAGCAGTTTTTATGCCATTATATTATAATATTTGTATAAATCGATAAACATATATGCATTCTGGACATTAATGCCATTTTTGTAAACACACTTAGACTTTGATCAAATTTGTAAACCATAATGGTTTATCCCTGAATTAGATTTCTCTTTTGTATATAGAAATGTTTATATATGTATATTTGTGGAAATGAAACTTTTTTAGGTAATTTTTCACTATGTTTATTTCACAACACTTCCACTTCCTGCTAAATTGCAAAATAAACAAATTGTGGGTTTACTGTAAGTGCAATTGTGTAATAAAATGTTTCTGTTATATTTTGTACAGTTATAGTATATAAGTGGAGGTTACTTTTGCTGGTTATAATTAAAAGGACACTATTGTCCCATGGACACAGGTGTTTTTGTTTATTTCAATGCATTATCCAGTAAAGAAAATATAAGAAATCTAAAATTGTTTTTTTTTTTTCTTGTATTTTCATGAATAAAAATACATTTGCACAATAGTTTTTGCCGGGTCTTTTATTTCCCCCTACAGTTTGAATGTGGTCCACTTTTGTAGACCAATACAATACATTTGTCCTGAGGTATCTTGCAAACAGGTAAGTCATTGAAAATAACTGAAGCCGTAAATAATTCACTTGTGGTCAATCTAAGATGTTCTTAAATTTATTCACTTCACTCAAGGATGGAATTTACCTATGTGGACTAATCCAGAATTTGCCATATTACTCTGCATGGAACCCATTTTTGACTCCAAACACATTGAAGAAACTCCAAGGCACTAAAATATCTCATGTGGAAAACTGTAACTTCCAGAATCCTCAAATGGATTCCACTAAATCAACATCCATCAGAACTTTATAACATATTCTAAACTCTCTTAAGACTATAACAAAGCTTAACAAAAAGAGTCAGAGGTGCTCATCTGAGAACAAACAACACCTAAGTAGATCTGTTCTATAGGTCTGGTCACCTACTCAGAGAGCGGCCTCTTTTAGCTCACTTGTGCCCTTCACAGGGAGAAATATATTGTAGTATATCAGTCTGGTCTCACTTAAGAGTGATCCAACCCCCGAAATACCAGGAGAAACAACAAACCATGAACAGGAGAAACAACAAACCCCAGACGTACGTTTCGGCCTCTGTGGGCCTCGTTGGTGAGGTGCAGCTGCACTCCCTAAGGCATCCACCAGAACTTCATAACATATTCTTAAGTCTCTCTTAAGACCATAACAAAGCTTGACAATAATTAATCTTTCTGGGGTAATTGTACTTGTGGAACTGCTGGGTACATAATATGAAACTCCAAGATTTCATGGAACATACTTTGAGAATCCATTGACTTTAGCATTCTTATAGAAAGATAGAGTATTGGGCCATCTCCATAAAGTTTGGAACAAATTTATTGAGAATGTGGTCAAAAAAATGAAATTGTTATTCTGGTATACAAATTATGATACATTAACTGTAATCTGTCTTGAGGTACCGTAATACATTTACCTTCAATGATCAATTTAACAGGCTTCAGAAGTATTCTGGGAAATATCCATTCCCAAAAGACATTTCAGTTTGATCTAGCCTCTTTCAAGATGTTAGGAGAACTGATTATTTTGCCTCTCATTTGTTGAGAGTATATTGGAAACCATTTGAATAAGCTACTAAAGAAAGAATATAAGACACAATGTTAAAGGACCCCTGAAGTCTTGGAATAACATAGAGCTGGCCTGCTGCGGGCTCACAGTCTGCTACAAAGCTGGTGCTCAATTGAACAAGCCAGCAATTTACGGGCCGAAACCATAAACCATATACCCGTATGTAGCATTTCAGGGCGGGAACATGATCAATTAAGCAAGGACGTAACTACCCATTTAGAAACAGATCATAGAAAATGAGACTGTCATCATGACATAAGTAAAACATGGAAGTTACAAGTCAATCAATTAACGTTTAGAGGTCCGATATGCAATCAGACTCGCAGAACACAAAATAATAAAAGGGAATGCAGATACTGTTCTAATCCATGTGGGTGGCCTGATATGTATTAACTCATTTATTCCAGAGATCGATATAACCCAGAATTGAAACATGAAAGAATGATTTTTGATTGGAAAACTTCCCGGAACTTACAATTGCGCAATTGAATGAGGCTCTTTGTGAAGTATTTATCAATCTAACAACATTAACAGTTGTGTAAGTCCTACCCATAAAGCTTAGTTTTAGTAGGCTCTGCTAGTTCTTAGAATCTGTCATGATGGCAATCCTTCCTGTTTTGAAGGCACATGGAAGCTTTGGGATTTCACTAGGAATACATTATAACTATTTATTTACTTTTATGTACCATATTTTAAGTAGTGCTTAAAAGCTCTGTTTTTTCTGAGTAAAATGATACAATTAGTACCTGCTTGGTTCTGCACTGGTTCTGAATCATCCAGTAAGACAACATATCCCTTTCCCAATCCCTACTCCCTATCCCATCACTACTTAAGTGGATATGAAAATAGTAGAGCACACTCCTCAGGCCGAGTCAGTAGGAAGTGATGTCGACAGCCCATATGGAATCCTGCAGGAACAGTTACAATTTGCTAATAAAGATTTTTCTCTAAACGTATTTTATGTTCAAGGCTGGTATACTTGCTAATGATTGTTTGTTATATAACTCCTTAATGTGAAGTTTTTCCCAAAATTCAGTGCTTCTTTAATATTATTTCAACATATAATGCACATGGTAGGTGAATAAGGGCCTCATTCAATTGCAAAAATTAGCAGTAAGTGAAGATCGCAAGCTACTTCCCTATTCAACTGCCTCCTCATTGCATTCCCCGATCGGGTTACTTACTGCGTGCTACTATCCCTTACTTTACTCAGAATCGCAAATAAATTGCCTCAAAGCCTTTGATCTTTAACGGCTGCAAGAGCTGCAGCTGCGACAATCCCACTTCGCTATTCAATTGCTCCGATTCACCCTTCCGTCAAGGTCGTAGATGGCTAAACGCGAACGACAGGTTACTGGTACCAAGGAGGTCTCATAAAAGTCTATTTAAGCAAATAAAAACGCTATCCTGTACTTTTAAGAGAAGTGAAAGTGATGTTTGGTCTTAGAATTAATAGCACAACATTCTCCAGCTCGCAAATCGGCAAAAATAAATACTTTATTTCATGTTCAATTCTCATCATAAAATCCTTTGGGCTTCAACCTCCAAGCCGTAAAACTTTGGATGGAAATTATACATGAAATAAAGTATTTGATTTTGGCGATGTGCAAGCTGGAGAATGTTGTGCTTTTAATGCTAGTGTCACCCATTGTGTTCCCCATCATTTACAGTGCTTTTTTTTTTACAGTCCTGGATTGAATTTATATTTGCATTTACAATTCTCCGAGTTTGCAGGCTTGAAACACGAGTTACGGGCTTGCTGATGCGATCATGTTCAAGCACGCAGATGCCTACTGCCGATAGCATGGTTTGCAATCAGGACTAACTTGCGTTCCCGGCCAATTGAATAGATAAGTTAAAGTAGAGCTACTGGAGCAAGTAAGCCAAAAGTAGCAAATCGCAAATTTACTTGCAAGTAGCAGCCCCGAATTGAATAAGGCCCTAAGATGTACAGGTCCAATCTTTTAGGTAAGTAGAATTGGGAGATGTCTGAGAAGTCTGAAAATCAGGCATACAATGGGGGGAAAAGTATTTGACCCTCTGCTGATTTTGAACGTTTGTCCACTGACAAAGAAATGATCAGTCTATAATTTTAATGGTAGGTGTATTTTATGGTTCAATAATTTATATTGGCTCATAAGTAAATATAAAATAAATCAGAAGGGAAACAAAATGATATCAGTCACAAACCAAGGCATGTACATGAAGGCGTAAAGGATACACAAAAATAAAAATAAAGAATGAATCAACATGGCCTGAAGATATACATTATTAATTTTTAAGTGAGCATCACCACCAACCATTTTCCGTTTTCAACAATAAAAATATATAGCTAAACAGGGATAATAAGAAGGGGAAAGGAAGGAAGTAAAGGTGAGATATATATATGTATATACAAATATATATATTTTTTTCCCCAAAATCTTAAAGTTAGTATTATAATGAGAAAGAGCGTTACCTCACTGTTCAATCCGGTCTCCACAGAGGGCGCCAAGCCCCGCTTCTCCAGAGCAGCCCGTATCAGATCCACACAAGACAGTCCAACAGAAATGTATTTTTATCTTAAATATATACTGTGAGTCGAGGAAATCCAAGTTTCCCAAACGGATTAGTATGTAGAGTATGTGTCGGAAACTGTGTGTATGAGTCTTTCATTAATCATTATGAAGTTTGTCTTATTAATTATTTCTTTTAAGCATAGGTCAGCATTTTTCCACCTCTTGGCAATATGCTTTTTAACTGCTAATAGTGTATATTGGAGTAATTTATTCTGGGGTTTTGTTAGGAGTGAAGAGTTATGTCCCAATAGACAGACTTCAATGGAGGGTGTTACCTGAGTGCATACAAGGTCTGAGTTATTTCAGACCATAGATTTTGGACTTTTGGGCAGTTCCACCACATGTGGATAAAGGATCCTATGGGCCTCATTCAAATGTGATTCGGGCAATTGAATAGGTCTCTAAATAAGCACGTAACATATTTTGTTTAAATACGTTTTTAGTTAGTAAGCATCTATCCAAAAACAAGATTTTCACAAACTAAAATTTTTTTTTTTTTATGTGCTTATATAAAGCCCTATCAATCGGTCAAATTGCATTTGAATGAGGCCCTATGTCTGGGCATCCCCTAAAACATGTAGCGGATGTTTGAGGATTTACTCTATGAAGTCTCTCGGGGTGATATAGGTTCTGTGGAGAACCTTTAGTGAAGTTTCTAATAAGCTGTAATTAAGAGAGCCCCTAGCTAATCTCCGACTTGTTTGTCCCCATTTGTCCATATCCCAATTCTGACCATGTCTTCCTCCCATCTAATCATTTATTTAGGTTTATAATTTTCAGGGGGGTTATTGAAGTTTTCATATATTTGGCCTAGAATGCCTTTTGTTAATGGAGCATCTTAGCAGATGCAAGTCATCCAAATAGCCTTGGGAAGGCCTAGTGACATTTTCAGGGTCATTATGAAATGTCTAAATTTACAGAAATTAAAATGCTCCTCCAGTGGGAGTTCAGAGTTGTCCCTTAAGTATTCAAAATTGATCATTTGATCTTCAATTACCCACGCACCTATTCTGTCTAGGCCTTGAGTTTTCCACCAAGCCTTTGAGTCAGTGGAAAGGTTGTTAGAAAAGGAAGGAGAAGTGGTTAAAGAGAGAAGGGGAGATAAATCAGATGCTAATTGACATTTAGAATTAGCCCAGGACCAACACATTAGGGACAATCTGATCATGGGGTTAGAACTTCTAATTAGCGAACGCTGAGGTTTTGGACGCCATACCAGCTTGTCCCACCCAAGGGGTTGAAATTGGTGATTCTCTATCTGTACCCAGATAGGCTGATGCTCTAAGGAATGTGCTTGAGGTAGAAATGGGATTTGAGCCGCTCTATAATAGAGCTTAAGATGCGGGCACGCAAGTCCACCTTTGTCTTTGTGCCTAAACATTACAGATTTGTTAATTCTGGGAGTTTTATGGCGCCAAATAAATGTCATAATTTGTGTAACGGAGCTGGAACACGCAGTCCAATATCTCCGCTGGTATACGGTAAAATACCCAAGAGGCACTACAGTTTCACCATTCCCGACCTCCCATATTGGACGACACACAATTTGGGAGTCAAATGAATACTGACTTTATTTTGTTCTGCAGAAATATTTATACCCATCTCTTCCCACAGGCAATACACATGCCCATATTTGGCCACACAATACACATAAAGAGAACAATAGGTCTGGTCACACCTCCCCGAGACTCCCTGGCAACTTTGATACAATCAGACATTGATTCAATTACACTTCTTTGTTCTTATCTGAGAATGAAAACACTGTATACAATAGACTTCCTTTATCTTATGCGGAGTCTCTGTAACAGGATTATCTCCCATGCCAAGTAGCTGCAAATGTCTGGGACAATATTCTGCAGAGTATAAACCAACATACATGCAGTATAATAGTAGGATCATATTTTAACCATAATAATCATAAAACAGGGTAAAACAGTGATGGTTCCGTTACAATTTGTTTTTGAAAATTATCTAGGTCTGCAATGGGAACCTTGATAGGTAAGGATCTAAAATAATATAATATTCGCAGGATAATATTAATTTTGACCGAGTTTATTCGGCCAAACCATGACATTTTAAATTTATTCCATTTCTCCAGGTCGGCTGATAGTTCCTTGAAAAGAGCCAGAAAATTATATTTGTAAAGATCTGAGATATTTGGGGTGATTTTAAATCCTAAATAACTTATGTGAGTCTTGGGCCAAGAAAAGTTAAATGAGTTCTTTAATAATTCCCGATCTGAATTTGAAAGCTGGCATCCTAGAGCTTCCGTCTTATCTATATTGACTCATAGGCCTGAGATTAACTTGAAATTGTTCAGAACGTCCATAAGGGCCGTGACAGAGGTGGTAGGGTTTGTTAACGTGCAAAACAGGTCGTCCGCAAAGAGACAACATTTAAAATTTGGATTACCTAACGTCAAACCCTGTATTTTGGGGGAGATTCTAATTGTCTGTGCCAATGGCTCCATGGCCAGGGCAAAAAGTAAAGGAGAGAGGGGGCATCCCTGCCTTTTGCCCCTTTGGATGTTTAAGAGTGGATTCTTAGAGCCCGGTAATTTTAAATTTGCTTTAGGGAAATGATAATAGGTTTTGAGGAGATTTATGAAGTTACCTTTGAAATAAAATTTTGCAAAAACGGCATAGAGATATGGCCATTCTAGTGAATCGAAGGCTTATCTATATCTAATACTGGAAAGCATAGTGGGCGGTTTGCGTGATGATCTAGGTGGAGTACGTTTGTTACTCTCCTAATGTTATCTCCAACTTGTCTGTGTGGGATAAAGCCAACTTGATCTTTGTGGACAAGTTTAGGTAGGAAGCTAGAGATCCTATTCACCATCCCCGCCTTGGGAAAAAAGACCAAGTTAGCTTTAGCTCTGGGGGCATCTGATCCCCTTGTAAAATGGCATTACATAACGCTACCAATTGAGGTGCCAGGACATCTACAAATCTTTTACAATAAAAATTAGAGAAGCCGTCCGGCCCCAGGGATTTACCTAATTTTAGACATTTAATTGTATCTTTGACTTCTTCTAAGGTTATTTCAGAATTCAGTATCTCTAAGTCTGAATTTTCCAAAGCGGGGAGATTTAGTATATCCAGAAAATTAGCCAGAAGGTCTTCTTTTGTTTGTGTGTGTGAGGTGTAGATGTCTTGGTAGAATTTAAGGAAAGTTTCCTGAATCTGTGCCTGGTCCATCGTAACTGAGCCTATTGTTGTCTTAATCTGTGCCATTTTAGATTGCTGGTATTTAGCATTCAGTTTATTGGCCAGGAGGGGGCTGGGTTTGTTTGCTTGGGCGAAAAATTAGTTTTGAGTTTTTCTTAGGGCCTTCTCTGTTTGATCAGAGAGGCTACTATCAAGTTCTAATCTAATAGCATCTATCCGCTGACGAATTTGATCTGATTGATATTGCTGATTTTGTTTCGCAAGATTGAGAAGCTCTGTTGTCAATAAGTTATGCACGTGCCCCTAATATATGCCTTATGTGCTACCCATAGCCAGCCTATACTAGTATGGGGGTTAGTGTTTATCGGAAAGTATTCCTTTAATTCCTTTTTAACTTGGTCCTGTATAACAGGGTTTGCCAGTAGCATATCGTTTATCCGCCATGCATTTGGCATATCTGAGTTAGGCTTTAGATTTAGGACTAGAGACACTAAACTGTGGTCCGCCCATGGGCAACGGTTAATATCTGGAGATTTTGCTTTTTCTAATAAAGTAGCATCTATAAATAGAGTGTCAGTCCTGGAGTAGGATTTGTGAGTAGGCAAGTAAAATGTGTACTCCCTCTTCGTTGGGTAAAGCCCCCTCCAGGCATCAACCAAGCCTAGTTTTAGCATGAGATTCTTAATTTGTTAAATTTTTTCAGGGAATCGATTAAAACTTGGCCCTTTGG
Organism: Discoglossus pictus; assembly: GCA_027410445.1. NCBI lineage: Eukaryota > Metazoa > Chordata > Amphibia > Anura > Alytidae > Discoglossus > Discoglossus pictus. The sequence goes on along the minus strand of CM050168.1, from coordinate 250,484,860 downwards.
ACCTGTCAAGGTCTTGATTTAAAACTAGATTGAAGTCTCCCCCTATGATTATCTTGCCCGTTTCTTGGGCATCTAGTGTATCTAGTAAATGTATGAGAGGTTGATGTGGAGCTGTTGTAGGGTCATAAATGGAGACAAAGGTAATCTTAGTGCCTAATATCGTTCCTGTCAGAATAACGAAGCTGCCCTTTTTGTCTATTTTGTGGGGAATTATATTAAATGGGAAGTTTTTGTGATTTAGATAGCTGCTCCTGCTTTTTTAGTTTTCTGGCATGAGGCATAATATAATGGTTAATCTTTGTGCAAGAACGAGGGGATTTTATTTTGGGGAAAGTGGTTCTCTTGGAGGTAGAGTACAGAGGGCTTGCTTTTCTTATATGAGATAAAGGCCTTCCTCCTCTTGTAAGGGGAGTTGAAGATCCTTACATTATGTGTAATGAAAGTATAGTGTGAACTAGCCATTAGAGATTGTGAAGGCTCAAAAGGACCTCATTAGTGTATTTACCTTAGTGGATTCGGAGGCGGGCCGAATGTCAAGGAGTCGCAGGACTCCCCCGGGGAGTCGGAAGAATCAGAAGAACTCCTTTAGGGAAGGGAAGGGTAAAGAGGAAGTTTAGCATATTGACATTTCTACTAATAAACCGTAATAAACAAACAATGTGAAAACAGATATAAAACAATAACATAGCCTTAATAATTCTTACCAGATAAAAAGAAATATAGGTAGAACCCCACAAACGGCCCCAACAGGCACTAAGTTAGTTACCCCAAATAGCTATACTACTATAAACCTAAGAAATAGAAGTTTAGCAGAGTATAAGATAGAAAGAAGTCAACAAGTAACACCTTTACTGTAAACAAAAATTAAGAGTCCTTACTGTTATGCAATACCATCCTATCTGAATGAACATAACTGCTTTGTTATTGGGTAAACTTTTGTAAACTGTAAACTAACTTGACAGAATCCTCAAAATGTTTTTAAATAAACAACTAAATATTTAGAAAATCATCCATCAGCTTGCTGGAGGATGCTGCCGAGGGATCTGTCGTGAGAGTCTGCTGTGGGTCTGGAGCAGGTGTCGGATGGTTTCGATTCTTGAGGGTCGACCAAATTCTGGAGGGTCTTTGTATGGGTGGTTGATCCTGAGTGGAGCCAATCTCGTCTGGAGTTGCAAGTTGAAGGCGATGAAGAAGCTTAACACATTCCTCGAGTGAGTGTATGGAGTAAGAAGTCCCCTTGAATTGAAAAGAAAGGGAGAAAGGGAATCCCCATCTGTAGGGTATCCTGTGTCTGATAAAGACAGTCAAAGCTGCTTCAATGCTCTACGCTTTTCCAATGTCAGTGGGGATAAATCCATATAAATTTGAAGGGGAGATCCATCTGGTCCCTTGATGCTAGACAGTTTCCTAGATGCATTAAGGATCAGATCCCTGGTTCTTTGCCTCAAGAAGCGTACAATAATGTATTTGGGGAGTTCTTGGTTTCGGGAGGCTCCCAGTGCTCTGTGAGCTCGTTCGATCTCCCAGGAACCGTCCAATAAGTCTGGTAGGATATTAGTGATTACGGCTGTGAGATATTGCACCAGATCTGGAACTGCTTTTGGTACTCCACGCACTCTAATGTTGTGTCGCCTCAACCTGTTTTCCAGGTCATCTATTTTTTCTTCTTGGGCTAGAACTTTAGAAGCCAAGGTTGAGATTTCAGCTCTATCATGCTCTTGCGCCTCCAAAATTTGTTCTGTTGTTTCCTCTAATAGATTAGTTCTTTGGCCCAGCTCATATAGGTCTTTCCTGATATCTTTCATCAGTTGAGCCGATTGAGCTTGTAGCATTTACCCAATTGTAGTAATTGATTTGGCAGATAGATTCATGTCAGGCATAACATTTGTTCCTTCCCCCTCAATCTCGGATGATTCAGATTGCCTGGAGGGTGAACTTTGTGGTAGAGAAGGGGGCGCTTCGGGCTTGTTGAAGTGCTCTGATATGCTCCATGAAGGTATATTTTTCTTTGGTTTGCCCATTTTGAGTGGATGGAGATGATTCTCTATTTCTGTTTTCTGACAAGTTAGGGGTAGTTGGTATTTGGGGTCAGGTGGTCATACGGCATCCCCCCTAAAGTCTGTAATTTAATGTAAGGATACTGTAATGATTCTGGGGAGAGTCCTACTGATTATTGAGGTTGTGCCTCATTCAGAGCCCCTTGCCGATCATCTTTTTACCCCATGTTGATTCCCAGGATACTTTGGCGTATCGAAACGTATTCAGCCAGGGTGAGTTGTTAATTCATCCCTTATACCCTCTACACGTTGTACCCCATTACTGATAGCTAGTCCCCCCCCCCACCTACTAGTTTAAAAACTCCTCCAGCCTTTCTACCATCCTATCCCCTAGTACAAAAGCTCCCTCATCATTAAGGTGCAATCCATCCCTACTGTAGACATTGTACCGAAGTGAGAAGTCAGCCCAGTGCTCTAAAAGCCCAAACCCCTCCTTAGTGCACCACATCTTTAGCCACGCATTAAACTCCCTAAGCTCCTTCTGCCTCCCTGGGCTAGCACGTGGCACTGGTAGTATCTCAGAAAATACCACCTTGGAGGTCCTTGCCTTCAGCTATTACCTAGTTCTCTAAAATCATTCTTTAGGACACTCCATCTTCCACTAACTTTGTCATTGGTACCAATATGCACCAAGACCGCCGGTTCATTTTCAGCCACTCCCAATAATTTGTCTACCCGATCCACAACATGACGAACCCGAGCACCCGGGAGACAGCAAACTGTTCGATTGCTGGGATCTGGGTGACAAATCACCCTGTCTACCTTCCTATAAATAGAGTCCCCTACAACCAAAACCTGTCTGTTCCTCTGCCTATTCTGCCCTCCCTCTCCTCCAGTAGAGCTGTTCTCCCGGCTGTTAGAGGGAACAGTTCTATCTGGCATTTCCATTCCTGAATGGACATCCCCAACAGTTTCACTCAATCTGGCAAATCTGTTGGTGTTTGCCAACTCAGAACTGGCCTGCCTCCTCCTGTTCCCCCTGCTTCCCCTTGTAACTGTAACCCAGCTGCCTCCCTGGACATCCTCACTAGCCCCAGCTCCACCCTCCATGCTAGGCCCAGCTAAACTGTGCTCAGTGAGCACCAACCCCCTTTCCAGTGGAGCAATATCACTAAGTGCTGCAATTCTCCCCTCCAGATCTCCAATTTGAGCTTCCAGAGAGGCAACATGCTCACACCTCTCACAGAGGTATGGACCCTGGATCATCTGTTCCAGTATTGCATACATATGACAGGATGTACAGCGAGTGTGGTTGCCACTGGACTAACTCATAATTATTATTATTGTCTACAAAATTTCAGTGAGAAAAATAAAGAATATAAGATAATATATTTGTATAAAGTTTTCCTCCTTTGCACTATAAATCTGCCCTCCCTTTTCTTTGAAGTCCCTCCTTTTATTTAAACTCCTACACTTTTACTAGAATTGCACTTGATACTGAAAATGTTCGCAAGCTCACAAGTTCGCCCCTTCTCCTGTTTATATTAACTTCTGCCTTCTCACCTGGACACAATTAGTGCACTCTGCAATTTATCAGCCTTTACCTGTAAAGGAAAATCCACTTGTAAACAGGCCCCAAACAGCTCACAAACCTTTATACTAGTTAAACAGTCAAGCCTCATCCCGCTCACCTGGGCACAATTAGTGCACTCTGCAATTTATCAGCCTTTACCTGTGCCTCCTCTCTCTCTCTCTCCCTGTGCCTCCCCTCTCGCTCTCCCTGTGCCTCCTCTCTCTCTCCCTGTGCCTCTCCCTCTCTTTTCCTGTGCCTCTCCCTCTGTGCCTCCCCTCTCTCCCTGTGCTTCTCTCTCTCCCTGTGCCTCCTCTTTCTCACTCCCTGTGCCTCCCCTCTCTCTCCCTGTGCTCTCTCTCTCCATGTGCCTCCCCTCTCTCTCTGTCCCTGTGCCTCCCCTCTCTCTCTCTGTGCCTCTCTCTCTCCCTGTGCCTCCTCTCTCTCCCTGTGCCTCCTCTCTCTCTCTCCCTGTGCCTCCCCTCTCTCTCTCCCTGTGCCTCCCCTCTCTCTCTCCCTGTGCCTCCCCTCTCTCTCTCCCTGTGCCTCCTCTCTCTCTCCATGTGCCTCCCCTCTCTCTCCCTGTGCCTCCTCTCTCTCTCTCTGTGCTCGCTAGCTCTCTATGTGTAACGGAACCCATCACTGTTTTACCCTGTTTTATGATTATTATGGTTAAAATATGATCCTACAATATGTATGCTGGTTTATGCTCTGCAGAATATTAGCCAGACTTTTGCAGACCTAGGCTAATAGATAATTCTATTACAGAGATTCAAGAGATAAGAAAGTTGTAAAGGATCCTTGCATTTTCCAAAGTGTTTTCATTCTCTGATAAGAACAAAGAAGAATGATCTAATTAATGTCTGATTGTATCCAAGTTGCCAGGGAGGTGTGACTCACCTATTGTCCTATATGTGTATTGTGTGGGGGATATGTGCAATGTCTGTGTGTTATGTGTAAAAGATATTTTTACTAACTTTTGAACCCCTGGTCTGATTCATGCCATTTTTGTATATGTTGTTCCCCTGGGTGAGAGCTATTGAACGGTGCTGGACTTAAAGGTGTACCCCCTGTATTTGGGGTACATCCAGAATGTGGTTAAAATTGTGTCTGTTTTAATTGTGTTACCTGTTATCTGAGGGGAGGAGACGTGGGGGTTGAACCATGTATATAATTGGCTGTTGTGATAATTATGTGGGTGTAGCCCTTCAGAGGGCACCATTACATAAAAGGAGATTCCCTGTCATTAAAATATAGTTCTACTTGACCCTTCAAAACGTAGCCTTGTCTCGTTATTGGAGGGGATCACTATCATACTGGGGATTGCTATGCTTTTGCATACTCCCTTGAGCTGTAACTACTGAACGCTTGTTCCTGATGTACTATCCTTGGAGTCTGTGGTGGTTTTGGTGTCCGGTGCGGTGCTTGTAGGCCTCGACGCAAACTAGGACGCGTCTATCAACGGAGGTACCCGGTCGGGGTGCCAGTAGATCCGTTACATTGGCTGGCAGTGGTGGGATGGCTTCCTAGTAAGAGGAAAAGCAGCACGGAGACACCGGTAACGTTTGGAGTTACAAATTGAGGGCAACGCTAGTATCCGTACAGCGCCCCTGGCTACAGCAGGATGGAACGGGCTAGTTTTCAGACAGCGTTTCATGATGAGGAGGAGGAGGCGGCCGCGGAATACAGGGATGCAGACAGAAAGGAACTCTGGTATGATGCCCTGGAAGATGCCCAATGGCGGCGAGGTGAGAGTCTCCCCAGTGATGAGCAGCGGCTACAGAAGCGTGTGGCGATGTGGATGTATCTATTGGGAGAGCAGCCCCTGGATGAGTGGGTGACAAGACTAGAGACCCTGGAATGGCGAGAGCTCTGGCTAGACAACGCATACCAGGCACTCTGGTGGCATACCGTTCGACTTACCCCCTGGACGTCTGAACACGACTTACCGGAGGGGAATGATTATGATGGCCCGGGTTTATTATGGGATGCCTTGGAGGACGATATTGATCTTGGCAGCACAGAGGGGTCTAGGTTTTGGGACATCTACGACTACCGGAGGGCATGTATGTCTGGGATGACGAAGGCGAGGTGAGCAAAGACATGACCCACCTGGTAACGAGAGAGTGGGAGCTGGAGCAGGACTACCAACACCTGCTCAGCCTTGTGCAGACCCAACCTACTCGACAAGCAGAACCAGACTTCATTGACTGGTCCTGGGATGACCTCCAGATGGCAGGTAGAGATGGGACCGAGGTCTCTCTACCGGCCCTACAGAGAGCTGAAGGTGTCGTCCTTCCCCTCCAGCGGCAGTGTGTACCCCAGGGAGCTGAAGGTGTCGTCCTTCCTCCCCAGCAGCAGTGTGTACCCCAGGGGGCCGAAGGTGTCGTCCTTCCTCCCCAGCGGCAGTGTGTACCCCAGGGAGCTGAAGGTGTCGTCCTTCCTCCCCAGCGGCAGTGTGTTCCCCAGGGAGCCGAAGGTGTCGTCCTTCCTCCCCAGCGGCAGTGTGTACCCCAGGGAGCTGAAGGTGTCGTCCTTCCCCCCCAGCGGCAGTGTGTACCCCAGGGAGCTGAAGGTGTCGTCCTTCCTCCCCAGCAGCAGTGTGTACCCCAGGGAGCAGAAGGTACCGTCCTTCCTCCCCAGCGACAGTGTGTACCCCAGGGAGCAGAAGGGGCCATCCTTCCTCCCCAGCGGCAGTGTGAACCCCAGGGGGCAGAAGGTGTCGTCCTTCCCCCTCAGCGGCAGTGTGAACCCCAGGGGGCAGAAGGTGTCGTCCTTTCCCCCCAGCGGCAGTGTGAACCCCAGGGGGCAGAAGGTGTCGTCCTTCCCCCTCAGCGGCAGTGTGAACTCCAGGGGGCAGAAGGTGTTGTCCTTTCCCCCCAGCGGCAGTGTGAACCCCAGGGGGCAGAAGGTGTCGTCCTTCCCCCCCAGCGGCAGTGTGAACCACAGGGGGCAGAAGGTGTCGTCCTTCCCCCCCAGCGGCAGTGTGAACCCCATGGGCCAGAAGGTGTCGTCCTTCCCCCCCAGCGGCAGTGTGAACCACAGGGGGCAGAAGGTGTCATCCTTCCTTCCCAGCGACAGTTTACCCTGACAAGGGGAGACACCAATCTCCCAGACGGCGCAGATGGGACCGTGGTCTCTGTGCCCACAGCCTGTCCAGATCCCCAACTACCCTCACTGGGACAACCGGAGGAGGGAATAAGTACAAATTCCCTTCCCCAGCTAACTTCTAATGTGGCCCCAGGGTTAACAGAGGAAATGTTAACCCCCACTGACCCCCACGTTTCCCTAGCTACTGAGCTGGAATATGTCCCAAATACCCCAGCAGAAGAGCTGGCATCAAGGCAGAGTGCTGCTGGCCTCTGCCCCTCAAGTCCCCTCAGCGTGTTGCCCCATCACCACAGCGAAATATCCAGTTGCAGTAACGGCTTGTTGTGGGTGGGCTGCTCTTGCACTTTGTTGTTGTGGGGGGGCTGCTCTAGCACTGGTTTATTGTGGGTTGGTGGATCCTCTAACGGAGGCACGGACCGGCAGAAGGTCAGGTGCCTGGTTAGACTTCCCCCCAAAGGGGAGATGTGTGACGAAGTGCCCTTCGCCACTTTGTCTTGGAGAGGACTGTTTGCCAGCCTCCTGCCCTGCGACTATGGCCCTGGGACATATTGCCCTTCAAACACAGTATTCGGCCATACCAGAGTGTATGTCACTCATTCGGGCCCTTTACATACAGGGGGGTCATTCTGTACTTGCCCTGTGGGAGCGGTGATACCCCAGATAGCTATGCCATGGAGCCCATTCATAGGATGAAAGACTATGGGAAAGACTTTAGCTACGTGGCAATTGAACTGTGTGAAGAGGATCTGAGCGCTATTCGGTAGTTTTGTGCGCTCAGATCCCAGCTATCTGGGGATATGTGACACGTGAGTCAATGTGAATTGCAGTAATGCTGATGGGTTGTCAAACTAGAGAATTGACCAACAAATACTTTTGTCCGGACATCCCCAAGCCGATCCGTTGGGATCAGACCGTGTATGCCGGCTTATGGTCACGGGGGAGGTGTGTAACGGAACCCATCACTGTTTTACCCTGTTTTATGATTATTATGGTTAAAATATGATCCTACAATATGTATGCTGGTTTATGCTCTGCAGAATATTAGCCAGACTTTTGCAGACCTAGGCTAATAGATAATCCTATTACAGAGATTCAAGAGATAAGAAAGTTGTAAAGGATCCTTGCATTTTCCAAAGTGTTTTCATTCTCTGATAAGAACAAAGAAGAATGATCTAATTAATGTCTGTTTGTATCCAAGTTGCCAGGGAGGTGTGACTCACCTATTGTCCTATATGTGTATTGTGTGGGGGATATGTGCAATGTCTGTGTGTTATGTGTAAAAGATATTTTTACTAACTTTTGAACCCCTGGTCTGATTCATGCCATTTTTGTATATGTTGTTCCCCTGGGTGAGAGCTATTGAACGGTGCTGGACTTAAAGGTGTACCCCCTATATTTGGGGTACATCCAGAATGTGGTTAAAATTGTGTCTGTTTTAATTGTGTTACCTGTTATCTGAGGGGAGGAGACGTGGGGGTTGAACCATGTATATAATTGGCTGTTGTGATAATTATGTGGGTGTAGCCCTTCAGAGGGCACCATTGCATAAAAGGAGATTCCCTGTCATTAAAATATAGTTCTACTTGACCCTTCAAAACGTAGCCTTGTCTCGTTATTGGAGGGGATCACTATCATACTGGGGATTGCTATGCTTTTGCATACTCCCTTGAGCTGTAACTACTGAACGCTTGTTCCTGATATACTATCCTTGGAGCCTGTGGTGATTTTGGTGTCCGGTGCGGTGCTTGTAGGCCTCGACGCAAACTAGGACGCGTCTATCAACGGAGGTACCCGGTCGGGGTGCCAGTAGATCCGTTACACTATGCTTCCTCTCTCTCTCTCTGTGCCTCTCTCTCTCTCCCTGTGCCTCCTCTCTATCTCCCTGTGCCTCCTCTTTATCTCTCCCTGTGCCTCCCCTCTCTCTCTCCCTGTGCCTCCCCTCTCTCTCTCCCTGTGCCTCCTCTCTCTCTCCATGTGCATCCCCTCTCTCTCCCTGTGCCTCCTCTCTCTCTGTGCTCGCTCACTCGCTCCCTATGCTTCCTCTCTCTCTCCCTGTGCCTCCTCTCTATCTCCCTGTGCCTCCTCTTTATCTCTCCCTGTGCTCTCTCTCTCCATGTGCCTCCCCTCTCTCTCCCTGTGCCTCCTCTCTCTCTGCCTGTGCTCACTCTCTCCCTGTGCTTCCCCTCTCTCTCTCCCTGTGCCTCCTCTCTCTCTCCCCTGTGCCTCCTCTCTCTCTCTCTCCCTGTGCCTCCTCACTCTCTCCCTGTGCCTCTCCCTCTCTCCATGTGCCTCCTCTCTCTCTTTGTGTGCCTCCTCTCTCTCTCTGTGTGCCTCCTCTCTCTCTCCTTGTGCCTCCTCTCTCTCTCCCCCTGTGCCTCCTCTCTCTCTCCCTGTACCTTCTCACTCTCTCCCTGTGCCTCTCCCTATCTCTCCATGTGCCTCCTCTCTCTCTTTGTGTGCCTCCTCTCTCTCTCTGTGTGCCTCCCCTCTCTCTCCCTGTGCCTCCCTCTCTCCCTGTGCCTCCCCTCTCTCTCCCTGTGCCTCCCCTCTCTCTCTCCCTGTGCCTCCTCTCTCTCTCCCTGTGCCTCCCCTCTCTCTCCCTGTGCCTCCTCTCTCTCTGCCTGTGCTCGCTCTCTCCCTGTGCTTCCCCTCTCTCTCTCCCTGTGCTTCCCCTCTCTCTCTCCCTGTGCCTCCTCTCTATCTCCCCCTGTGCCTCCTCTCTCTCTCCCTGTGCCTCCTCACTCTCTCCCTGTGCCTCTCCCTCTCTCCATGTGCCTCCTCTCTCTCTTTGTGTGCCTCCTCTCTCTCTCTGTGTGCCTCCTCTCTCTCTCCCTGTGCCTCCTCTCTCTCTCCCTGTGCCCTCTCACTCTCTCCCTGTGCCTCTCCCTATCTCTCCATGTGCCTCCTCTCTCTCTTTGTGTGCCTCCTCTCTCTCTCTGTGTGCCTCCCCTCTCTCTCCCTGTGCCTCCCTCTCTCCCTGTGCCTCCCCTCTCTCTCCCTCTGCCTCCCCTCTCTCTCCCTGTGCCTCCCCTCTCTCTCTCCCTGTGCCTCCTCTCTCTCTCCCTGTGCCTCCCCTCTCTCTCCCTGTGCCTCCCCTCTCTCTCCCTGTGCTTCCCCTCTCTCTCCCTGTGCCTCCCCTCTCTCCCTGTGCCTCCTCTCTCTCCCTGTGCATCCCCTCTCTCTCCCTCTGCCTCCCCTCTCTCTCCCTGTGCCTCCCCTCTCTCTCTCCCTGTGCCTTCTCTCTCACTCCCTGTGCCTCCCCTCTCTCTCCCTGTGCCTCCTCTCTCTTCCTGTGCTCGCTCTCTCCCTGTGCTTCCCCTCTCTCTCTCCCTGTGCCTCCTCTCTCTCTCCCCCTGTGCCTCCTCTCTCTCTCTCCCTGTACCTTCTCACTCTCTCCCTGTACCTTCTCACTCTCTCCCTGTGCCTCTCCCTATCTCTCCATGTGCCTTCTCTCTCTCTTTGTGTGCCTCCTCTCTCTCTGTGAGCCTCCCCTCTCTCTCCCTGTGCCTCCCTCTCTCCCTGTGCCTCTCCTCTCTCTCCCCCTGTGCCTCCTCTCTCTCTCCCTGTGCCTCCCCTCTCTCTCCCTGTGCCTCCCCTCTCTCCCTGTACCTCATCTCTCTCCCTGTGCATCCCCTCTCTCTTCCTGTGCCTCCTCTCTCTCACTCCCTGTGCCTCTTTCTCTCTCTCCCTGTGCCTCCCCCATCTCTCTTCCTGTGCCTCCTCTCTCTCACTCCCTGTGCCTCCCCCTCTCTCTCTCCCTGTGCCTCTTTCTCTCTCCCCCCTCTCTCTCTCCCTGTGCTCTCTCTCTCCCTGTGCCCCCTCTCTCTCCCTGTGCCTCCTCTCTCTCCCTGTGCCTCCCCCCCTCTCTCTCCCTGTGCCCCTTTCTCTCTCCCCTTCTCTCCCTGTGCTCTCTTTCTCTCTCTGTGCTCTCTCTCTCCCCCTGTGCCTCCCCCCTCTCTCTCTGTGCCTCTCCCTGTGCCTCCTCTCTCTGTGCTCTCTGTCTCCCTGTGCCTCCCCCATCTCTCTTCCTGTGCCTCCTCTCTCACTCCCTGTGCCTCTTTCTCTCTCTCCCTGTGCTCTCTCTCTCTGTGTGCTCTCTCTCTCCCTGTGCCTCCCCCTCTCTCCCTGTGCCTCCCCCTCTCTCTCTCCCTGTGCCTCTTTCTCTCTCCCCCTGTGCTCTCTCTATCTCTCTGTGTGCTCTCTCTCTCTCCCTGTGCCTCCCCCCTCTCTCTCTGTGCCTCCCCTCTCTCACTCTCCCTGTGCCTCCTCTCTCTCCCTGTGCTCTCTCTCCCTGTGCTCTCTCTCTCTGTGCTCTCTCTCTCTCCCTGTGCCTCCCCCCTCTTTCTCTCTGTGCCTCCCCACGCCCTGTGACTTTTCCTTTCACTTTCTATTCCCAGCCATGGCCGAGGAGCCTCCATTGCTGCTCAGTCTCCAGCCCAGTGAGCTGAGCTGCAGTATTTGTTTAATGCGATATAGCTGCCCCAGCACCCTGCCCTGCGGGCATACCTTTTGCAGGGACTGTATAGACAGGTACTGGAGGGATAATGCCAAGTGTATCTGCCCAATATGCCAGGCCACCTTCCCCAGCAGGCCCCAGCTCAGCAAGAACACCGTCCTGGCCTCTCTACTGGACGCCCTGCAAGCACAAGATACCAGGGCCTATGAGCACTGCCCCTCCTGTGCCGGCCCGGGGGCAATTAAACTCTGCCTGCCCTGCATGGCCCCTCTGTGCCAGGAACACATAAGGCTGCACTGCGAGGATTCGGCACAACAGCGACACTTGCTGGTCAATCCGCTAACTGCAGCCTCAGCAGGGCCCTGCAGGCAGCATGAGAAGGGGCTGCTGTACTTCTGTGTGCCACACAGCTACCCCCTGTGCCCAGCATGTGTGGGGCAGCATGAGGAATGCCAGCCTGTGCCACTGCTAGAAGTCTATGAGAAAAACAAGGTAAGTACTCAGAATATGCAACTTCTCTGTCATGATACAATGTGTATATTTGCTTTATAATTATATTTTTCTTTAATTATAAATAAAGACATACAGTAGAGATGAATGACTTTAATTGTATCATATAAAATAGACATGTGTGACTTTATTTGTGTAGCCTATATGATGTATTATATATATACACACTGTGCCAGTATCATTGCTCAGCTCTGTCTCGCCACTAATTGCTTCACCCTTTTTATGCAAACAAAACGTACTCCCTGTGTAAGGAAAGGATCAACAAGTTCTGTCTGAGATGCAGTATATGAAGTACTGCAGGGTCTGTGTCTTTGTGAGCTGCAGAGGGCAGACCCAAGCAAGTAGTATTTGTTTAATTTTCTGCAGTAAAACAGAGCTTATAAGCATGTCTTAATAACACAAAGTGCATACAGTGCCTTGCAAAAGTATTCACCCTCCTTGGCATTTTTCGTGTTTTGTTGCCTCACAACCTGGAATTAACATGGATTGTTTGAGGATTTGCATCATTTAATTTACAGAACATGCCCACAACTTTGAAGATGTTTTTTTATTGTGAAGCAAACAACAAATAGGACAAAATAACAGATAAAGCCAATGTGCATAACTATTCACCCCCCTAAAGTCAATACTTTGTAGAGCCACCTTTTGCAGCAATCACAGCTCCAAGTCGCTTTGGATAAGTCTCTATGATCTTGCCACATCTTACCACTGGGATTTTTGCCCATTCCTCTTTGCAAAACTGCTCCAGCACCTTCAAGTTGGATGGTTTGCTCTTGTTGACAGCAATCTTTAAGTCTGACCACAGATTTTCTATTAGATTGAGGTCTGGGCTTTGACTAGGCCATTCCAACACATTTACATGTTTCCCCTTAAACCACTCTGTTGCTTTAGCAGTGTGTTTGGGGTCATTGTCTTGCTGAAGGTGAACCTCCGTCCTAGCCTCAAATCACGCACATGGGTTTTGCTCAAGAATATCCCTGTATTTAGCACCATCCATCTTTCCCTCAACTCTGACCAGTTTCCTACTCTCGGCTGCTGAAAAACATCCGCACAGCATGATGCTGCCACCACCATGTTTCACTGTGGGCATGGTGTTCTTTGGGTGATGGGATGTGTTGGGTTTGCCCCAGACATAGCGTTTTCTTTGATGGCCGAAAAATTCAATTTTTGTCTCATCAGACCAGAGCACCTTCCTCCATACATTTTGGGAGTCTCCCACATGCCTTTTCGCAAACTCAAAATGTGCCATTTTTGTTTTTGCTGAAAGTAATGGCTTTCTTCTTGTCGCTCTGCCATAAAGCCCAACTCTATGGAGCGCATGGCTTATTGTCGTCCTATGTACAGATACTCCAGTCTCTGCTGTGGAACTCTGCAGCTCCTCCAGGGTTTCCTTAGGTTTCTGTGCTGCCTCTCAGATTTAATGCCCTCCTTGCCCGGTCTGTGAGTTTTGGTGGGCGTCCGTGTCTTGGCAGGTTTGCTGTTGTGCCATGTTCTTTCCATTTAGTTATAATAGATTTGATGGTGCTCCTGGGGATCATCAAAGATTGGGATATTTTTTTATAACCTAACCCTGACTTGTACTTCTCAACAACATTGTCCCTTACTTGTTTGGAGAGTTCCTTGGTCTTCAGTGTTTGGTTAGTGGTGCCTCTTGCTTAGGTGTTGCAGCCTCTGGGGCCTTTCAAAACAGATGTGTATATGTAATGACAGATCATGTGACACTTAGATTGCACACAGGTGGACATCATTTCACTAATTATGTGACTTTTGAAAGTAATTGTTTGCACCAGAGCTTTTTATGGGCTTCATAACAAAGGGGGTGAATACATATGCACATGCTAATTTTCTCATTTCACTTCAACAACTTAGACTATTGTGTTCTGATCCATCACATAAAATTCAGATTAACAAAACATTGAATTTAAGGCTGTAATGTAACAAAATAGGTAAAAAGTCAAGGGGGGTTGAATTTTGCAAGGGACTGTAAACATAAAGAGATACACAGGTAGGACTTTCCTTTTGGGTGGCTAGGAGCAGTTTCTGTCGCAGCAAGGCGACGGTCCGCTAGTTGGCGGTGTGACATTTTACACAATTTCTAACCTTAAACTGTAACTCTCACCCTGACCCATACCCTAACCCAAACCTTATCTCTAACACATACCCTAACCCACACCCATACTCTAACCCATACCCATACTCTAACTCATACCCTAAACCATAGCCTATGTCTAACACATACCCTAACCCATACTCTAATACCCTAAACCATACCCTAACTCATACTCTAACACATACCTTAACCTATAACCTAACCCATACCCTTGGAAATATAAATAGATCACACCCCTAACTATTTAGGGAGAGGACCATAAACCGCAGCGCTGGAGACTGTCAAATAGGTGTCACTATCTTAGTATAGACCGAATCAAAAATTATAAGTGGTCATTGATACAAAAAACAACACTGGGCCGATCTGCAGTTTTGGAAGCAGTATCCAATGACCAACTATTAATAAGAATAAATCACACTGTCAGTAAAATAACTTATATAAAAAAAGTCCACAGATCAAAGGAACAATACGTGAAAGTTGAGCCCGTAGATCTGTCAACACGATCACCAGTCCACTGTAAGGGATAATTCCACTGTAAAGTTTAAACTAATTGCCATTGAGAAAGACCGGGAGACGGTCGAAACACATCGGGTTCCATTTATAGTTTTATGTATCATTGGGATATACATTGTTGGTGTATATACACGATAGAGGTAGTGGTGTTTCTCTGTGTCCACCTGGTATTGTGTCTGGCCAACGAAATCAGTGCTTTATATGGGTATTTCCTCTAGGTGACTGTTTGTCCTGAGTGATCCCAGTAGGTGGGTACATACAGTGGGGGTCTATAAGCCCTTTAAGTGTGTGCTTGTGTCTATCTGGTATAGGACGTGTTGTAGTAATATATCTTCAGCACTGGAGACTATTTACCCATTAGTAGGTCCATTGGTTGAGGCCAGTAGAGTATCTACATCACAGTGAGCTGTATAAGTGGCATTAGACCACTAGGAGGACACCTGGAAGGGAAGCCTCTCTTACAAAGAAAGCTGGTTCTTGGGTGGTATGAAGTACTAGAAGAACTCCACCCACAGAGTATACCCTCACTTAAGACATGTGGTTACAACATTACATGGGAGTGCATTTGATATTGTTGTTTTTACTTTAAGAATTTTTTTTACATGCTACACCATCAAGGGTTTTCTGCACTTCTCTACCCCACATCCACCCTTTCTAACCCATACCCTAACCCATGCCATACCCTTACCCTAACTTTAAAATTGAGTTTAATTTCAGATAAAATTCACCGAGATCAGCAGTAAAATATTGGCAGCGCCATCTAGCAACCGCTCGCCTCCACTGCTGCTGCCACTGCTAACTGCCACCCAATAGGAAAGGTCCCACAGGTATATTATATGTCTAGTAAAATCGAGAAAACGTCCATATCCCTTTAACGCATTAGTACATGTAGTTCTTTAAAGGATCATATAGGATACAGAACTCCCTGACCTGCCAATGGTTGGAATACAAACAACCAATATGGCGGTAACATAATGGAAATCAATATGGAGGAATATTGAGCCTTAGGGTAATATTGTGTGACCTTTGTGTCCGGTCAATACAGATCTATTATTAAGTTTAAATCAATGTTGGCTGATCACTTTATTAATGACAGTTATTGATGGCGCTCCATGCCAGCAACTGAGGCCCCTCGCGAAGCGAGGGCCTCAGTTGCTGGCGAGGTCACTGGGCACGGGCCTCAGTTGCTGGCATGGAGCGCCGAAGGCGCTCCATGTCAGCAACTGAGGCCCCTCGCGAAGCGAGGGCCTCAGTTGCTGGCGAGGTCACTGGGCAAGGGCCTCAGTTGCTGGCATGGAGCGCCGAAGGCGCTCCATGCCAGCAACTGAGGCCCCTCGCGAAGCGAGGGACTCAGTTGCTGGCGAGGTCACTGGGCAAGGGCCTCAAACCCTCGCAAAATTCACGTCGCTACTCAAAAAACACGACACACAAATTACGACACTCGCAAAATTTTACGAGGAACGCAAACAACGTACGAAACACGTTACCACACATTACGACCTCGCAAACATCGGACGCAACACGCCGACATACAAACATTTAAAACACAATACATACACACAGCACATACATAAAAACCTTACCTACACCAAGAGGGAGCACCGAGGACCTCAAAAATGCAACTTACACCTCGATTTTACTCGAAATAAAACAGTTTAGAGACTAAAAAAAAATCTAAGCGAGAGAAAAAATGGCCGCCGAACAAAACGAAAACGAGGCTACAGCACTCTAAACTCGCAAAACACCACAAAACACCTACGGATATTCCGATACAGACCTATACCACACATTACTCGCCATTTTACACCAATGCGGAAGTACACGACTACGCTAACGGTTTGGTCTCGCGCACGCACAGTGTTACACTGCACACATTCAGCATGCTTATACAGCAGCTCCACACCACTAATGCTGCAGCAACATCAACACAGATTGCCAGCTCTTCATCACAATGCTTCAAAATAGGTACACTATATTCATTTACTAATTTAGCTACCTTACAATTTCATTGCCGTCATTTTTTGACGGGCAATTCGCTAGTATATATATATATAGTAGCGATTTGCCCGTCAAAAATGACGGCATGATATAGTGTTATACATTGTGTTTTATGTATTCTGATGTTTGTCTCTTTCCCCCCTCTCCCTCCCCTGTGTCTCTTTGCCCCCTCTCCCTCACCTGTGTCTCTTTCTCCCCCTATTTGTTTCTGTGAAAACTAAACATTTTTTTTCTGATTCCAAAAGGAAAAATATCAAAAGACGATCAATGAAATTAAATACGACATCACAAAAAAAGAAGAGGACATCTCTGATAAGAAGAACGCCTATCGTGAGGTCCAGGTGAGTATGTGGAGAATGTGACTCCTGTAGATATACAAGTGGCTTCATAAGGTGTATGAGGATTGTCCCATTGTGTGTGCTGTCAAGAGGGTGATCCCATTCCAGCTTATGGTCAACATGGAGGTCCATTTAAGTAAGGGATGACTGTAGAGCTTTAATAAAATATTCCATTTGCTAAATATTTGTGGGTCTTTCCCCAACTATCCAATACCAAAAATCAAGATCTACATAATGTATTTACTTTCAAATGTAATAAGGTTTCTTAAGACTGGTACATTTTCCTTAAAGGCATATCTAATTTTGCTGGATTATGAATGCATCTGATAGAGGAGAATCAGTAGTGTATGAAAACATTTTTTGCATGGAAAAATACCAAAATAAACATTTACAAACTCACCGTTTGCTAAATCTTTTCAGTTTGCAAGCTGAGGCTTTTGCTAGTTGACACCCCTGAAAATCTGTGCTAAGATTAGCATAACATTCATAATACATTTTGGCCAATCAGGGGAAAGCAGAGGTTAGCTGATACATTTGCATCATACTCTATGTTGCAAAGCAGCTTGGGTTATGTAGTCTCTTTCTCTATATATCCTTGTGGTCTGATTCAGCTGGGAGCTCAGACCCCACCCAACCATGTGATTCTATCCTGCAGCATGTACTTCCTTTGAAAGGTCAAACTCTGTACCTAGCTGCTTTTCCTGTGTGTAGTTGGTTATTCAAGCTTCCTGTGGGTGTGCAAAGCTGGGTTTTATGTTCCTGCCTATAACTTTGTAAGTACACTGAACTTATCTATATAACACATAGTTTTCTGATAATCACTGCCTGTTTCTTACCAAAAATTTGAAACCCAAGAAACTTATATTTTCCTTTAAGGTTGCAGTGGTGAAAGCACTGCCTCCTAACCACTGGACCACCAGGGGACCCCAGTATATTATATAGTAGGATCTTATATCCAGAGTATGTGAGGCCATAACTCAAAGCATAGCACAGTCTACACTGGCAGTCCAGTTACCCATCATATCACACCCATGTATCTTGGAATTGTAGGAAAACATATAATGTCACATCTTATCATAATACTTACACAATTTTGGTAAAAGGACCATTGTATGATAAAAAAACATAAATATGTTTGAATAATGGAAGACTGGCTAATAGTTTAATTAGGCAGGAAATAAAGCTATTTTTTAATTACTAAAAGGAAAGTTTGATGTTTCTGCTAAATCCAGGAGGCATTCTTTATACTTTAGTGGTTGCATTTACTTTTCTTTAGGAGCAGGGCTTGCAGTTATAATTGCAATCTGTCTGTTTCTGAGGATGTGTAGGCGAAGGGGGGAAGTGTTAATTACCAAAAGCTTCAATCATTTAACAAATCCTCCACCCCTCTCTTTACTTCCCCACATCTGCCTCCATTGTTCAGTAAATCGGAATATAACCTCAGGTTCTAAGCTACGAGGAAGTGGTCAAGTCAGACTTGATGGAAATGTTCCATACACAGAAGCTTCCAAAATTTAAGATTTTATTTAAAAATAGTTTATGCTCATGTCTTACACAGCTGCTGATGGTGATAATGTGCTACTTATCTCACAAATGGGAAGACTTTTCCTAAAATACAGTGGTGCTTTAAGTAGAGCCAATCATGGGAACTTAATAGTGTCCCTTTCAATAGTTACTTATTAATAGTTTAAATGTAAAATGCATATCATGCTGCAATATGGAAAATTATTTCTCTCCTGTAACCCTTATAAACATGGAGAAGGTAAGTTGCAGGCCCTCTCACACATACTTTTCATCAAAGTTATATGGATGCCTCTAGAGACCAGCAGAATTATCAAAATGTATTTTATTCTAATTTAAACTATGCTTTTGACAATTCCCATATCTAATAAGACTCACATTTTTCAAACAATTTTTCTTCATGATAAATGGCCCATTAATAAGCCAGAGATCAATGTGATTTATTCTGCTCTTTCAGATTCTCGTTTGTGAAATTAAAGAAAATCTTAACAAGGAATTCCGAGCGATGAGAGATTATCTGGAAAAGCAGGAACGGGCGGCGTTCTGGAGAATCAAACAAGAGCAGGACGGAGCGCAAAAGAAAATGAATAAGATCCTTCACCCTGTCATTGCTGAGATAGATAAAATTAAGAAAATCAAATCCCAGCTGGAAGACAATATGCAGAATGACTGGTTTGCGGTCTTGAAGGTAATTATATAAATATGTTACTTACTATCATAGAAATATAGTACAGTAGACTCTCAGTTAACCAGAACGCAAGCAACCAGGACTTTCAAGCAGCCAGAAAAGAAATTGAATACTTTACTTTAATAAAAAATGCACGCACCCTCCAGCCGAATGTACCTGTGTGTAAGTGAGGAGTGAAAGCTGCTGCTGCTAGAACAGCCCTCACAGACTATATACTTAGCAGAGCATCCTATGTGCAGCTAATCTAGGCCTCTTTTAATAGTAACTCTCAAGCAACCAGAAACTACATTTATACAGCATCTACCAATCCCCATGGGTGCCGGATAAATGAGAGTCTACTGTATCATTGAAACTTGCCTATTTAGCATATGTAAGTACCTAAAATGGTTTGATCAATTAATCAAAGATGGCCTCATGTTTACCCAGGCATGACTGACTTCCTTTACTCTACCACTTTTGCTGGAAAGTCGCACCACTTATCTACTACCATTTCAGTAAATAGACAGCCTTATTAAATTGTGATTCGGTAAATTTAAAAGGGCTCTATTTAAGCACATGGCATATTTTATTTACAGAAGTTTTTAGTTAGTGAAGACCTTGCTTTTGGATAGAAGTTCACTAACTAAAAACTTCTGTAAGAAACTATGCTGTGTGCTTAAATAGAGCCCTTTTAAATTTACTGAATTGCAATTTAATAAGGCTGAGAATGGCATGAGAACTGTTCACACTTAATTAATGACCCATTGTTCTTGCATTCTTTTTTTTTCTGGAAGATACTTCCCTCATGAACTTGAAATAAATCATTTAATATAGTTAAAGATTTCTACCATATCACCCATCTCCTTTATGTCCTCTAAGGACCGAGTGGTCATGAAGACTTTCCTTAGAATGAAACACCTTTCCTTGAACTGTTTGTAATGTATTAATATCCTTTTGGAGATTTAGAGTTCCTTTCCATGTGTCCTGTAACATCCAAGAAATCCTTTACTCGGAACTCCAGGAGATTTATTTCTTTAACTCCAGTCGGCATCATATCAGTGCTTCGAACGTTTTTCAAGCATTATTTCCGAGTTCGATACATAGGACAAATAGCTTGCGAGTACTTGGAAGGGCTAGATTTAGAGACATATCCTATGTCCCGGCCAATCTCTACGGGTTTTTTCAGAATTTCCCAGTGTATTATGAGCATTCCCAGTGCCTTACACACCTTAGTCTTACAATTCAACTTACAACAGCTCTCACAGCAATGAGATGACAATGTATGTGCGTTTAATAGGCCATGCATTACACGGGTGGTTTAACAAATTGTGTTAACCTCTTGTTTATATGTGTGATGATGATACAGTGGATATAAAAAGTCTACACACCCCTGTTAAAATGTCAGGTTTCTGTGCTGTAAAAAAATTAGACAAAGATAAATCATTTCAGAACTTTTCCCACCTTTAATGTGACCTATAAACTGTACAACTCAATTGAAAAACAAACTGAAATCTTTTAGGTGGAGGGAACAAAAAAAAAAGAAAAATAATGTGGTTGCATAAGTCTGCACACCCTCTTATAACTGGGGATGTAGCTATGTTCAGAATTAAGCAAGCTGTGACCCCAGCAATCATCATTTCCTATAGAGGTCGCACACTGTACCCTGCAGGGTACACTTTATGTACAGTGGATATAAAAATTCTACACACCCCTGTTAAAATGGCAGGTTTCTGTGCTGTAAAAAAATTTGACAAAGATAAATCATTTCAGAACTTTTTCCACCTTTAATGTGACCTATAAACTGTACAACTCAATTGAAAAACAAACTGAAATCTTTTAGGTGGAGGGAAGAAGAAAAATAATAATAATGGGGTTGCATAAGTCTGCACACCCTCTTATAACTGGGGATGTAGCTGTGTTCAGAATTAAGCAATCACATTCCAAATCGTGTTAAATAGGAGTCAGCATACACCTGTCATCATTTAAAGTGCCTCTGATTAACCCCAAATAAAGTTCAGCTGCTCTAGTTGGTCTTTCCTGAAATTTTCTTAGTCACATCCCACAGCAAAAGCCATGGTCCACAGAGAGCTTCCAAAGCATCAGAGGGATCTCATTGTTAAAAGGTATTAGTGAGGAGAAGGGTACAAAAGAATTTCCAAGGCATTAGATATACCATGGAACACAGTGAAGACAGTCATCATCAAGTGGAGAAAATATGGCACAACAGTGACATTACCAAGAACTGGAGCTCCCTCCAAAATTGATGAAAAGACAAGAAGAAAACTGGACTGGGAGGCTACCAAGAGGCCTACAGCAACATTAAAGGAGCTGCAGGAATATCTGGCAAGTACTGTCTGTGTGGTACATGTAACAACAATCTCCTGTATTCTTCATATGTCTGGGCTATGGGGTAGAGTGGCAAGACGAAAGCCTTTTCTTACTAAGAAAAACATCCAAGCCATGTGGGAAAAGGTGTTATGGTCTGATGAAACCAAGGTTGAACTTTTTGGCCATAATTCCAACACAGTACAGTTTATAGGTCACATTAAAGGTGGAAAAAGTTCTTTAATGATTTATCTTTGTCTCATTTCTTTACAGCACAGAAACCTGACATTTTAACAGGGGTGTGTAGACTTTTTATATCCATTGTATATATTATTGATAATGAATGATGTTCACAGATGTATGTAGACTTCACACATCACACTAGCCTGCTACATTGCCTTGTAAAAGTATTCACCCCCTTTGGCGTTTTTTGTTGTCTCACAACCTGCAATTAACATGGATTGTTTGAGGATTTGCATCATTTAATTTACAGAACATGCCCACAACTTTGAAGATTTTTTTTTTATTGTGAAGCAAACAACAAATAGGACAAAATAACAGAAAGAGTCAATGTGCATAACTATTCACCCCCCTAAAGTCGTTACTTTGTAGAGACACCTTTTGCGGCAATCACAGCTCCAAGTCGCTTTGGATAAGTCTCTATGACCTTGCCACATCTTACCACTGGGATTTTTGCCCATTCCTCCTTGAAAAACTGCTCCAGCTCCTACTAGTTGAATGGTTTGCGCTTGTGAACAGCAATCTTTAAGTCTGACCACAGATTTTCTATTGGATTGAGGTTTTGGCTTTGACTAGGCCATTCCAACACATTTACATGTTTCTCCTTAAATCACTCAGGTGTTGCTTTAGCAGTGTGTTTGGGGTCATTGTCCTGCTGGAAGGTGAACCTCTGTCCTAGCCTCAAATCACACACAGAGTGGTACAGGTTTGCTCAAGAATATCCCTGTATTTAGCACCATCCATCTTTCCCTCAACTCTGACCAGTTTCCAAGTCCCGGCTGCTGAAAAACATCCCCACAGCATGATGCTGCCATCACCATGTTTCACTGTAGGGATGGTGTTCTTTGGGTAATGTGATGGGTTGGGTTTACACCAGACATAGCGTTTTGTTTGATGGCCAAGAAGTTCAATTTTAGTCTCATCAGACCAGAGCACCTTCCTCCATACATTTTGGGAGTCTCCCACATGCCTTTTCGCAAACTCAAAACGTGCAATTTTGTTTTTTACTGAAAGTAATGGCTTGCTTCTGGCCACTCTGCCATAAAGCCCAACTCTATGGAGGGTACAGCTTATTGTTGTCCTATGTAGAGATACTCCAGTCTCTGCTGTGGAACTCTGCAGCTCCTTCAGGGATACCTTAGGTCTCTGTGCTGCCTCTCTGATTAATGCCCTCCTTGCCCGGTCCGTGAGTTTTGGTGGGCGTCCGTCTCTTAGCAGGTTTGCTGTTGTGCCATGTTCTTTCCATTTGGTTATGATAGATTTGATGGTGCCCCTGGTGATCATCAAATATTTGGATATTCTTTTATAACCTAACCCTGACTTGTACTTCTCAACAACATTGTCCCTTACTTGTTTGGAGAATTCCTTGGTCTTCATGGCAGTGTTTTGTTAGTGGAGCCTCTGGGGACTTTTAAAAAAGGTGTGTATATGTAA
Organism: Discoglossus pictus; assembly: GCA_027410445.1. Classification (NCBI taxonomy): domain Eukaryota; kingdom Metazoa; phylum Chordata; class Amphibia; order Anura; family Alytidae; genus Discoglossus; species Discoglossus pictus. Next base: position 250,462,070 of record CM050168.1, on the reverse strand, counting down.
TGATAGATCATGTGAAACTTAGATTGCACATAGGTGGACATCATTTCACTAATTATGTGAGTTCTCTAGGTAATTGGTTGCACCTTTTTATGGGCTCCATAATAAAGGGGGTGAATACATACGCACATACCAATTTTCTGTTTTCTATTTCTAAAAAATAGTTTTATGTATATATTTGTCTCATTTCACTTCACCAACTTAGACTATTGTGTTCTGATCCATCACATAAAATTCAGATTACCAAAACATTGAACTTAAAGCTGTAATGTAACAAAATAGGTAAATAATCAGAGTATTGCAGTATATAGTGATACCTTTTTTATTGCCTCAAATTCCTCTCAACACACACTCCAAACTGCAAATATAACCCTGATACCATTGCCAAAATACTAGAATATATCCTGACCCACAATTACTTCACCTTCAATGAACAGGTTTACCTGCAAAAAATAGGGGACTAAAATGGCACCACAATATGCCAATTTATTTATGGCTGACCTTGAGCAGAGATTCCTGTCCATATATATCCACAAACCTTACAGATACTATCGTTATATAGATGACCTGTTCATCATATGGACAGAGGGAGAAAAAAAGCTGAGAGACTTCCACACTGCCTTTAATACCTTCCACCCATCTATTAAATTTAAAATAGATTACTCTGCAGAACAGGTGAACTTTCTGAACACCACCATATCCATCACCAATGGTAAACTTAACTTATGGGTATACAGGAACCCTACAGACAGATGCAGTTATCTCCACAGCTCTAGCTTTCATCCCTCACATATTAAAAAAGCGATTATCTATAGTCAAGCCATCCGATACCACCGCATATGTTCTAACAATGAGGACTGTGATAAACACTTAAAAACACTGTCTGCCACCTTCAGGAGAAAGGGCTACAAACCTAATGTCATCACACAGAAAGTAACCTCTGCCATTAAAACACCCCGGGAACACCTGCTGCAATACAAAACTAAAGAAATTACCTCACGTACACCTCTGGTAACCACATACCATCCGGATCTAGAAAGAATCTGCAAAATATTTAATGATCTACAACCACTGCTAACAGAGGACACAGAATTAAAACATATATTCCCCAAACCCCCAATTCTTGCATTTAGGCAGCCACCAAATCTTAGACAAACATTGGTGAACAGTAGATTGGCCAATGAAGAGCTTAACATAGAAAATGGCACAAAACCTTGCAATAAAAATCAGTGTAAATTGTGTCAACACATCTGCAAAGAGGACACAGCCACGCACAACAAGAAGACCTATAACATCAGAGAATCATATTCTTGTACGTCATCCAATGTAGTCTACATGATACAATGTACTGTATGCGAGAGAGGCTGCTACATTGGAGAAACCAGCCAGAAATTACATATGAGGATGAATCTACACAGACATTGCATCAATAAGGAAAGAAAGACATTTGAAATTAAAATGATTATGTTCTTTAACAGTAATAAGTCAGGACTTAATGTAGACATTGAATTCTTATCTCATTATCAAAATTTCTTATTATGTCCAACATTCATGCTTGTAAATATATATGTATGTTTATTGATTTTTTTTTTCATTTTTTTTTGTTCTCTGCCCTCATCCTAAATTTTTGGTTACAGCCCTATGGTTCCTTAGATGTAAAAATATTTACGACCCCAATTTACTTACTCTGGTCTGCACCCCCACACACTTGCACGGCTGGCTGATCAGAACATTATTTGTTAATCCTGGAAATTTTTTGCTGTATTTGTGAATCTTTAATCAGTATTGACTCTGACTCGACAAAGAGAGGAACGCTCTCGAAAGCTCGTCATGAAACCTATGAATATGTTTGTCCAATAAAAAAGGTATCACTATATACTGCAATACTCTGATTATTCATCTTGATTACTGGACATTCACGGCTACCTCACTCTTCATAACTATGGAAGATACCGCATATGGCTGCTTCAAGAAGCTACTGATTAAGAGGACCAAAAAAACACACTGCAAAAGAACGAACCTAATCCCAAATGGACTACAGATAAAAAATCCACTCACTACTACCCATAACTCACAATATGCTGATAACCTCTGCAGGCGTACAAGCGAGAAACTGAGAAACAACCTAATCCACTAACTATATGGCAAGAAACAAAGACTAAAGGACCAAATATCATCCCTTCTTCAACAACTAAGGGAACACAACATACATGATGCTGAACTATTTGAAAAGGAAATACAGCACCTCCAGAGGAAACATCAACAAGACCTTATAAAGAAGAAGAAGAAAAAACTGAACTGCCTCTCTCAAAAAAAAAAAAAAATACAGATACAGGAAGAAAGTGTGAATGGCCCAAATACTACTGTGATTTCTACTATCACCAACACTTCTCCTGAAGACACCTCAGATAAAACAGGAATTATAAACCTATCTAACCACCAACTAACACTGCCAGAGATTTCTGTTCTATCTAAAGGACTATCATTCTGTCCAAGCACAAAGCTGGACAAAATTCAACTATGCTCAGACATGGAAGAATTCTTCAGGAGACTGAGACTCACAGAATACTTTCACAACAAAGAGGATACCACACCCGGATTGGATTACAATAGTAGGAAAAAGAACACAAAGTTTACCCCAACACCTGGAGGCAACCCTAAACTCGACAGTTACATAGAAAGCGTTCGCCTGAGAACGACTTCCTTAGTAACAAATCAGCAAAAAAGACAATTATACAATATCTCCCCATTAGAAAGAGCTGCCATAAAGGGCTTAAAAGAAAACTCCAACATCACCATCAAACCAGCAGACAAAGGAGGACGCCGGATTACATACAAGAAGGTAACAGACAATTGACAGACCGCACCTATTACAAGAAATTGGACCAGAATCCTGCGGAGGATTATACCAGCCAACTCAGGGAACTTATCCGAACGTTCCCCAAGAACGTGCAGCGCGAATTGGAGCAGCTCATACCCACCCATCCTACAACTGGGACTTTCTATCTGCTGCCCAAGATCCACAAACCAGGCAACCCAGGGAGACCTATTGTTACAGGTATGGACACACTGACTGAACAGTTATCTGGTCTTGTTGAAAACATCCTGAAGCCACTAGTTAAAAACACTGACAGCTATATACAAGACACCACTGACTTTCTTAACAAACTCAAAGATGGCACCGAGGCATGCCTCAAATTCCTCTCAACACACACTCCGAACTGCAAATATAACCCTGATACCATTGCCAAAATGCTAGAATATATCCTGACCCACAATTACTTCACCTTCAATGAACAGGTTTACTAGCAAATAATGGGGACCAAATGGGGACTAAAATGGCACCACAATATGCCAATTTACAAAATAGGTAAAAAGTCAAGGGGGTGAATACTTTTGCAAGGCTCTGTATATGGTTTAGAATGGCACATTAATAGCAAATGATGTTTTCAATATTGCCTATATATTCCTTTTTAAAAGCAGATTTTTGGAAGTTGTGGCACTTTAATTGGCATTCCCGGCTTCTCTGAGGCCTTTTTTCTTTATGAGTGGTTGAAGCTGCTCGGAGGCTTTTTGCAAATTATGAACACTTCTGAGTAAACTTCTTAGTGCTTGTATCTCATTGCAGTGCCATGTGGTAGCAATTGTCTGAATATCCAGGAGACAAGTACCTGGGGCTTGCAATATTAGGAACGCTATGAGCATGGAACTGATTTACAAGAGAACTCTGATTTTTTTGCTTACGAGAGCAATGGAACCAGACACATTATTCTAGGTGAGGTCCAACTGGGCATTTTCCAGTATATGGTGGCATTAATACCTCTCTTTTTCAGATGCTAATTCCTATACTAACACATTTAAATGTCCCTGTAGGTTGTTGCATTGTTTGCCTACTTTTAGATTGTCTGATACAATAACTCCAAGGTCCATTTCCTCTTGTGTTGTGTTCATCAAAATACCATTAAGTGCCTTAAAGAACCAGTGCAGTTTACGAAAAAAAGACATGTATATACCAAACTAACAATATTAGTAGCTGTGTAAGCCATGTATATAAAACAAAATTGAGAACATTTTAATTTTTCAAGACTCTGTGTTTGTTGCAGCACTTCCCCCTAGTGGCATCATGAAAGTTTGTGTTTTGGCTATTAGTGGAGAGAGGGTGGTGAAGGAGGGACAGAGGGCCATTTTTAAGATAAATGCATAAGATTGAAATTGATCTCACGCGACCCCCCCCACTGGCGCAGAAGCAGACTCCTTGCTTCAGGAAATGCAACCATAACAATCCAAGAATATAATCGCTTTTCTCACACACAGCTTCCACCTGAAAAACTTGAATGAAAAAACTTGTTGTATGACTTTTTCCTGCCTATTTATGCTCTTAGATAGAAAAATAAGAGCATAAATATTTTTGGTGTAGTGGTCCTTTAAGTGTATATTTCCATTTTTTAGCATTATACTTTATCACATACTTTGTTCTACTTCCTGCTAAATGGGGTTACAGTCCAATATTTACAAAATGCTCTTTTGAAAAACTTAAATTGATAATGGATATAATTAACTTCCATTTACTGTTTGCTGCCTCTAGATATTGCTAAAAAAGTGCATTTTCATAAATAATGATATCATATCCAGATCAGCTCTCCTTTTCTTATAATGCTAATTTCTACTATAGATAGCACATATTTATAAGAATCTAAGCAATTCATTATTTTTCTTTTTTTAGGACACAAGGGCTGAAGATGACATCTATAGACCTTCAACTACCTTGGTGGATGAAGTTTTGTTTGATGAAAATCGGATTCTTGACATCACCCTAAAGATTTCTGAAATTAAAAAAAGTCTCTTGGATCATGCAATGTTAGAAGAAGTTCATTGTCCTCCAAAACAAGGTCAGTAGTTGTTACTTATCTTAAGTAAAACGGAAGCAGAACTTATTGGCACACATGTGAATCTATCTATTTATCTATCTACAGTAGTTTGTTACTTGTTGTTTTCGGCACTCGTCGTGCCTTCTGGAACCAATTATTGACGAGTACCAAGGGTCAGCTGTATATGTAAATAGTGACTGATTAACAAAGAAAATAGTTGTGATTGTTGTTAATGAGACACTATTATTCAGCAAAGACACTGCAAGTGCTCTTTATCCTTACTGTAGGGAGACGTGTTAATGGTCTGTAACTTGTTTTTGTGCCATTGTCTTGTGTTCTTTTTTTGTGTTGCAGTTTTAGAAGAAACATTTGAATTACAAGAAGCCGCGGCCTCGTCCTCCTCACAGTACCCAACTGCAAAACCCATGGAAAACAAGATGCTCCAGCAATGTGAGTGACCTGGGAGCAGTTTGACCCAAATGTCATATATTGATATGTAGGTTGTGACGGAGACCCTACAGATGTCTGCCTAAGACGGGAAGTGGATGAAAGGGTTAAAATAATACAGCTTGTCCAAGCTAGCTGTCACCCACATTGAGAGTGAATATGCCCTGTAACGGTCACCCCCACCCCAATATCTATAATCAAATATTGCAATCACCAAGACAGTTTAAGATATAATAACCTATAGGACCATTCAGTTTTCTGAAAAGTATAAAAGCTACATAAAACCACACTTTGGTCACAAGGGAAAGATTTACCATTCAGCAGCATGTTTTCTGAGACATGGTCCCTGATAGGCTAGGACACTACAATGCTCATCCAGCACACCTACACAAGGACTATTTTTTATTTTTGACAGTAAAAACCGAGCTCGTAAGTGCATGCTAGTAAAACAAATTACATAAAAGTAAATGACTGCATAGGTATAATACCTAGTAAAAGCACAGATATATAATTTAATTAATGTACATGTATGTGTGTATATATATATATATATATATATATATATATATATATATATATATAGTAAATAAAAAGTACATCTGTGTTCATATGTGAATGTCTAAAGCAAAAACCTGCTTCCAGCTCAGAGTTCCGAGAGAAACAGTTATTACACTGCATTCTGGGAAGCTGAGCTGGGACATGCAAATGTGACCACAAATGCCTCGCTCTTCAATCCTTAGCTTTTATCAAACATGGCTGCCTTTAAGCTTATGCATGCTGTATTACACAGCTTTAATGCAAAGCCAAGGTTGGATTAAACACAAGCTGAGTATCCTATCCATGTACAGCTGTTTCAAGTTTACTGGCTATCATCAGCATGGAGCGGGATCTCAGCCTGTGTTGTGGAAATTATGAGTAGGTAGTTTACCACAACAATCATTTATAATATGGTGGGCAAAAGAGCGATAGAAGCCTCCACCGTACAGTAGTACAGTAAATACAAAGTACATCTGTGTTCACATTTGAATGTCTAAAGCAAGTTAAAAAATCTGCTTCCAGACCAGAATTCTGAGAAAAACAGTTATTACACTGCATTCTGGGAAGTTGAGCTGTGACATGCAAATGTGCCCACAAATGCCTCGCTCTTCAATCCATAGCTTCAATCAATCAATTATCATTAAATCAATTACTATTAATGCAAACACAATAAGTCATAAACATTAGTTACAGTTACAAGGCTATGGAACAGATGGATAATCAGGTGAATCAAATGTTATGTCAAGCACTTGGCATATTGATATTATAGACTAGCGAATAGCCCGTCAAAAAATGACGGCAATAAAATTGTAAGTGAGCTAAGGGTGTTTGGTGTATATAATGTGGCTGATGTAGAGTCGTTCGTTTTCTATGTCGTGCGACTTTTTCGGAATATCCGTAGCTGTTTGGTGGTCTTTTTCGGAATATCCGTAGCTGTTTGGTGGTGTTTTGCGTGTTTATGGTAGTGTTTTGCGTGTTTAGGGACCTTTAGCCTCGTTTTCGTTTTGTTCGGCGGCCATTTTTTCTCTCGCTTAGGTGATTTTCAGGTCTCTAAACTCCGAAATTTGTGCTTAAATGGAGGTGTAACTTCACTTCCAGAGGTCCTCTGTGCCCCCGTTGCTGTGAGTAACCTTTTTATGTGTTTGTTGTTTGTATTTATTGTGTTTGTAATGATTTTGGGGTTGCGCGGGTTGCGTCCTTGTTTTTTAATCTCGTAGGTGTTTGTTGGTGTTTTGCGTGTTTAGAGTGCTGTAGCCTCGTTTTCGTTTTTTCGGCGGCCATTTTTTCTCTTGCTTAGAGAATTTTGTAGTGTCTAAACTCTTTTAATTTAAATTAAATTGAGTTGTAACTTCAGTTTTCGAGGTCCTGGATGCTCCCTCTTCCTGTAAGTAAGCTTTTTATGTATTTGTTGTGTGTATTTGTTGTATTTTTAATGTTTTCATGTGTGCGTGTTGCGGACGATTTTTTCAAAATCGTAATAGGTCGTAACGTGTTTTGTTTGCGATACGCCGGAAAGTTTGCGAGGGTCGCAGTTGCTGGCAAGGAGTGCCTTCGGCGCTCCTTGCCAGCAACTGCGACACTCGCTTTGCGAGGGCCACAGCTCGCTACACGAGCCCGCAAGCGTTAGCATCAACTTGCATGCTCACAACTATATGTGTGATCCCCAAGCAAGACAAAGAACTGGTAACATATTGAACATTTAAGGCATAGTAGCCCTCCCTTTCCTTGATATCACTTTCTTTATCGCTGTCTCTTTGAAAGCAGAATGCTGCTGTCCTGAGATGTTGGATAGTCACAAACCAACAGAAGAGTTGGCTTCACTCTGTCTATTAATTTGAAGGTATTCTTTATTACACGAAAGCAGACAGTAGCCTTGATTGTGTAACCCTTTAACTACCCAGCTGCGGCTATGTTATAACCCTTTCACGATTTGCTTGTGACCTAGGGCAACTAGGTCTCAGCACAGACAAGATTCTTAAAGTAGGCAATCTGATAGCATTGATCCTACTTAATCATGAACCGGATATTACTTATAACTTTATTAGCAACTTGCCCATCAAAAATGACGGGAGTAAAATTGTGAGCCTGGCAATGCTGTTTGCCACACAATGATATGAGCCCTCTGAGCCCCTTTGGCGCTTATTGCGAACCTCTTCCCCGTGTACTACCTTCAGTTAATTGTTACTGCCTTGGGTTACGTCTTATTGGCTTGAGTTAAATGTTACTGCCTTGTATTAAGTGTTACTGGTTTGCGTTAAGTCTTGGTGCTTAGGGCTCATATTTACGTCCTTTGGTCTCTTTTTACATCCTTCGGCCTCGTTTTCGTCTTGTTTACGTTTTTTTTTTTGGAAGCCATTTTTTTTCTCGCTGAAAAAAGGCAAAATATGCCTCAAATTAACTTCCAACCTCACTCACAGGCTCCCTGGCTCTTCCCCTGTGCTGTGTGTGAGTTAATTTGAGGCATATTTGTGTGTTTTTGCAGGTATTTTTATTTCAGTGGTTTGGCCATTAAAGTCTTATTTTTGCGAGCCCCGCAGTCAATCTACGTGCTTCGGGTCCTAAGTCATACGGGCCGTAATTTTGTGGCTGTCGCTAAGGCATTGCAGCTAAGTCCCGCGTGCCTCAACTGCTCGCCTCGCTTTGCGGTCTAAGTCCCGGCACTCATTGCAGCCTAAGTCCCGCACCTTTGCCGCTGCTTGCAGCCTTAATATTGAAAGTACATTTTTAAATGAACTTCCCTAGTTAAGCTGAAAAACAGGCTTTTCTCTTAAATGTTCATTGTAGTTTAGATGTAATGTTTAAACAACCGAATGTACCTTTAATATTGAATATAGATTTTTCGTTGAGTATGAATGCTTTTAATGCCTAATTAAAACATCTAGCTCATACTGATACCACATTACTCTAAGAAAAACAACTTTTATTCCTGTTGAATCTAAAAAGTGCAATTTGGGGGCTTATTAGCACTTAATATATCATTAAGAATTGTATTTATTTGTATGTTTAACCTAACCACTAATATATAAATGAAACAATTACCAGGATCCCTGTATGCGAGACAAATGATATGACAATAGAACTAGCCCTTCTAAAGTTTCCAAGGTTTGAATATCAAATTGATGCACATATTGAAAATATTAAAGTACTAGTTGTTTGCCCGTCGGTATAATATATGATATATGATCTCATGTGTCTCTCTGTTCCTGAGCGCCCTCTCCCTCTGTGCACCTTCTCTCTATGTGCGCTCTCTCCATTTCCCTGTGCGCCGTCCCTCTGCCTTAATGCCCTCTCTCTCTCTGTGCCCTATCGCTCTCTCCTTCTCGCCCTCCCTCCTTCTTCTCCCTACCGCCCACCCCTCCTTCTTCCTCCCCCCCATATCTCTCTCCCCCAGTCTCCCCTATCTATCCAACCTGTTTCTCTCCCACCCTCTACCTTGTCTCACCCCATGTGACTCTCACAACCCCTCCCTTGTCTTCCCCCCATGTCTATCCTCCCCATGTTTCTCTCCCTCTCCCACCCATTCCCTCCCCTGTCTCTCTCCCATTACTCCTCCCCCCCCCCCCCCCCCCACCCTTGCAATGTGTAATGAAACGCATTGAGCGCTAGCGGGTATCTCCACAAGCTGTGCACAGCATCTCTCCCATTGCGCTTGCCAGTTTTTTCGAGTACTGCATGTGTGGGTTTACGCGTGCGTGAATACATAGACTTTTGACAGATTTTTCTTACTGCGCAAGCGCTCGCGAATACACAGCATTCTATGCCCAATTCTGTGCCATCATATAGTTTCTGTATGTGCGCATGCGCGGCCAACGTTACATATCGAAACTATATTAGAGAATATCGAAGTGGCACATTTATATTATGAGGAACTTGTTTCAATAATATGCAAAAGATTTAGTACAGTGGTTCTAGGGCCGGTGCTGGACCCTGAGACTGACACTTTAAACATACCACTGCTACTAGTCATAGTTTTGAATAGACAATTGATGAACATATTTGCAGTTAAAATCTATGTTATTCAAATATGTGTAATACTAGATTACAATTTAGTGTGTCAAATGAAGTTTCACCCAATTAAAAATGTTCTGGATCTCAAAGAGATTTCTTGTAAGCACTGGGAGATAATAAGCCAGTCTGCAGATTGAAAAAGTTGAGAGACCCCGGTTTAATTTTAAATGAATCCAATGTTGCTTTAATGAGAGGAGCAGGATTCATTTAATGTTCTTATTTGGTTCTTTTGAAAGTCCGCCATGTAAATAGCCTTTTGACAATAGAGTTAAATAGCAGAGCAAGTTGCAGTATGATGACCATCCCCTCAGGTCAATTCATATGATCATGGCTTGAAAACTCCAAAAAACATTATAATTTTGGCTCCCAATTGAATGCTGAAAATGCTAATCATTAGTATTTCTCTAAGCTGCATAATAGAGAATTTTATTAGAAATGTGTTGATTGATTATGTTCTAATTTCAGGGGCACGAGATGTCGTTTTTGACCTACAAACTATCAGCTGTCGGCTAGCACATTCCAATGACTTGAAGACAGTCACAGTGTCTACTAAGACACAGTACCCCAATAATCCACGGAGATTTACTAGTTGTCAAGTATTGGGGTCAGAAGGCTTCTCTACTGGATGCCATTACTGGGAGATCAGCACCAAGAACAGCTCTGCCTGGGGCGTTGGAGTTGCATCCATCGAGATCAAACGGGATGCCCAACTAGGCCGAAACGGTTATTCCTGGTGTGTGGAATGGAACAAAGGAAGACTGGTGGCATGGCACAACGAAGTCGAGATTCCAGTCCGCCTGCCAAAACCAGATGTTGTAGGTGTGCTTCTGGATTGTCATGAAAAAGTGGTTTCGTTTTATTCTGTGTCACATGAAGGGCAGATGCTGATGCACACCTTTAAACTCAAAATCAACCCTCAAGTTTTCCCAGCAGTTTGGTTATATGGCTTGAAGACAGGGAATTCATTAAATATAAATGAAATTAAAAAGAATTAGGTTATACGCTCATTGGGGCAGGGTCTGTACTTTACATCTATTTAGAATTTTCTATGTATCATGTTCCTGTAAATGAATAATGTTAAATCATGTTTTCTTAATTTAAACAACTAATGGACCCTTCTGGATCGCTACCTTGTGTACCTCAATGAAGCTGTGAGCTATATCATGTAGGGTCACCCAAGGTGGGCCGGTCATAGCACTGCAGTACCTTGAAAACCATATGGATAAGCACAAACAGAAACATACTGGCGTGCTTCGTCTATATAGTCACCAAGAGTCAGACACGACTGAAGGACAGAATGACGACAATTACTAATGGGCAGCAATGTTGTTGTGTTAAAATACCTCCCCTATCTCTTAAGTAGGTTTCTTCTAAATCAGGCGAGAATAGCTTATTGCCGTACAATTAATTGCTATTTGCACATTTATATAATAGACCAGACGTGGCTTATCGGCCTTTCAAGCAGGAAGGAGCCTGGAAAATTGAGACAGAATAGGGGATGTCTTTATAAGAGAACAATGAACATGACCAAGACTATAATTGCATGTAACGTGACACATGAAAGGCTGGGTTTATTTTATTATCCTTTATTTTCTAACGTGCCTACATATTCCATAGTGCTATACAGGGGTTAGGCAAAAACAATTTTAATACATTATTAAATAATGGGGGTCCTGTCTTTGAGGTTAAAATAAAATGTACACAGAGCTTTCCCTAAAGCACCTTAGAAGATTGAAACTCCCAAAATTGCCATCTAAAGGGTATGAATGAGGTACAGGAGGGTGATAGATGCCTTGTGCATATTAGGACAGTAATAAGCTTCTTTAAACAGATGAGTTTTTAGTGAGGTTTTGACATTTTTGAGGCAGGGAGATAGTCTAGTGGAGCGAGGCAATGAGTTCCAAAGAATAGGGGCAGCACCAGAAAAGTCCTTAAGGGGGGAGTAAGAGGAGGTGATAATAGAGGAGAAAAGAAGGCCATTAGCAGAAGAAACTGGGAATTCAGGGAGTATTTGGAGACAAGAGTAGAGATATAAGAGGGTGCACTGTTGTTAAGGGCTTTATATATTAGGGTCATGATTTTAAGTTATATTCTGGAGGCTATGGGAAGCCAGTGGAGTGACTGACAGAGAGGAGCTGCCGACACGGAGCATTGAGTATAGTAGATGAGTCTAGCGGAATCGTTCATTATGGATTGGAGCAGAGACAGATGGGTGATGGGGAGGCCATTTGGTTCTAAACATGTTTTGCCAGCTATTAATTCTAAAATAGAAAAATAAAAATATGGGACTATATTTTCATGCTTAAACAATGTAAAAAGATATTGAGGAGGGCTTGTAATAGACCCTACCAGGAATGAAAAAAATATATTTATAGGTGGTTGTAAATAAAGCATTTATTCATTTTCCCTACACAATATGTGTGCATATATATATATATATATATATATATATATATATATATATATATATATATATATATATATATATAATTATGGTGTAGGATTCTACTAGGTCCCTCATTGAACAAAAATCAATGATTGGACATTTTACATGTCAACATTTTCACACTGACATATTTTAAATAAAATATTAAATTATTTTTACTCCATTTTTGTATTGGTGTGCTATACATCTATATTAAGCGTTCATGTAATGCACTTAAATTGATTCTTTGGGCAAAAATAAATAGTTTTTTTTTTTTTATACATGTTTTAAAAAGATAAACTAGTTAACTTTATCCTCATCAATGTAGCAGGAGATACATGTGTGTGTCTGGGAAATTGTAAATGTGGGGCAAGGAGTCACTGACTATATGTATATATGTAATAGGGCCATATGGAAATACACAGCAACTTCCTACTGCGAAGGTAGCACACATGGCAGTGAAATGGGATGTCAAGGACACGGACAGTCTAGCTCTTTGTAAAGTGAGAGTTGGTGTTCCCTCCAATGTTTGGGGAGAGGGGGCATTAACAGATTTATGTAAAAGGGGCAGCTGGTTGTACAGTGAAGACAAGGGCAAATGGAGAGCATTAAGTAAGTTCAACCATGATTGAAACTCCTGTGGCGCATCAGAGAATGCATCCGCCCTCTGCTTTAAGAAGACAGCCAACAGTGGAAAGGGATCTTCCAATAATGCTGTAACAAAAAAGAGAGGATGTTGGTGAACTTTGTAGAAATGACACAGTGGTTCACCCGCTATTTTAGAGAACAGCATCATGATTAGGGAAGGCTTTGGAAATTGATTTTTAGATATGTTTTATCACTTTCCATTGCATGAGCCCCAGCTGCTGATGCCGAGAGGGGTACAACAGGGCGACTGGTGCCCACAAGAGTTTCAAGAACTGGCCATGGTGTACTAGTCATGAAAGGATGATCTTGGAAATCTATTGCATTACTGTTAGTGTGGTTATCCTTTTTTTTTTATGGTAATGCTATATAAGCCTTTGCTTAAAGATGGCTTTAGAGTGTTCTGGAGAGGTGCTCACAATGGGGCCATTGAGCATCATCTGAACTAATGGCAAAGACTGAGAACACATGAGGTTAAAGGGTAATCCCACACATCTAGTATACTCAGTGACAGAGAGCATGTATCAAGTTGGGTTTGCACTAGATAGTCCACTTAGTGGCAGCAGCATGGGCAGTTTAAGGTGTTAAATGCCTCTGCTTTTGGCAGATTTTGTTGCGGGTTTGCATTGTGAAAGCGCTCATTGCAGGGGTGGATACGCTGACGCTCATCCCGAGACATGCTGGACTTAGCTGGCGCTCATCCCGAGACACGCGGGACTAAGCTGCAATGAAAAATGTAAAAAATCTGAAACAGGATGAAAATGAGGCCGAGCAAAGCCAGGCAAGCGGGACTTAGAAAATACACGACGGCAAAGACACTAACACACAAATAACGCCAGGCACGCGGGACTTGAAAAAAATAAAACCAACGGCATTGTATCAGCGCGTAACACGCAAACATTCAGCAGAGACATAAAGGAGAAACACACAGGGAAGGGACAGGGGGAGATGGTGTAAAGATACATGGCATTCCCAAGCACTAAACTTGCAGGTTAATGAACCCTGCAATGAGCGGCCTCTGTACAGTAGGCGGGAGGAAAGGTTCGAAATGAGCACCGAATGTCCTCGCGATGAGCACTGCGCACGGAAGAGGCTCGCAATGAGCGCTGAAGGTGCTCAGTGGATCAAAAGCCTCACATTGTGTGGCAGACAGAATTGCCAGCCTTACAATTTTATTCTCGTCATTTTTGACAGGCAATTTCCTAGTTCCAGATGTAAAATGTGATGCTTTGAAGAAAACTACCCCAAGCAAGCCAGAGCCCCAAAATACGGCAAGATTTCCCATTGACTTTTTTCATAGCCGAAATATTACAAGGGACTCTCTCTTTTTCTCTCTATACTCTGCTCAATCTCTGCACTGTGTCCTTGTGCTGTATTATCTCTCTCTCTGCACTCTCTCTCCCTGTGCAGTATTCTTTATCTCTATCTCTCTGCAGTATTTTCTGTCTTCACTCTCTGTGCTTTCTCCCTCACTGTCTCCTTATGCTGTATTCTCTCTCTCGGTTGTATTCTCTCTATTTTTCTGCAATATTTTCTCTGTCTTCACCCTCTTTGCTCTCTACACTATCTCCCTGTGCTGTATTCTCTCCTCTCTGCACTCTCTCTCCCTGTTCTGTATTCTCTCTACACTCTATGCTCTCTCTTTCTCTCCCTGTTCTGTATTCTCTCTACACTCTATGCTCTCTCTTTCTCTCCCTGTTCTGTATTCTCTCTACACTCTATGCTCTCTCCCTGTGCTATATTAGCTGTTCTCACGCTTTGCTTTATCTCTACACTTTGCTCACTCTCTGCACTGTCTACTTGTGCTGTATTCTCTCTCTGCACTCTCTCTCCCTCAGTGCTTTATTGTATCTCTACCCTCCATGCTCTCTCTGTGATGTATTCTCTCTCTACACTCTGTGCTCTCTATATCTCCCTGTGCTGCATTCTCTCTCTGAACTCACTCTACTCTCTCTGTATGCTCTCTCTCCCTGTGTTTTATTCACTTCACACTATCTCTGCCATATTATCCATGTCTTCACTCTCTCTGGTTTCTCTCTACACTCACCTTTATTCGTATTCTCTCTCTACATTCAATAGTCTCTCTCTCTCTCCCTGTGCTGTATTCTCTCCCAGAATTCACTTTCCTCTCTCTGTATTCCCTATCTGTCCTCTCTCCTCCCTCTCTCTCTGGATTCCCTATCTATCTCTCTCCTCTCTCTGTATTCCCTATCTCTCCTCCCTCTCTCTGTATTCCCTATCGCTCCTCTCTCTGTATTCCCTATCGCTCCTCTCTCTGTATTCCCTATCGCTCCTCTCTCGGTATTCCTTATCTCTCCTCTCTCGGTATTCCCTATCGCTCCTCTCTCGGTATTCCCTATCGCTCCTCTCTCGGTATTCCTTATCTCTCCTCTCTCGGTATTCCCTATCGCTCCTCTCTCGGTATTCCCTATCTCTCCTCCCTCTCTGTATTTCTTATCTCTCCTCCCTCTCTCTCTGTATTTCTTATCTCTCCTCCCTCACTCTCTCTGTATTCCAAATCGCTCCTCTCTCTGTATTCCCTCTCTCCTCCCTCTCCTCAGTATTCCCTCTCTCCTCCCTCTCCTCTGTATTCCCTATCTCTCCTCCCTCTCTCTCTGTATTCCCTATCTCTCCTCCCTCTCTCTCTGTATTCCCTATCTCTCCTCTCTCTCTCTGTATTCCCTATCTCTCCTCCCTCTCTCTCTGTATTCCCTATCTCTCCTCCCTCTCTCTCTGTATTCCCCATCTCTCCTCCCTCTCTCTCTGTATTCCCTATCTCTCCTCTCTCTCTGTATTCCCTATCTCTCCTCTCTCTCTGTATTCCCTATCACTCCTCTCTCGGTATTCCCTATCTCTCCTCCCTCTCTGTATTTCCTATCTCCCCTCCCTCTCCTCTGTATTCCCTATCTCTCCTCCCTCTCTCTCTGTATTCCCTATCTCTCCTCCCTCTCTCTCTGTATTCCCTATCTCTCCTCTCTCTCTCTGTATTCCCTATCTCTCCTCCCTCTCTCTCTGTATTCCCTATCTCTCCTCCCTCTCTCTCTGTATTCCCCATCTCTCCTCCCTCTCTCTCTGTATTCCCTATCTCTCCTCTCTCTCTGTATTCCCTATCACTCCTCTCTCGGTATTCCCTATCTCTCCTCCCTCTCTGTATTTCCTATCTCCCCTCCCTCTCTCTCAGTATTCCCTATCTCTCCTCTCTCGGTATTCCCTATCTCTCCTCCCTCTCTCTCAGTATTCCCTATCACTCCTCTCTCGGTATTCCCTATCTCTCCTCCCTCTCTGTATTTCTTATCTCTCCTCCCTCACTCTCTCTGTATTCCAAATCGCTCCTCTCTCTGTATTCCCTCTCTCCTCCCTCTCTCTCTGTATTCCCCCTCTCCTTTTCTGTATTCCCTCTCCTTCTCTGTATTCCCTCTCTCCTCCCTCTCTCTCTGTATTCCCTCTCTCCTCCCTCTTTCTATGTATTCCCCCTCTCCTTCTCTGTATTCCCTCTCTCCTCTGTATTCCCTATCTCTCCTCCCTCTCTCTCTGTATTCCCTATTGCTCCTCTCTCGGTATTCCCCATCTCCCCTCCCTCTCTCTCAGTATTCCCTATCTCTCCCCTCTCTCTGTATTCCCTATCACTCCTCTCTCAGTATTCCCTATCTCCCCTCTCTCTGTATTCCCTATCACTCATTTCTCTCTGTGTTCCCTATCTCTCCTCTCTCTCTGTATTCCCTATCACTCATTTCTCTCTGTGTTCCCTATCTCTCCTCTCTCTCTGTATTCCCTATCTCTCATCTCTCTCAGTATTCCCTATCTCTCATCTCTCTCAGTATTCCCTATCTCTCCCCTCTCTCTGTATTCCCTATCACTCCTCTCTCAGTATTCCCTATCTCTCCTCCCTCTCTGTATTTCCTATCTCTCCTCCCTCTCTCTCTGTATTCCCTCTCTCCTCCCTCTTTCTATGTATTCCCCCTCTCCTTCTCTGTATTCCCTCTCTCCTCTGTATTCCCTATCTCTCCTCCCTCTCTCTCTGTATTCCCTATTGCTCCTCTCTCGGTATTCCCTATCTCCCCTTCCTCTCTCTCAGTATTCCCTATCTCTCCCCTCTCTCTGTATTCCCTATCACTCCTCTCTCAGTATTCCCTATCTCCCCTCTCTCTGTATTCCCTATCACTCATTTCTCTCTGTGTTCCCTATCTCTCCTCTCTCTCTGTATTCCCTATCACTCATTTCTCTCTGTGTTCCCTATCTCTCCTCTCTCTCTGTATTCCCTATCTCTCATCTCTCTCAGTATTCCCTATCTCTCCCCTCTCTCTGTATTCCCTATCACTCCTCTCTCTGTATTTCCTATCTCCCCTCCCTCTCTCTCTGTATTCCCAATCTCTCCTCCCTCTCTGTATTCCCTCTCTCCTGTCTCTCTCTGTATCCCCCCTCTTGTGTCTCTCTGTATTCTCCCTCTCGTCTCTCTCTGTATTCCCCCTCTCTTCTCTCTCTGTGTCCCATCTCTCCTGTCTCCCCTCTCTCTGTATTCCCTCCTCTCCTCTCTCTATTCCCCCTCTCTTTCACTGTATTCCCTCTCTGTATTCCTTTTCTCTTTCTCCCTCTCTTCTCTTTGAATTCCCCCTCTCTCCTTTCTTTCTCTGTATTCCCCCTCTCTCTTGTCTCTCTCTGTATTCCCCCCCTCTACTCTCTCTGTATCCCCCTTCTCTTCTCTCTCTGTATTCCCTCTCTCTCCTGTCTCTCTCGGTATCCCCCCTCTCTCTCTATTCTCCCTCTCTTCTCTCTCTGTATTCCCCCGTTCTCGCCTCTCTCTGTATCCCCTCTCTCCTTTCTCTGTATTCCCTCCTCTCTCTACCCCCCCCTCTCTTTCTCTGCATTACATCTCTCGGTATTCCCTCTCTCTGTATTGCTTCTCTCTCTCCCCCTCTCTTCTTTCTCTGTATTCCCCCTCTCTCCTGTCTCTCTCTCCCTTCTCTGAATTCCCCCTCTCTGTATTCATTCTCTCTCGCTTTGTATTCACCCTCTCTCCTGTCTCTCTCTGTATTCTCCCTCTCTTCTCTCTCTGTATTCCACCTCTCTTCTCTCTCTGTATCCCCCTTCTCTTCTCTCTCTGTATTCCCTCTCTCTCCCTCTCTCTGTATTCCACCTCTCTTCTCTCTATGTATCCCCTCTCTCTCATGTCTCTCTCTGTATTCCCTCTCTCTCATGTCTCTCTCTGTATCATTCTCTCTCTCTCTCTCTTTGTATTCACCCTCTCTCCTGTCTCTCTCTGTATTCTCCCTCTCTTCTCTCTCTGTATTACCCCTCTCTTCTCTCTCTGTATTCCCTCTCTCCTGTCTCTCTCTGTATTCCCTCTCTCCTGTCTCTCTCTGTATTCCCTCTCTCCTGTCTCTCTCTGTATTCCCTCTCTCTGTATTCCCTCTCTCCTGTATCTCTCTGTATTCCTTCTCTCCTGTCTCTCTGGATTCCCCTTCTCTTCTCTCTCTGTATTCCTTCCCTCTCTGTATTCCCCTGCTCTTCTCTCTCTGTATCTTCCCTCTCTCTCGTCTCTTGCTCTGTATTCCTTCTCTCTCTCTCCCCCTCTCTGAATTCCCCCTCTCCTGTCTCTCTCTGTATTCATTCTCCCTCTCTTTGTATTCCCCGTCTCCTGTTTCTCTCTTTATCCCTCCTCTCTCTTGTCTCTCTCTGTATCTCCCCCTCTCTCTGTATTCCCCCTCTCTCTGTATTCCACCTCTCGCCTCTCTCTGTGTCCCCTCTCTCCTGTCTCTGTATTCCCTCCTCTCCTCTCTCTATCCCCCTCTCTTTCTCTGTATTCCCTCTCTCTATATTCCTTTTCTTTTTCTCGTCTCTCTCTGTATTCCCCCTCTCTTCTCTCTCCTGTCTTCCCTCTCTCTGTATTCCCCTCTCCTCTCTCTACCCCCTCTCTTTCTCTGTATTCTCTCTCTGTATTCCCTCTCTTCTCTTTGAATTCCCCCTCTCTCCTTTCTCTCTCTGTATTCCCTCTGTCTCTGTATTCCCTCCTCTCTCTACCCCCCTCTCTTTCTCTGTATTCCCTCTCTCTGTATTGCTTCTCTTCTCTCTGTATTCCTTCTCTCTCCCCCCCCCCTCTTCTGTCTCTGTATTCCCTCTCTCCTGTCTCTCTCTGTATCCCCCCTCTCTATTTCCCCTTTCTTCTCTCTCTGTAGTCCCCCGTTCTCTTCTCTCTCTGTATCCCCTCTCTCCTGTCTCTGTATTCCCTCCGCTCTCTATCCCACCTCTCTCTGTATTCCCTCTCTCTGTATTGCTTCTCTCTCTGCCCCTCTCTCCTGTCTCTCTCTGCATTGCTTCTCTCTCTCCCCCTCTCTCTGTATTCCTTCTCTCTCTCCCCCCTGTATCCCCCTCTCTCTCTGTATCCCCCCTCTCTCTCTGTATCCCCCCTCTCTCTCTGTATTCCTCCTCTCCTCTCTCTCTGTATCCCCTCTCTCCTGTCTCTCCCTGTATTCCCTCTCCCGTCTCTCTCTGTATTCCTTCTCTCCTGTCTCTCTCTGTATTCCTTCTCTCCTCTCTCTCTGTATCCCCTCTCTCCTGTCTCTCCCTGTATTCCCTCTCCCGTCTCTCTCTGTATTCCTTCTCTCCTGTCTCTCTCTGTATTCCTTCTCTCCCGTCTCTCTGTATTCCTTCTCTCCTGTCTCTCTCTCTGTATTCCTTCTCTCCTGTCTCTCTCTGTATTCCTTCTCTCCTGTCTCTCTCTGTATTCCTTCTCTCCTGTCTCTCTGTATTCCCTCTCTCCTGTCTCTCTCTGTATTCCTTCTCTCCTGTCTCTCTCTCTGTATTCCTTCTCTCCTGTCTCTCTGTATTCCCTCTCTCCTGTCTCTCTCTGTATTCCTTCTCTCCTGTCTCTCTCTGTATTCCTCCTCTCCTCTCTCTCTGTATCCCCTCTCTCCTGTCTCTCCCTGTATTCCCTCTCCCGTCTCTCTCTGTATTCCTTCTCTCCTGTCTCTCTCTGTATTCCTTCTCTCCCGTCTCTCTCTGTATTCCTTCTCTCCTGTCTCTCTCTCTGTATTCCTTCTCTCCTGTCTCTCTCTGTATTCCTCCTCTCCTCTCTCTCTGTATCCCCTCTCTCCTGTCTCTCCCTGTATTCCCTCTCCCGTCTCTCTCTGTATTCCTTCTCTCCTGTCTCTCTCTGTATTCCTTCTCTCCCGTCTCTCTCTGTATTCCTTCTCTCCTGTCTCTCTCTCTGTATTCCTTCTCTCCTGTCTCTCTGTATTCCCTCTCTCCTGTCTCTCTCTGTATTCCTTCTCTCCTGTCTCTCTCTGTATTCCTCCTCTCCTCTCTCTCTGTATCCCCTCTCTCCTGTCTCTCCCTGTATTCCCTCTCCCGTCTCTCTCTGTATTCCTTCTCTCCTGTCTCTCTCTGTATTCCTTCTCTCCCGTCTCTCTCTGTATTCCTTCTCTCCTGTCTCTCTCTCTGTATTCCTTCTCTCCTGTCTCTCTCTGTATTCCTTCTCTCCTGTCTCTCTGTATTCCTTCTCTCCTGTCTCTCTCTGTATTCCTTCTCTCCTGTCTCTCTCTGTATTCCCCTTCTCTTCTCTCTCTGTATTCATTCCCTCTCTCTGTATTCCCCTGCTCTTCTCTCTCTCTGTATTCCTTCCCTCTCTCTGTGTTCCCCTGCTCTTCTCTCTCTCTGTATCTTCCCTCTCTCTTGTCTCTTTCTCTGTATTCCTTCTCTCTCTCTCCCCCTCTCCTGTCTCTCTCTGTATTCATTCTTCCTCTCTTTGTATTCCCCCTCTCTCCTGTTTCTCTTTATCCCCCCTCTCTCTGTATCCACCTCTAGCCTCTCTCTGTGTCCCCTCTCTCCTGTCTCTGTATTCCTCTCCTCTCTCTATACCCCCTCTCTTTCTCTGCATTCCCTCTCTGTATTCCTTTTCTCTTTCTCCCTCTCTTTGAATTCCCCCTCTCTCCTGTCTCTCTCTGTATTCCCCCTCTCTTCTCTCTCTGTATTCCCCTGTTCTCTTCTCTCTCTGTATTCCCCTGTTCTCTTCTCTCTCTGTATTCCCTCCGCTCTCTATCCCCCCTCTCTTTCTCTGTATTCCCTCTCTCTGTATTGCTTCTCTCTCTCTCCCTCTCTCTTGTCTCTCTCTGCATTGCTTCTCTCTCTCCCCCTCTCTCCTGTCTCTCTCTGTATTCCTTCTCCCCCCCCCGTATTCCCCCTCTCTCTCTGTATCCCCCCTCTTCTCTCTCTGTACCCCCCCTCTCTCTCTATTCCCTCTCTCCTGTCTCTCCCTGTATTCCCTCTCTCCTGTCTCTCTCTGTATTCCTTCTCTCCTGTCTCTCTCTGCATTCCTTCTCTCCTGTCTCTCTCTGCATTCCTTCTCTCCTGTCTCTCTCTGCATTCCTTCTCTCCTGTCTCTCTCTGCATTCCTTCTCTCCTGTCTCTCTCTGCATTCATTCTCTCCTGTCTCTCTCTGCATTCCTTCTCTCCTGTCTCTCTCTGCATTCCTTCTCTCCTGTCTCTCTCTGTATTCCCCTTCTCTTCTCTCTCTGTATTCCTTCTCTCTCTCCCCCTCTCTGAATTCCTCCTCTCCTGTCTCTCTCTGTATCTCTCCTCTCTCTGTATTCCCCTGTTCTCTTCTCTCTCTGTGTCCCCTCTCTCTTCTCTCTCTCTGTATCCCCCCTCTTCTCTCTCTCTCTCTGTATCCCTCCTCTCTTCTCTCTCTGTATTACCCTGTTCTCTTCTCTCTCTGTGTCCCCTCTCTCCTGTCTATGTATTCCCTCCTCTCTTTCTCTGTATTCCTTTTCTCTTTCTCCCTCTCTTAGAATTCCCCCTCTCTCCTGTCTCTATCTGTATTCCCCCTCTCTCCTGTCTCTCTCTGTATTCCCCCACTCTCCTGTCTCTCTCTGTATTCCCCCTCTCTCCTGTCTCTATCTGTATCCCCCCTCTCTCCTGTCTCTATCTGTATTCCCCCTCTCTTCTCTCTCTGTATTCACCCTCTCTTCTCTCTCTCTGTATCCCCCCTCTCTTCTCTCTCTCTGTATCCCCCCACTCTCCTGTCTCTCTCTGTATGCTACTCTAGCCTCTCTCTGTGTCCCCTCTCTCCTGTCTCTGTATTCCCTCCTCTCTTTCTCTGTATTCCTTTTCTCTTTCTCCCTCTCTTAGAATTCCCCCTCTCTCCTGTCTCTATCTGTATTCCCCCTCTCTTCTCTCTCTGTATTCACCCTCTCTTCTCTCTCTCTCTCTGTATCCCCCCTCTCTTCTCTCTCTCTCTGTATCCCCCCTCTCTTCTCTCTCTCTCCCCCCACTCTCCTGTCTGTCTCTGTATCATACTCTAGCCTCTCTCTGTGTCCCCTCTCTCTTGTCTCTGTATTCCCTCCTCTCCTCTCTCTATCCCCCCTCTTTCTCTGTATCCCATCTCTCTGTATTCCCTGTCTTTGTATTCCTTCTCTCCCCCTCTTCTCTCTCTGTATTGCTTCTCTTCTCTCTGTATCCCCCCTCTCTCCTGTCTCTCTCTGTATCTCCTCTCTCTGTATTCCCTCCTCTCTCCATCCCCCTCTTTCTCTGTATTCCCTCTCTGTATTGCTTCTCTTCTCTCTGTATTCCCCCTCGCTCCTTTCTCTCTCTGTATTCACAGTCTCTACACTCTTTCTCTCTCTGTATTCACAGTCTCTACACTCTTCCTCTCACTGTATTCACAGTCTCTACACTCTTTCCCTCTCTGTATTCCCACTCTGTCTCTCTCTGTTCTCAGCGCCACACACCGTGTGACGTCACCTCTTCGCGTCCCCGGCCCTCTTGTCCCCGCCGGGCTCCCGTCCTGTCTACCTCCGTGGGCTGTGCTGTGCGGTGACACCGGGGTCCCGGCGGGAGGTGCAGGCCTTGCTGGGCTCTCCCGACACGGGGCACCATGAAGAAGGACGTGAGGATCCTGCTGGTGGGAGAACGTGAGTACCCGAGCCGCCCTCTGTATAGCAGGGCCTAGGCCTTAGCCTGGCTGTGCAGCAGGGGAAGGGCTAATTTACAACTAGCTGCCCCATGGAGGACAGGGGGAACTGGAGGGCCGGGGTAGGAGGGAGCTGGACCTTGTGTGATGGAATAGAGGACGTGTGGGTGTGTAATGTCACTGGGAGGTTATAGCTGCAAGAGGGGTCATATGGAATATGGGTGGTATATCCAGGAGTACTGTGTATAGGAACAAATGGTGTTATATGGAGGCGTACTGTGTATAGGGGGCAAATATAAATGGTGCATATAGGGGCGAAGGGGGTTATTCAGTGCCACGCTGTGTATAAGGGCAAATCGTGTAATACAGTACCATGTTGTGTATAGGTGCAAATAGTGTAATACAGTGCCATGCTGTGTATAGGGTCAAATCATGTAATACAGTACCATGCTGTGTATAGGGGTAAATAGTGTAATACAGTACCATGTTGTGTATAGGTGCAAATAGTGTAATACAGTACCATGTTGTGTATAGGTGCAAATAGTGTAATACAGTACCATGTTGTGTATAGGTGCAAATAGTGTAATACAGTGCCATGCTGTGTATAGGGTCAAATCATGTAATACAGTACCATGCTGTGTATAGGGGTAAATAGTGTAATACAGTACCATGTTGTGTATAGGGGTAAATAGTGTAATACAGTACCATGTTGTGTATAGGGGTAAATAGTGTAATACAGTACCATGTTGTGTATAGGTGCAAATAGTGTAATACAGTACCATGTTGTGTATAGGTGCAAATAGTGTAATACAGTACCATGTTGTGTATAGGTGCAAATAGTGTAATACAGTACCATGTTGTGTATAGGTGCAAATAGTGTAATACAGTACCATGTTGTGTATAGGTGCAAATAGTGTAATACAGTGCCATGCTGTGTATAGGGTCAAATCATGTAATACAGTACCATGCTGTGTATAGGGGTAAATAGTGTAATACAGTACCATGTTGTGTATAGGGGTAAATAGTGTAATACAGTACCATGTTGTGTATAGGTGCAAATAGTGTAATACAGTACCATGTTGTGTATAGGGGTAAATAGTGTAATACAGTACCATGTTGTGTATAGGTGCAAATAGTGTAATACAGTGCCATGCTGTGTATAGGGTCAAATCATTTAATACAGTACCATGCTGTGTATAGGGTCAAATCATGTAATACAGTACCATGCTGTGTATAGGGGTAAATAGTGTAATACAGTGACATGCTGTGTATTGGGGTAATAGTGTAATACAGTACCATGCTGTGTATAGGGGTAATAGTGTAATACAGTACCATGCTGTGTATAGGGGTAAATAGTGTAATACAGTACCATGCTGTGTATAGGGGTAAATAGTGTAATACAGTACCATGCTGTGTATAGGGGTAAATAGTGTAATACAGTGCCATGCTGTGTATCAGGGTAAATAGTGTAATACAGTGCCATGCTGTGTATCGGGGTAAATAGTGTAATACAGTGCCATGCTGTGTATCAGGGTAATACAGTGCCATACTGTGTATAGGGGCAAATAGTGTAATACAGTGCCATGCTGTGTATCAGGTAAATGGTGTAATACAATGATATGCTTTGTATAGGGGTAAATAGTGTAATACAGTACCATGCTGTGCATATGGGGCAAATAGTTTAATACAGTGTCATGTTGTGTATAGGAGCAAATAATTTAATGCAGTGCCATGTTGTGTATAGCAGTAAATAGTGTAATATAGTGCCATGCTGTGTATAGGGGCAATCAGAGGACATTTATATATGGATATACACCTGTCACTGTATATATGTGGGTAATATATTAGAGGTAACTTACCAGTTATAGAAGTCATTGACAGGCGTCCATTCGTTATAGAAATGCATGGGTGTGCAATAGTGTTGTGGAAGCAGCCATTTATATGCCATATATAGATGTATATACATTTATATGTCATTTTAAATATGTGGAGAGGCATCTAATTGTAGAAAAAATACACTGACAGACGTATGTTTGATCTAGGGGTAGAGGGGCAGCATCTATTTGTCCTAGAGGTAAAGATGTAAAAATGATAAGAATTCTATAAAAGTATTTCATGGATATAAAACTGTACAATACAAGTTCACAAGGGGACAGGTCATATACATGGATGGACAGGTTTGTTATTTCAGTAGAAGGACAGACATTGACATGTCAGAGTGGTCCATGGATGGGCATCTATTTTGTTATATAGGTTGATGGTCTCAGTAACACATCCTTACATGCATTTATTTTCACAATGAACATGGAATGGTTTGGTGAGACTTTTAGGATATAGTTTAGTTTCATCATTCCCACAGTTGGCTAAAAGCTATATTTACTTTTGCAGAATAACAGGAATGGAGCCTGTTAGCTTATCATTGATGTTGCAGGCAGGTTTCCAGTTTGGAAATGATTTGAAGCCCCAGGAACCAGAGTAAATAGTCTGATGTAGTTGTTTATGGTTTCCGTAGTAAGAGGGTGCATTGGGGTAAGTGGGATAGTGTTATTATGTAGCATTACTTTTATAGTCTCATCCATACAGTGTTTCATGTTGACTCTCCTTGAGTAAGCTATCTCTTAAATAGTGACGTTTGGCAAATTTGTCTTAATGTATCGGTTCAGTGGCTCCTAGTAACCAATAAGTCACAACATGCTGCTTGAGAGAGGTCACTTCACAATCTGTGTATCCATTAGCTGCAGAGGCAAGAACCAAACAGGTACAGTTTGTATCATTATAGGTAGAAAAAACAGGTTTTAAGCACTTCTAAGTAAAACAAACTACATAAAAGTAAATAGATAGGTACATTATATTCTTAGTGAAATACAGAAACCTTCCACGTCTCTTTACTATTACACAAATCATATTTCTTACATCCATCCTTGATGTATAGGGGATTTAAACACTTTAGATGGAAAATAGCTTTTAAGTGCCTTGGGATCTGATCTCCAAATCAGAGGGCTAAATCATGCTATGGAAAAGGCCAAGATAACTATATCTCCAAAACATATTTAGAGATCAATAAAGGGACACTACCTTCTCTAGCCATACATGATGTAGTAGGTTTTGACATTACACTCAATACTAAGTTTATAGGAGACATTATTATAGGATCACTGTTGTGTCCTAACATGAGCTAGATGAAATAATCAGACATTGTGCGGCCTTAACAGGATTAATTATTCAAACCTGTAGTTACATGTTTAGAGGGAGCCAATGGAAACCCAGATCGTCATCATGACATCATTGAAAAATGGAGGTTAGATTTCAAACCCTTACGGCTTCAATTACGAGTTTCGATCGGACCCGCATTCCAGAAATAATGCAAAATTAAAAAATCAGTAAATATGATATTCAAGTCCATTACAGTTCCATTATATGTATTAACACATTGATTGCCGGGATCGATATAACACAAAAATTGAACATGAAAAAAAGTATTTGGTATTGCAGATTTGAAGGCGCTCATCGAGAGGCCCGTAAAGTAGACGGGGGAGGGGGGGGGAGAGGCTCGCATTGTGTGGCAAACAGCATTGCCAGCCTTAAAATTTTCTTGCCATCATTTTTGCTGGGCAAGTCGCTAGTTAATATTAATACCTAACATCACTTTACCTTAATATTAAGTACAGTAGTGTGTTGATATTTGCATTTACAGTGCTACGGATAGGACTTTAACCCCCTTGCAGGTCCTCTCTAGTACCTGTGGGCTTTTGGGCTCTATTTGTGGGTTATGGGTTTGAACGCCAGTGAATTTGTTGCAATTTAATAGCGAAATTGTAATGTAGCAGATACGGGCTTGACAGAACAAAGGATTTGTGGGCGCGCAGTTACACGTCCCGTAGGGTTTTTTTTTTTTTTTTTTGCTTATAACCCATAGGTCGTCAGAGGCTTGCTTTACGGGGCCAATTTAATAGTCGCAAGTCTTGCAGCCTAGGTTATGGGCTACGTTTTTACACGCTGAGGGAATTTAATGGGGCTGTAGGCCTTGGGGAAGACATGTTTTTCTTGTAGGTAGGTGATCTCCATTGATTGAAGACTTGTGTTAGAGGTTTCCCTTGGCAATTACCTTTTACTGTGGGGCAGGCTATTAGTGATTGTTTTTAAAACCTATTATACCTGTCTCTTAGATTAGCCCCCTATGCTCCACTTAGTGACTTTATCAGGGTGGAGACAGGCACACAGCTGGAGGCTGATACTTTTTGAAAACAAATGTAATATTGCTATTATAAATTATTAAATAGGAATTGTATTAATGGTCAGTGCATAACAAAAAAAAAATATCTTCAGCTGCTAGGGCCTTATAGTGATTCTTTTATTTTCAAATTGTATTGTCCAATCTAAAATTCCATGTAACGGAGCATTTGTCCATTTAACTCATATTGACAATTCAAGTGCAGCATCAATCAGACACCAGAGAATCTCATGGGAAATATTTATATATAAATGGATAGCTCACAAATCAATATTTTCTGGGATTACAGTAATGTCACAAAGTCCAAAGATCAACTTTAAAGTGATGTGCAGATAATTAAATAATTGCCATCTTTAAAGCGATGTTGAGGTGACGTAGTTCGTTGTCGGTAGCATCATTAAGCAGACAAGTCATTAGATGTCCTGCAGTGCTTACAGCTCTAGTATGTTTTCGACATTCAAGACGGATAACAACATAATTAGTGGGTGTTTGTGTAACATCAAAGTGACTGCAGATTAATCCTAAAGTGTTTAGGTAAATTAGATCTATTGCCTTTAAATTACATAATATATTTATTTCTCGAACAAAATATAAAATAACATTGTGTGCTGCTGAACCTAAAGGCATCCATTATTCTTTGGGGAATTTTGGATGAGCGAGAGGTTCTTTACAGGACTGCAGAACAGAACTTGTAGTTATTGTTACAAGCTGTCTGCTTCTGAGTATACATTTTATATAATGATACAGAATGCTGAGGACTTTGAATATAAATAGTAAAGTATGGGAAACTTTTGGAAATGTTGGTATAAATTCCCCTATGGAATTACACCACATCAAATATAGAAACGGATACGTTCTCCAATATTTTTTTAGAGACAGGGACTGTATCCATTTATAGAAATGCTTCTTTCTGAGAAAAATTGTGTTAGCCCAGGTGTCAAATTATAAAAGCTCCAATTGTATAACAACCTCCCCCTCCTATTTCCTGGATCCCCATCCATCCCTCCACTTTTCAGCCGATAAATACATGTCTTCAATCACCAAACTGTTGGAGGGACTAAAGCCAGACAAGATGGAATTTATACTCCAGGGGCCTCATTCTATTAGCGGCCGCAGCCGTTGCGGGGCCGCAAGGACCGGCCGCAAGCTATTCTGCTATTCTATTCCCTTCCGGACGGGGGCTCCGGCAGGCTTGCGGCCGGTGCCTTGCTATCTCTTGCGGCCGCTCGCGCCGGAGGAAATCCTTTGATCTAAAACGGCCGCAAGGAAATCGGCCGTAAGAAATTCCTATTTGCTATTCAATTGCTCCGGGAACCCTCTCTGCAAGGCTAAAAGCGAGCCGCAGCTTACTTGCAGCAAACAGGTCCCGCTAGCACCAATTAAGCACGAAATATAGTCCAAATAAAGCCATCCTGCACTTTGAGAAGACTATAAAGTGATTGTAGGTGTTAGCAAAAATAGCACAAAATTCCCCTATACTCAAATCCGTAAAATATTTATTTTTTAATATACGTCAAATATCCATGTAAAAAGTCCATAGGGCTTGGAGCACCTCAGACCCGCCCACGCCGCAGCCGGAAAATAAACAGTTAATGTAGACTCGGGTTTGGGCTGATGTGCAAGCTTGAGAGGGGGTTACTTTTAATCCTCATGTCCTCCAATATGATCCCTAGCATTTACAAAGCTTTACAGAGCTGTCTTGAATTTATTTTTGACTTTTTAGATTTCAGAGCTTACGGCCGGTTGCAAGATATACGGCCAGCCGTAAGAGGAGATCCTTGCGGGGCCGTTTAATTGAATTGCAAGGTAACGGGACCCTCGCAAGGAATCGCAGCCTTACGGCCGGTTTACGGCCGATAATAGAATGAGGCCCCAAGTATTCACAAATTAAGATTCACTCTAAAAATGCTTTTATTCACATGGATTAAACAGCTGCTTATATTGTTGGTTTGTTACATATTTACATAAATATTTTCCAAAACTACTAATGGGCTCTTAATTTCCTTAATATTCAGTTTTGCTTCTTGAAACACTGCAGTTCCCACGGCCCCATCAAGCATTCTCCAAGACTCCCTATGGCCCTGCATGAGACATTGCTTGTTGTAGCTGTACTATGATATCCTAGTGAATGTTTTCCACTGGATTTCTGAAAAATGAATGCAATTTGACTTAGCCATATTGTGAGGAAACTGACCCCTGTGCAATTCCCAGAGGGGTAGAACCAGCCGGGCTCCTTCCTCATCCCGTATGTTACACCTACCAGATAGTCCAGCCATATGATGCAAAGCAGTGCAGTTAGACGGCACTTGACATGTATTGTTTGCCAGGGCTGCTTTTGGATCAAGGGTGATTGAAGGTTGGGAGATAGGGACAGACAGGAAACTTATGCTTCTCGCTCGGTCACGTGATGAGGAGAAATATGTTTTGTGTATACTTCACTTAGAATGGCCACATAATATACAAGTCAGGTGTCTTATTGTCTCCTTTGAGAGACCCTTAAATCATTTTTTTTTAAGTGTACTCCTTGACTTACATTCCCAAAGCTGAATACAGCCAAGTATTGCTAGTTCTGACTGATTCCTCCAAGCTCTGACTATACTATGTTTAGGCATTTGTTTGGACCCACAGTAAAATATGTTAAAGACACAGTAAAGCAAATTACCATATTTTTATGTGTATAAGACAATCTTTTTTGACAAAATGTTGACCTTTAAATTGGAGGGTCGTCTTATACACGGAATATAGCCAAATGACCGCTAGGTGTTGCTGTCGCAGTTTTCCCTCAGGACAAATGGGACCGCAGGGCACACACGGGTATACTACACATACACACAGCTATGCACACACTGGCTACACACACAGTTATGCCCATATAGCAATAGAAGATCTGTGCACACTCAAACCTGGCGTGTAAGTAACACGCAAGGTCCCAGTGCTGCACCCATGCCTGTGCAGTCTGATTTCCTGTGCAGCAGGAGGTAGTGAGAGGAGATCCTGAAAGGGAGATAACGATAAGATCATAGAAGCCAGACAGAGAGAGCGACAAGGGCATTAAAGGGAAAGCTGGCAGCAGGAGGTAGTGAAAAGAGATCTAAAAGGCAGATAATGATAAGATCATAGAAGCCAGAGAGAGACAAGATCGTGGAAGGTAGTGAGAGGAGATCCTGAAAGGGAGATAAAGATTAAATCATAGAAGCCAGAGAGAGACAAGATCATGGAAGGTAGTGAGAGGAGATCCTGAAAGGGAGATAAAGATTAGATCATAGAAGCCAGAAAGAGACAAGATCGTGGAAGGTAGTGAGAGGAGATCCTGAAAGGGAGATAAGGATTAGATCATAGAAGCCAGAGAGAGACAAGATCATGGAAGGTAGTGAGAGGAGATCCTGAAAGGGAGATAAAGATTAGATCATAGAAGCCAGAAAGAGACAAGATCGTGGAAGGTAGTGAGAGGAGATCCTGAAAGGGAGATAAGGATTAGATCATAGAAGCCAGAGAGAGACAAGATCGTGGAAGGTAGTGAGAGGAGATCCTGAAAGGGAGATAAGGATTAGATCATAGAAGCCAGAGAGAGACAAGATCATGGAAGGTAGTGAGAGGAGATCCTGAAAGGGAGATAAAGATTAGATCATAGAAGCCAGAAAGAGACAAGATCATGGAAGGTAGTGAGAGGAGATCCTGAAAGGGAGATAAAGATTAGATCATAGAAGCCAGAGAGAGACAAGATCATGGAAGGTAGTGAGAGGAGATCCTGAAAGGGAGATAAAGATTAGATCATAGAAGCCAGAAAGAGACAAGATCATGGAAGGTAGTGAGACGAGATCCTGAAAGGGAGATAAGGATTAGATCATAGAAGCCAGAGAGAGACAAGATCATGGAAGGTAGTGAGACGAGATCCTGAAAGGGAGATAAGGATTAGATCATAGAAGCCAGAGAGAGAGACAAGATCATGGAAGGCAAAGCTGGTGTGTAAGTAACACCCAAGGTCCCAGCGATGCACCGATGCCTGTGCAGTCTGATTTCCTGTGCAACAGGACACGGTCGCATAGCGTTCCAGAGAAAGGCCCAGCAGCCTCCACCGCGAAAAAACACACACAGCCTATGAAGGCCCAGCAGCCTCCACAGCACCCCTGGGCGCCCCCCACCTTGCACACACGTAGCCCATTAAAGCCCAGCAGCATCCACAGCACCCTGGGCGCTCCCCACTGCTCACACACACACCCCAGCAAACCAAACAAGGAAGGAAGATGTGTGGGAGGCAAATGCACATTCCATGCTCTCCTCCGCTCCGCACAGAGGCGCTCCACCAACAACCAACACACCACCAGTGCACCTAGTAAGTAATAAGTAAGGGTCGTCTTATACACGGAAAAATACGGTAATCACTTTAGCTTTATTTTCCTAAGTAGGTAAATAATATATAAGTATTGTTACACATGCGTTTAACTTATGGTGGGCAAAAAGAGTGACTCACAATTCATGTATAGAAACAAGAAAATGACCACTGTAGTTTGTTAGTGTATTTGAAGTTAAAGTATCTTTTAAAATGCATATTTGTTTCAGACGTCAGCAGATTTGCTTTTGTCCTTCGTTTATCTGGTGCCTAGGAAGAGGCCAGTGAGAGAGGATCTGCCCAAGAGGCCACCTCATTTCTAACTATCAAGGCAACCTCCTGGGCGGATAGTCACCACTGAATATAAACTTAAGTCAGCTTCCTGAACAGATCCTTTCCCACCCCTGGATATGTGCTAGAGAATGAAGATATATATATATATCTATTAAAGGCTACCATGAATGTATTTTTCTTTAAATGCTCCTTTTATTGCTAATCAGTTACTAAATAAACAGGTGAAATTTACTGTATGACCTCTACAAGGACATTGAGCCTGGCTAAGAGCATAACAAGACAGGGAAAAAGTAATACATCTAGATTAAAATCTATATCAGAATATAAATTATGATGTGTATTACTAGACTCTGGAAGCATCCCTGACATTTTGGTGGACTGTATGTGAGAGGGGAGTCTACATTTCCGGAATGCAGAGTTTGCATCTATTGGTGCACACTTTCTGTTTTTGGGCTATGGAGACTGGTGTGTCAGTCGGATCCAGTCGGCAAAAAAATACTGCCCACCTCCCCGACCCCTCATTGCCCATCTCTAAGGAAGTTATTTATAAAATACTTAATCTTGCCTTTGTTTCCTAAAGTTTAAAAAAATCCAAAAATGTGTTTATGTTCATTACTCACACAGCTAATGTTGTTACATGTAGGGCACCAATTTTCCGGGAGGGGTTAATCTGGAGACTCCTTTTAATCCGGCAGCCCCCTCCTGCACCGAATTGACTGCTTCCCCTGGCAGCCGGTGTCCGGATCGAATCCCCGCTGAGCTATACAAAGCCTCACGTGTCTCCTACAAGAGCACACAGGGTTACGGGAGGCAATGAGGGATCGGGTGGCTTTACCCTATTAAT
This sequence comes from Discoglossus pictus, assembly GCA_027410445.1. Lineage (NCBI taxonomy): Eukaryota > Metazoa > Chordata > Amphibia > Anura > Alytidae > Discoglossus > Discoglossus pictus. Next base: position 250,429,540 of record CM050168.1, on the reverse strand, counting down.
CAGATTTGCCAAACCACCGTTGGTCCGGCAGAATCATTAATTTGCCATGCTCCTGGACCATACCTAGGGCCTCATTCTATTACCGGCCGCAGCCGCTGCGGGGCCGCAAGGACCGGCCGCAAGCTTTCCGGCTATTCTATTCCCCTCCGGCCGGGGACTCCGGCAGGCTTGCGGCCGGTGCCTTGCTATCTCTTGCGGCCGATCGCGCCGGAGGAAAGCCTTTGATCTAAAACGTCCGCAAGGAAATCGGCCGTAAGAAAAGCCCGGTTGCTATTCTATTGCTCCGGGAACCCTCTCTGCAAGGCTAAAAACGAGCCGCAGCTTACTTGCAGCAAACAGGTCCCGCTAGCACCAATTAAGCACATAAAATAGCTCAAATAAAGCCATCCTGCACTTTGAGAAGACTATAAAGGGATTTTAGGTGTTAGAAAAAAATAGCACATAATTACCCTATACTCAAATCCGTAAAATATTTTATTTTTAATATACGTAAAATATCCATGTAAAAAGTCCAGAGTGCTTGGAGCACTTCAGACCCGCCCATGCCGCAGCCGGAAAATAAACAGTTAATTTAAACTCGGGTTTGGGCTGATGTGCAAGCTTGAGAGGGGGTTACTTTTAATCCTCATGTCCCCCAATATGATCCCTAGCATTTACAGAGCTGTACAGTGCAGGCTTGAATTTATTTTTGCGTTTTTATATTTCTGAGCTTACGGCCGGTTCCAAGATATGCGGCCGGCCGTAAGGGGAGATCCTTGCGGGGCCGTATAATAGAATCGCGAGTTAACTGAACCCCCGCAAGGAATCGCAGCCTTACGGCCGATTTACGGCCGGTAATTGAATGAGGCCCCAAGTGACTGGGCTTTTTTGTAATCTTCTAATCACATTGTGGTAGCATTGAACAGAGCATATTACTAATAACACTTCATGAAACTTTTTTTAATGTCCACAGCTGAAATCTCTGTTTGCAAAAGTATATCAGAAGAACTGACAATATCATCTCCATTTCATAAAGGACAGAAATAATATTTGGCAGCAACATCTTAGTTTAATAGATGGTTTCTTCTTTCTCTTTATTTGCTTTGCTGGCCATTACTCGGGCAACCAAATGATCATTCAGCATAAAGAGCGCTGTCGTGCAATTACAAGTAAAGCTCATATGTTTGTTTGCTGGGCATAGGCTATTAAAAACAGTTTAAAATAAAAACTCAGAAAAAAACGGTTAACTTTTATTTATTTTAAACTGCATACTGTTTTTAATAGCCCATGAGCTTTACTGGTAAATATGCTACAGTGGTCCTTTAAATTACCATAAATCTTGCTGTTTCTTGTTAAATGGACAGTGATGTCATTAATTTTCATTCATTAAAGTTTTTTCTTCAAATAGTGTATTTTGTTCAAATTAAAAACCTGTTAGATTTTACATTGTAAATATGGGTTCGGTGCACAATTTGAAACCCATTCTGTTTTATCTGCCTTTTTGAATGGCTGACTTTTTATTTTTATATTTTTATAGCCAGAGTTGGAAAGACATCACTGATCATGTCTCTGGTCAGCGAGGAATTCCCAGAAGAGGTACGCACTCTGTGTTAATTACTACTAATATGTATATATGTGTGTGTATATATTGATGAATGGATGATTACTTTATATAGCCTATTACTGTCCATAGGTGCATTGGATCGCATCTGAAATTAATGTTAACAATGATGGATTACATATTAGTCTTGTACAATATCTGATGCTTCCAGCATTGCCTAGGAGGACAGCCTGAACACATTCTATGGAATAATAACTGGTGCCCCTTCCTCATGTGCGAGTAATGTTTAGATGTTTTCACTTGTTTGCACACCATTTTTTTATAGTAGGGCAACCTCCAATACTTCTGTTATAAAACGTATACTATTGATCACCTCCCCTGACTGCCAAGCGCGGGTGAGCAATCCTTCTAACTTGCTTGTATGAGATATGTGCTTGATGAATCTGGATCACACATATCTCATATAAGGCGGTTACTGTCTTAGTTTTAAGTTCCCAGAGAGCAGCTTGGTTCCATGTTCTCGCTTTAAGATCGCTGTGTCTTAATGTAGATTTATAATGGGTAAGATGTAAAAAAGATAGGAACTTGAAATGTGTGGCACCTAATGTTTGTATACAAGCCGTCAAACAGGTTATAAGGGTTTAATCCAGTATATCTCTGAACACACTCTATCACTTAGAAATTCTTACTGACTTTTTAGAGTCAAGTGGATTTTGTCAATTTGTGATAATGGATACCATGTCTGGAGCATTTAGAGGAAGTCCCTGTTAGTCGACTTATAATTTGCAATGTCAGCTATCTAACATTTAATATCTCTTATTTTAGGTTCCTGCTCGAGCTGAGGAAATTACAATCCCGGGTGATGTTACCCCTGAACGGGTCCCGACTCACATTGTGGATTACTCTGGTAATAGAAACATGCATTGACTCAAATATTAATCTATGTAATAACACGATTTCACTGTACTGGTTGACCCTGGCATGATAACACAGTCAGAGAATATATATAAACTGTAAAGGGGTGCTTGCAAGAACAATATGTGCTCTGCATTGTTTTTATGTCATGAACCACACTTTGCCGTTCAGGCATCTGTGTAATATTTCCTTTGGAGAGGGCCTCTTGGCTAAGGTGTTCACTGCACTGTTGGTACTATGTGGACTAATATTCTAATTTTCAGTATAGGTTGCTTTATTACGTTAAAATAATGTACTTGTGGTTAACAGCTTGTCGTGTTAATTATGTTCATGTTCAAACTGATCGTTTGTATGTATATTTTATATGTAGTTTTGTTGTATTACAAGTAATACTGTGTGTTCTGGTCTCTGGAGGTGTAAACAAGTTACAGTTTGCAAAGGCAGTTTTCATAGAGTCGCCCTGTGGAGATGACCCAATGCTTCAGCTTCCTTCAAACAATTGGAGAGTTCAGCACTTGAAGACGTCCTGTGCAGAGATGCAAATGAACAATCTATTTATTCTAGTTAAAACAATAACTTTGCCTTCGGACCTAGTGTTTTTAATCTACACTTCATACTACTGTCTAAAATGTCACAATTGTTTAGTTATTGTTTGATAGTCCCAACATCACCATTATATTTTCTATATACATTTTCTGTACCCTGTTGCTAGTCTTTCTTGGTTAGCATATAAGTGTAGGGTTATGTGGGTGTCTGATCTGCTGAAATCCTGCTGTTTTCATCCGGTGAGGTATAAAAAGAAACTGTTTCATCAAAGTTCACAATTCCAGTCATATAATCTCCTGCTACCGTCAAACTATTTCTCTTTCCAGTATTTGCAAAACATCATCCCTTGTCCCCTGGAGAGCTGGTACAGAATAAATCATACCAAAGTATATATTCTTCACCCTCTTGTAGTTGACATGGAGAGCTCTGACAACTCCACCTAGCAACCACTTGGCGTAACACCATTGCATTCACTTGTTTTACTAGCGACGTGAAGCAGCTCGTTGACTGTGTCAAGCGTCCATCTTTGTTAACTGCAGGAGGTTTAGGTCTGACTATAAACAGTCAGTTCCTCATTTTTAAGATCTATAACATCTTTCCCAAATGATTTTCAAGCCATTTTGTCATTGTTCAAATAAGTGTTTCTGACTTCCATATGCTCAAAAACTAGTCAAAAGTTAGTCAAACATTTTTGTGTTCTATACATGTTTTAACTAGGTTACTTAATTTTGTCTCCGCAGTCCTTATCTGCTTGTCCTCATCTATTGAAATTAATGCAAAAGCTAAACTTCAGTAAGTCACATGAGGTGACTGGTAAACATGCTGTGTATCTCATGGTCGATCCATTTAAGGAATGGATATTGACTACCCAGTCCCCAGACCAAAAACAGTTGGGATCCACAGATATAAAATGCACTTTGCTTACTTCTATGAAGCTTGCAAAGTAACATTTTCTCAGCTTCTAGAGTGGCCCACTATATTCTTGTTCTCTCATGCAGGCTGCCATCTTTGATAGTTGTGTCCTAAAGCCATGCCCAGTATCAATGCCTCAAGCGGGCACAAATTGGTAATATGAAGCCCACTCCTGTGCCCTTAGGTCACAGATGAGAAAAATGGTAGCACCCATGAGAATGAACAGGAAGAAAGGCCTCCAGAAGCTGTACTTATAATTATGTGATTTTTATTTTATTTTTATGTGTCCATTATATTGAGGGTAATAATGATAATCAATTAGCCTAGTTAAAATATTAATTAAAAAAAATGCCTAAAGAGTCTGTTTATAGATGCAGGATTTACAATTGGAGTCGGTTCTTCCACTTCAAACACAATTCTGTCACATCGATGTGGCATTTGAAACCAATTAAATTAAAGTATTCTCATTATTGTTTCCTTTACAGAAGCTGAGCAAACAGATGAACAGTTGTATAACGAGATCTCACGGGTAAGAAATGCTTACAAGATGCTGGATCAGTAATTCTTTTGTATTCCGAGCTAAAAATACCCTAAATGTGTTTGATTCATAGACAAGGTCTTTGCTAAATTTAAATAGAAATTCAGAAATACATTTAGCACAAAAAAGCAGGAGTTGGTGCTATTAAAATTGTTTTAGTGAATATAAAACTGAAGTCAAGCAACAGAGCACAATAAAGCGGAAAGAGAGCAGGAAGTCTTGCATATTGTTCCCTTCAGAAAACACATATTTTCAGCCTGACAGACACAAAGGATTATGGGAATGAGATGCGCTCTTTCTTAGCCTTTAAAGTAAAAGTTCTGCCGAAGCAAACATTGTTCTTGATACTATATGCATTAAAAATTTGCTTTTTATTAGCTATTGTTATTGTCCGACATCTCATGGACCGTAACGCACCAGGCACATCTTTGTCATGAATACTTCATGGCAGAAATACAGGAGTGGGTTGCCAGTTCCTTCTCCAGTGGGCCACAGCATACAGCACAGCATACAGACTAGGTCCAACCCTGCTTGGCTTCAGGATGGTATGACCTCTGGGTTCCCTGACTAGAATCGAACCCAGGTCGCATCAGGGAAAGCGCAGATTCCTAACCACTGGACCACCAGGGAACCCTATTCTTACTCATTTGCTATTAAATATATGATATAAAAAGTGGGTGTTTCATGTCTATCTATAAAGGTGAAGTAATAATCTAAAAAAATAGTAATTCTCTTAAATGTTATACATTGTGTCCCTTAGATTTTTTAACATGTGGCTATTATCTAAACATTGATTGGTGAAATCAACAAGGGGTCCATGAGATTACACTGTAGAGAGAAGAGAAAAATCAGGTTTTATCCCATCATTCGTGACAGGCAATTGACTAGTATGTAATAATAGCAAGCTTTTAATCACTAAATATTTTCTAGTACTTAATGCAAGTTTAAGTACATAATATGAAGTTGTTCCATCATTTTAAAACTTCATAATGCCCACTGGCTATTTCAGACATTTTTCACTATCGGATATATATATATTTAATTATAAGAAATTAGATACATTTTCAAATAAAGTATTAACCATCCGGGAGTGGGTAAAAGCTGGAAGAAGCAGGATCATTTGTCAGAGTAATCACAGTAAAAATACAGTCCTAAGAATTTCCCTTTAATCACTTACAAACATTTGCAATTTATATTAATGCATTTATTGCCTCTGCTATTCTAATATATGCTAAATAAATATTTAAACCTCTCTTTAAGGCAAATGTTATCTGCATTGTATACGCAGTGAACAACAAGAACTCAATTGACAAGGTAAAGTAAATACATTTTTCAACAGAAATCCAGATTATAAATTTTAGTTAGTATATGTACAGTTGTTACCTTTATACAATTGCTTACTCACATGTAAACTCTAATTTGATAAGGAAAAGAGGCAGCATATAGAGCTTGATTACATGAGGTTAGGTTTACAAGTAAGGATTTGTCTCCCTATAGGCACTCGCAGAGCCTTATGAGAACACTTAAGATGTTCAGTAACTCGTATGGTAGCCATTTAATAGCACTTCAGCAGCAGCAACACTTCATACATGGTGATCACTCATAACATTTGCTGTGAAGGAATGTAATAGATATATGGCTCCAAACATGGAAATATTTCCTACAGTAGCCATGTAATCAAGCCAATTGATTGTAGGGTATGAGAATCCGATGATATTTTGCAGCCACAAGGGCAGCTCCACTGTATGTGTGTGTATATTATATTACTGTTTTGTGAGCATCGGCTGCTATTTCAGACATAAAATCTATCTGTTATTGATGCCATGTATGTTTCCATACTTGTGTATCATATACAACAGGGGTGTCCAAACTCGGTCCTGCTGGGCCGCAGCCAGGCCTGGATTTGAATATATCCTTTCTGTGCACAGGTGTGTCAATCAGGATGACTGAAGAATTGATTGACTCACCTGTGCACAGCAGGGATATCATCAAATCCAGGCGGGTGTGGCCCTCCAGGACCGAGTTTGGACACCCCTGATATACAACAGTACAAAAGACAGAAACCTGTCGGCCTATATTTTGAATGAGTGCAGTCTTTGCATCTCCTCTTGGTTGGCTCCAGTTTGAGCAAAAATCATTCTGAACTGGCCCCATAACCCAATTTTGAGAATGATTTATTGGACTGTGAGGATATTGTAGGGTAGATTGTCACTCTTTTTCTATCCAAATTGGAGCAGCTTGGGAGTGGAGAGATAACAGGTTGTCTTTTAAGTCACTATAGCTTCAAAATGAAGCAATGTGATTTTCATTGGTTAAACTGCCTTTTATTACACCTTTGTACATATACCAGGTATTCATTTTATGTATATCTGTATATTGTGTTCTAATTTCTTATCAGGTCACCAACCACTGGATCCCTCTGATCAATGAAAGAACGGACAAAGACAGCAGGTAATGCCAACCTTGTAGGTTGTTTATAAATTGTAATGCAGATGCCATGTAACTTCATCTGTGTTGCCAAATGTAGCAGCAAATCAATGAGTTTACAGTTGTAATGTAGACATTTTAGCTTTATTTTATATACTAAAGTGACAGTGACTGTAGAAACTGATTGAGCTACTATCACATGTTATAATTGTCTAACTACGAGACGTCATGCTTTGCGTGACGCCACAGGTGCTCATCGCTTGCAAGCCTCGCGAATCCCGACGTTAACACATAGCACTTAGCCGATGAGCTCCAAAAGCGCTCATCGATGCGAGCCTCGTGAAGCGAGGCGAGTCGTTAACACGTAGGACTTGGGCCGCTCATCGCCTGCAAGTCTCGCGTAGCGAGGCGAGCCGTTATGCCACTACAACGCACTACAACTATCGGCACAAACACGAAGAGCTAATGAAACACGTGGGACTTAGCCGAAAAACACTTCCTAAACGCGGGATCGCCTTGGACTTAGAAAAAAAAAAGATATGAGACGCAGGACTTACGGAGGAAAACGAAAAAACAATAAAAACACACTAAATACACCCCAAAGAATTACAAAAACATCACAGACAGCACGGGTCAACAGCCAGGACGTCTGGGAGTGAGGTGGAACACAAATTTAACTCGATTTCGACGATTTTCGTCACCCGAAAATCGCCTAAGCGAGGAAAAAAACGTAGGCGGAAAGAAAACTAAAACGAGGCTACACGACTACGGGCCTCGCAAAACACTGCCAAACGCGTAGCACTTTACACATCTAACTACGACATACAAGATACACTATTGCAAAAGCCGAAAATGCTCACGAGCCGCGTAACACAGTAATAACATTACGACTACATTACACAATAAACCAACGGCTTTACCTCGCGCACGCAGCCTATTTAGAATACACACTTCAATCATTCATTACACTTTATAAGCAGGGCACTAACACTCACAATGTATATTCTATGCAGACGCAAAATACAAACAGATTGGTAGCTCTTCAGCCTATTGCTCGCTGCATATATGAATTAGAAATAATTAAAGTATATTAATTTATTGAGTAAATCATTAATTATTACTTATCTACATATACATAGAAATATCTCTCTCTCTTTATCATGACTCATGAAGGTGCTCAGAGAACCAAAAGTACACGACAGGAGAGGCTCGCGATGAGCGCCAAAGGCGCTCAGCGCAAGCCTTGCAATGAGCGCCGAAAGTCCTCACAGTATAAAACGGTTTACATTGTGTATTAATTTTATTGACCGTCATATTTTGACGGGCAAGCCGCTAGTAAAAATATATAATTAGTTTGTATTTCATATGGAATATAGTGACCTGTCTGTATAGAGTGAAATCATTTATTCCTACTCTGCAATGGATCCGTAGTATTATGTATTTTGTTTTCTTAAATTTACAAAGCACTTTTATCCAAAGCAGTTTCCAAAATGACAAAAAAGCTGTACAATTTCAAAAGTCATGGGTTAAGAGGAAGGTTAGTAGAAGATTTTTTGCTAATTTGATGCACTGGACCAAAAACTTTATAATGATTATGGGTGGAAGATTAGAAATGATGGGTATTATGGGTGGATTGATGACAATCCAAGATTAAAGGTCCACTGTATTGCAAATAATTCCAGCATGCATTTAAAACCTCACGTTTTAAATAAAGCATGTGTTTTAAATGCATGCTGGAATCGTACAAAACATTATTGATTGTTAAATAATTGATCTATAGTGTAAACTTTATGTAAAATATGGACTATGTAGGATTGTTTTCTCCTAATCCCTGATAATTTACATGAAACAGAGGGGCTGTGAACCTTAAGGGTGTCTGAACCGCAACATATTGTGCTTTAGTTGCCACTGGTTTCAATGCAAGTCCGATAAGAGTCCTTATATATACTTTTTCCTAGCTTATCTGTCTTTCTGTTGTTTTACGTGTTAATTTTCTTGATTTAATATAATTTAATGGATAAAAAAATGTTTGTAATGTATAAAACGTACTCTGTTAAATGTACAACAAAAAGTTTTGGCCTACAGTGGTCCTTTTAAGATACTTGGTAATTATAGGTGTTGCTATCTAATTATTTGCATGTGATTTGTATGTCTTCTTATAGAAAGATCGGGCAGGTGGGATCGGAGTGCACTTTTTCCTTGTGTTCCCCAGAACCAGAGAGGTCAGGCTTCAGATTTTAAATAGACTTTTTGTACGAGTTATGCTGAGTAATAAGTTAAAATACAGAATCCGTATGAGGCATGCCTAAACATGCATTTCTTCAATTGTAATAAATATTTTTCTAAACATATACAGAGATAGTAATTGATAATATTAGCTGCAGTGATGCATCATCTTTCACAGGACAGTATATTCCTCCAGGTGTCCAAGATCTTCAGATCAATTTTCTTGTATTCCAAAGAACTAGAGAGATCAGACGACAAAAGCTAAAAGTGCACCTCCAGGTGTTATTTTAAGCCCATATGTGTATCCTAAGTGAGGCTGAAATCCTATTGGTCTCTCTCTTATTGGGTTATTCTGATCAGTGCATCTTGAATCCTGAGCTCTGTGTCTTAATGTAGTTTATTTTTCCCACTAGGGTTCCACTCATATTGGTGGGGAACAAATCTGACCTCATAGATTACAGCAGCATGGAAACCATCCTTCCCATAATGAACCAGTATTCTGAGATTGAGACCTGTGTTGAGGTATGTTGCATGAGTTGTTGTATGTTATTTCCTAAGCATGAAAGGATTCCTATATTAATTTATATGTGCCATACAGATGAACACATTGATTGCCAATTCTTCGTTTTAATTTAATCTATCCATCTCAAACAACAATAATGCATTTATCACGGTTCAATGTAATTCTTTCTTAGCGGTCACCAACTACTCATTATATCTCCTACTGACAAATGTTCCTAAACACACACTCAAGTATGTATGTCTAAAGTTAGTTATTACTTTCTGTAGGAAACAAGTTTTACTGAAATATGTTGAACTTTATTTTAATACACTATTTATGAAAAGTTCCACTGATCTCTTAGAAGTCTAAATATTTGATATGAGGTTTGAGGAATGATTTCCCTTTGCCACAAATTTTAACTGACTTATTGTCAGCGTTATATCCGCACATGGCACAGGAGAATTGCAAGAAAAGAAAGTGCGTTTGGATAATATATTTTTGATCCACATCAGTGTAGCTGTCATATATATTTTAGATTTCACTTCTACAAAGACCCCGGAGTAACTATTTCTCTGCGATGTCTTCCTCTCCTCCTGCTCTATCTCATGTAGGGTGCCAGGTTTCACAGTTGTGACCTAAAACTACGCCCACAGTGAGGACGCTCAGTGTCTTATGATGCTCAGACACACATGTTGTCGCTCACTGCTTGCCACAGGACAGGATGAAACATTGGCAGTGTGAAACCCCTCTTTTATAGCTTTGAAACATGGCACCTTACATAAGAGAGAACAGGATAAATATTTGATTAATAATTAATTAACAACTAATTAATGAATATTTAATCCGCATATTGCAGATCAGAGGAGATCTTAAAAGGTTGAACTTGATGTACTGAAAGTCTTTTTTTAACCTTAATTACTATGTAACTATGACTTTTGAAACTCTTATTGAGTACTACAGTGTATAAGCAGTGGACTAAATGTAAGTGACAGACACTGATTGACTGGACCAAATTAAACTGCTTTGTATAATTGAGAATGTAAAGCTGTAGATTATTTGTTGTTACAAAATGTTTGTTCCCTTGACTTCACTTTTTTGGTAAAATGTTTGTCATGTTTAAATTATGCTCTTTTTAAATATAAAACTGTGAAAGGTTATATGTCCATTTTATGGCTACTTACATTTATTTTCACATTTTTAATTAATGCTTTTAGTAAATACCCTAATCTTTGTATCCTCCTTTATACTTTTTACAAATATTAAAGGCATAAAATATATTTTATATTATAATTTCAATCTAATATTCTTTTCCCCTCTTCTTTTCTTAGTGCTCAGCCAAAAACTTGAAAAACATATCGGAACTCTTCTATTATGCTCAGAAAGCTGTACTGCATCCTACAGGTCCTCTGTACTGCCCTGAAGAGAAGGAGGTAATTTATGCTTTTTTGTTGTAAGATTTAGTAATTGTGGAATTGAAGGAATTACTTCAAGAATTTACAATTATTTGATCATAAGTAAACTTAATCAAATGACCATTGGAGTGGACATGCATTGATTTAGTTACTGATTTTCAATAAAATCTGCATTTTTAGGAGCACATTACTAGTTTTAAATGTACATTGTTAAAGGTATATTTACATTGTTGTATGTCAAATACTGATTTTATTTTGAATCCCTAATTAAATGAACAGTTGAAACCCAGTTTTATGAGCACTACAGTGGAGGTCACCAGATGTGCTCTGCACCAGCAAATTGAATGTGGAAAAGGTGTTTTTTTTTTATTTTTTTAAATGCTGCTAACTTTAGTTATAACGTTTTTATTATTCTGTATGTCTTTTGATATGGAAGATTGTGAGTTCAAATCCCATCATTGCCCCCTTTTTAATAATTTTTACTTACGTTACAAGATAAAACAGAAGACAGATATACTCTGTAAAAGTGTGGATATGAGATGAATATGGATGTTGTAATGCATTTAAAATAATATTCCCTAAATAAAATGATAAATTGATGTAGAAAAGGGTGGAGAAAGTATATCTGCGATAACTACTCTTACCATTCAACCATCTCTCTGCATGATACAGAGGGAGTATACAAATCAATAAATATAAAATATAATCAGTTTGACAGTAATACTTTGAACCTCATTATCTAGGCATTTTATTTTTATATAGTGACTATATAAGCAATAACTAAAAGTATCAAAGTTAATTTGTGATATATTTAAAGAGTTTATCAGCTTTCCTATGCGATTTAAGCCTCTGCCTGATGCTGCACAGCAGTCTGGTAACTTCCATGTGCCTTTTAAAAATTAAAAGTGTATTACCTTGATATTTTGGAAATACTCCGTAAGCAATCCATTATAGTAGTTATCAGATGTGAGTAACTCCTGCGAGATGCTTTCTGCGCAGGCATTTTTCACATGCTGATTGCCCTGCATACTGGTAGAATGGTGCAACAGCGCATGTGCAACATAATCGCGTATGCGCAGTTGCATTGAAAACACGCGGCATAGCCACCCCATTGCGTACGAACGGGGGAGGGAGGCAGGCAGAGAGAGAGGGAGGGAGAGAGAGGGAGGAGAGAGACAGAGCACACACAGAGAGAGGCAGCACAGAAAATTGAACAAAACATATGATACCGTTATTTATGACGGGCAAGTTACTAGATAATTTAAATTAACAACCTTAGTTTACTTAGTAGTCCTGTATGCAATTCCTCACCAATTATTCTTTATTTTGGTCTGTTTTTAGTTCTTTGTATAGGCTGAAAGATGTTTATGTCTTTGAGTGGGCCTCATACAGATCTACAGTCTAAAGGGATCCAGGATTCTTGAGAACAGAACAGAACAAATGGTGGGAGGAGTTTACCTGAATAGCAACTAGGAAAGTAATACTAATTAACATGTTGGGCCTATTTAATCTCATTTATGTGATTCTAATTATTTAACTGATTCTCATGTTTTTTTTTTATGTAGTCAACAAAATAATAAAATGAGAAAACAGTATATTAAAGCAATATTATTGTAAAATTGTCCTGAATATGCCCCACAAGAAAGCTAGGTGGTAATGCTGGCAAGCTTATCACCTATGATTGGCTAAGAAGCCAGCATAGTGTTCTCCCCAGGCTGTTTTGGATAGGCACTCCACCTGCCTGTTTTGGTGCACCGCCTGGCTTGAAGGGCGGGTCATGAGCATGCATTGTTGGGATGTGTGCCACCAGGCTGCTCCATTGGGTCTCTTGTCTGCAGCTACGTGCTGTCCTGTGGCTGAAGACTTCTAGGGAGAACACTGCAGTCTGAGATTGTCACTGCAATGGAGAACTTGGGGAGGAAGTAACATTTGTATCTGACTTCCTTGGAGAGCTATTTTAAAACAGTACAATTGTTATTTTATTTTATAAGATGCGTTTGCAGATTCTATGGAGAATACTGTAGCATTGCATATTCCCTTTAAGCCTGCTTTAGGAGTTTCAATAAAGTCACCTTGAATGGAAAGCAGGTTAAATTGAAACCAGCAGTAAAATATGTGTTCACAGCAGACAAGTTACCAATGTGTGTTTTGTTGCTTATTATATTGAAATAATGTAAGTCTTTGCCCCATTGTACCCAACAGCTGAAAACAGGATGCATAAAAGCCCTGACGCGAATCTTCAAGATTTCAGACCTTGATAATGACGGAATCTTAAATGATGCAGAACTTAACTTCTTCCAGGTAAGTGTCCATCCAAGCTTGTAAGTGGAAGATAATACTTTTTAAATAAAAGAAGAGATCACCAAAGCATCCTCCAAATAATATAATTTTGACCATTATCAAGTCAAATTCCTAATAAGAGTATCCTATAAATGCATTAGACCTTTCTTGAGAGAACAAGAATTCAGTTTAGCACAAGTATGATCAATACTAAGGATGAATCAAACTGTTCTCTCTTGTATGTGAATTGTGTCCTCCATTAATATTGTTGGATCCTGCGACTGATTTATTGTTTTATATATTTTTTCCTTTAATTGAACCTGAGAGGAAACTTGACTAACTTGCCACTATCCTCCCATTTACGACACATTGGTTACTTTGAGAAATTTTAACACAAAAGTAATAATTTCCAGTATTGTCAGGAGATTTCTAAAGTCCCTATATTTTGCAAGACATAAGAGTTTTTTCATGAAAATTCATATTGTTTTGTCTCTTAGTTTACTCGACTTCCAGAGTTACTTTTTCAATGTAATTATCTGTTGCTGTTTTGCATTGTGACTTGGTTATATGGCTGTGTGTTTGTGTCGCTCAATTGTGTCCGTCTCTCCGTGACCTCATGGACCGCAACACACCATGCTGATCCACTTGGTATTCATGGCAGAGATACTGGAGTGGGCTGCTGGTCCCTTCTCCAATGGGCCATAGCATACAGCTCCTGGTGTTTGGAATAATGTTTTTTATATATGGTGTTTGTAATAACAAAACCTATGGCCATGATGTGTTTTAGACAGTAAAACAAATAATCACAATTTTTACATTATTCTCTCATATGTAATTATTTACTGCAGGCTGACATTTTTTTTACTAGGTTGCTTCTTGTTTCAACAGGGTGTGTCCTTATAACCTTATGAGGTTTATATTACAGCACTTGCTGTGACCTCCCCATTCATATAGAAGCTTCCTCTCTTCATTCCAAGTGACCTCCTTCTTCAGGAAGTAGATAACAGGAAACTAAAATGATAGATTCCAGAGCAGCATAATTGTATATAAAAGTAATAATTTTGCAGTAACTTATTTTACATTCTAAAAATATATTGCCTAGTTTCAAGTGCAGCTCTTCAAAAAAAAAAAAAATATTCGTTAAATATATGACCACAAGGGTCCTTTAATGGCCTTTGCTCTATATAGAGTTCCATTTTGCTGTAAAAATGCTACTTTCTATGAATAATAATACACCATTATAGCCTACAAGGATCTCAAGCAGAATCCTCGGTTTCGATATAACCAGTTTGCAAAGATATTTAAGTAAAAGTGGTGGAGAAAAGAGTTTAGAGCATTTGAGAAATTTAAATGTGTATAGTATGTTTAAGATACATTAGTCATGTGTGCACAGTTCGATTGTCATGTACTATAGTTATTTTTGTTTATTTGCCTATTTTGAATATGTATGTTCTTGGGGTTATATTTGCAGTTAAAACTAATGATAGTTGTATATTCGTTAGACAGAAAGTAGCCATGTTGATCACTCATGACACAGCAACTTCCTGTTGGTTACCAGAAGATAACCTTCACTATTATTTGTGCAGTTTTTTTTTATATTTTTAGTGCATTGTATTATTGTTGGAAAAGACCCCACTGTTTTGTACTATTTTAACTTTACTTGATAATGGGCATTTTTTTTTTTTAATTATTACATTCAATTTTGCTTTACTGGAGCCAGCATTTGGTCGGTTCAATGGGAGGGATCTTTGGTGTAGGTTAAACCTCAATTTTATTGAAATCTACTACATTGACGTGAAATTTAACAGTAGAATTACATGGAAATAAATCTCCCACTAGGATCACACTAGAATCACCCTCCATCTTAGGCTCTAGCCAGCAATGAGTGATCCATGTCAATATCCTTGGAGTCTGTTAATATTAAGAATGTCTCTAAAAAGTTTTTTTATGTCATTTTTTTTCTCTCCAACATCTTGTTCCTACAGTCTTTAAACCCTACAGTGGATATAAAAAGTCTACACACCCCTGTTAAAATGTCAGGTTTCTGTGCTGTAAAAAAGTGAGACAAGTGAGACAAAGATAAATCATTTCAGAACTTTTTCCACCTTTAATGTGACCTACAAACTGTACAACTCCATTGAAAAACAAACTGAAATCTTTTAGGTGGAGGGAATAAAATTAATGTGGTTGCATAAGTATTTCACACCCTCTTATAACTGGGGATGTAGCTATGTTCAGAATTAAGCAATCACATTCCGAATTGTGTTAAATAGGAGTCAGCATACACCTGCCATCATTTAAAGTGCCTCTGATTAACCCCACATAGAGTTCAGCTGCTCTAGTTGGTGTTTCCTGAAATGTTCTTAGTTGCATCCCACAGCAAAAGCCATGGTCCGCAGAGAGCTTCCAAAGCAAAATTCTAACAACTATACAAAAGGCCAGTTTGGTCATAGGGAAACTTATCAAGTACACACTCTAAAACACCTCGATGGGTTCATAAGAGAAAATTTATTTTATTTAGTTTGAATAAATACATAGTGTATATGAACAAAAGAATTATAAATGCATATACACTGATATTTAGTACAATCCATTTTTATTCAAATAAAACCAAAATAACCAGATAGACTTTCCTATACTTAGTTATACTTACCAGATAGGAATGATGCCTCACTGCCCACTTGTAGATTTTGTTGTTTCCGCAAGCAAGAGTAAGAACTGAACCTTTGTGGAAGATTTTTTAAATAATTTGGGTGTATTCTTGCACCTGCCATACTTAACATTATAACATTACTTTTGTTTAGAATTATGGAGATATCAGATAACCAAAAATTATACAAAGAAAGAGAGTCTGGATATATCTTTATGCCAAAATGCTCGCTGGCACCTCCTAACATTCCTTATACACAAAGAACAGAAAGTTAGTTGGAAAGTTTATTTTCTACATAGCCGAAACAAGTTTTTTACCTCCTTATGTATTATCTGTGACATTAGTATTTATTTATGTCTTGCAGAGAACCTGTTTTCACATACCACTAGCTCCTCAAGCTCTAGAGGATGTAAAAAATGTAGTGCGGAAAAATGTCCATGATGGTGTGTCAGGGAATGGCTTGACTCTGAAAGGTGAGAGACTACATTGCAGATTTAATCTGCTGACCTTGTTTATATACAGGAGGGAGAACAAAGATCCTATTATAGGGCACACCTACTAATCCAAATCTAAGAAACAAGAGAGTAAACTAAATAATAAAACTTAACATTTAATGGTATTTAAAATCCTTATTAAAATATATGCACATAGGTAGCAGAGAGGTAGTAATGTTCTAATTGGCAGTATGGGTGTATATAAATTCCTGAAGGGGCCAGCTTGTATGCAAGCTATATTCAATATAAAGTGCTAGTGTAAATCACAGATAAAGTGATAGTCGTGCAAAAAAGGTGCAAAATATAAAGAGCCAAGTGCTAATAGTATATAAGGTACACAGCTATTGGTGTGCACCAAAATAAGTGATTAATATATAAATATTGTAAATATAGCAAGCTATATGGGTTTAGAACATGAGGTAGTCCAGCTTCAATGCTGGAGTTGAATAGCAACCACTGTACCCTATATAGGGGGAGAAATGCCCCAAGAATAATACAAGTCTCTAAGCTGGACCCTAAATAAATATGAATTCCTGTCCTAGAGTGACAGTGTGGATCATAGGAATGTAGACCCAATATTGCCTGAATATTGAAAATAGATACAGCGTGGTTCTACAGGATCTAACTAATAAAGCTGTGCCTTTCTGAAAATAAATGTGCTAAATAGCTGGTTCTAACCATCGGGGAAGGGACTTTAAACTATGGGCCTGAGGTGGAAACCACGCTAGCTCTCTGCTTAGCACGCCGCGGTCTAGACGCACAGCAGTGACGTCATCGGCTCGCGACTGCGTTCCTACGTGAACCCGACGCACGTTTCTTGTATTTCATCAAGGGTCCTCAAGGACCATTCCTATGATCCACACTGTCACTCTAGGACAGGAATTCATATTTATTTAGGGTCCAGCTTAGAGACTTGTATTATTCTTGGGGCATTTCTCCCCCTATATAGGGTACAGTGGTTGCTATTCAACTCCAGCATTGAAGCTGGACTACCTCATGTTCTAAACCCATATAGCTTGCTATATTTACAATATTTATATATTAATCACTTATTTTGGTGCACACCAATAGCTGTGTACCTTATATACTATTAGCACTTGGCACTTTATATTTTGCACCTTTTTTGCACGACTATCACTTTATCTGTGATTTACACTAGCACTTTATATTGAATATAGCTTGCATACAAGCTGGCCCCTTCAGGAATTTATATACACCCATACTGCCAATTAGAACATTACTACCTCTCTGCTACCTATGTGCATATATTTTAATAAGGATTTTAAATACCATTAAATGTTAAGTTTTATTATTTAGTTTACTCTCTTGTTTCTTAGATTTGGATTAGTAGGTGTGCCCTATAATAGGATCTTTGTTCTCCCTCCTGTATGTATTCATTATTTATCCTAAGGAGCACCCTACTCTTATAATTGCATTTGGTACTTTAGCAGTATACCTGAGCCACCACTACCCACTGTTAGACCTTGTTTATAGACATAAAAACATATATTTTGTTTGATAGCTTAGACTGTTTTTATATGTTCTTCTTGTGAGCAGAATATATCTTTCTTGTAGAATTTACAACCTAATGTGTCATGTGGGTAACATAGTCGGAGCGCTTTGCCTAAAATCACAAGCACTCACAATAAGAATTACATTTCAAGCTATATTCAATATTCTCATTGAAAGTTGAGACCAACCACCCCAATTCCTAAGTTAACTCTCAAAGCTTATTTTTAAAGTTGTAACGGTCTCTTACATAAAGTGATATAGTGGAGGTTACAAACTACAGATTTTGTAAATGTATACTATTTTTTTTTAATTTTGGAATTTGGCTGATCGTTCTTTTTGTTTTATTTTTATTTTTTGTAATTTTGTACTATTTTTGTAGTTTTGTACATTGTGATGTTGTAATTAATTGTATTGTTTTTATAATTTTTTAAAGCTTTTTAAATAAACGCTCTATATAAGTAAATGAAAAAACACGAACAATGCAAAAATAATGTGCATTTTTTTCCCCGCAGGCTTCCTGTTCTTGCACACGCTTTTCATACAGAGAGGAAGACATGAGACTACATGGACTGTGCTGCGGCGCTTTGGATATGATGATGACCTAGAACTGACACCAGATTACTTATTCCCTCCGTACGTAACTTTTGTATTTAAAAATTATTTTTACTTGAAATTGTTCCATCAAAATCTGTGTGTGTGTGTATATATTTATGTATGTGTATGCTTATTTACCCTGATAAAGCTTGTTTACATCTGAAGTTAAATTAGAGTAATGATGATAAAAAAAATTAATCCACATTTGCCAACAACAGTGTTTTTAAATATTTGAACTTCTTTAGCATTTGTCTGTTTGGCTTTATGACTACTCAGTTTAAGTGTCTCTGCCTGTTTTATTCTTCCTTCTCTTAGTGTGTTATAATCTGTTGCACTGTTTACGTGCGTGGGCGAACAGCACTTTCGCAGAGTGCTAATAGTGCATACCGCCTACTTCCAAAGCTCCTTGTGCACTATTTGCACAAAGCCGGAGCACAACAGAGCAGACTGTCCCTACAAGTAAACAATGTAGCAGATTATGACAGATTAGGGGGAGGGGAATGAAACCGGCAGAGGCACTGAAACATATTACCCCCTAGAGGCAAGCAAATGAACAATAAAAAAACCAGTATAATATTTATTTTATTTTGGGGGGCGGCAAATGCGGCTTAATTTGTTGTTACTAGAACGCTATTTTATATTCAAATTAAATGAAAAAAATTCTTCCTAATTCAGTGAAGTTCAACTAACTAGTTATGCATAAAGAAAGATGGTGCTCTTTTAACATAGTGTGAGTTTAAAATAGCTTCTAAAGGCTTACTCCCACTTTGTTTCATGCCATTTTAATATGTATATATAAAATATTAAATATATTTTTAAAAATATTATCATAATGAGTGCTAATGTTTAAAAGTTATTTTAAATGCATGATTAAAAAAAAAGAAAAATTAAAGGAAAATGTGAAGATATTGCAAAAAGCACAGTGGGTTCTTGGAACAGCATAGCAGTGGGGGTGATAGAAAATTAACTTAAAGGCCCAGTTAATTCAGCACGACATAGAGCACACCACTGTAAAGTTCTCCTAAAACCATGTTTAAATTATTTTTGAAATAGTGCCTTTTTCACAGAAAGGGACAGTGAATCTTATGAAGGTCTGGACTTCAACTCATTGTGCATGTATTCCCATTCAACTGAATATGATCAGATAAAAAACTCAATCTTTCTTTTCACAAGACTTTGTTTATATCTCAGCTCAGTTCACTAAATTCAGTAATGGGCTGTTATGCTTTACTGGTAATTTTCTTAAATTAATATAATTTATTTGACATACAAAACAAAATTTTTGACCGTTCGTTGCATATTTTCTACCTGTGAATTTTGGAAGCTGGAGCTTGAATACACAGTTTGATGTTTGTTCTACTTGTGGGGACACTACCTGCATCAGACTGTACCTGTATTATTCAAGATGTTTAGGTTGCGTTCTTCAACATTTCAGTCGCTTCTCTTTTGACAACATCTGGATGCTTTTTACTAATGTTCTCACGCAACAGGCAGACCTTGTGTGTTTCTTGTGTGATTATTTTCTCTGTTTAGGTCTAAAAAATGGTTGGTAAATAACATTTAGTACTATCTGCTTCATATTTTTATTCATTCTAACCTAACACCTTGCTTCATGTAGTTGCCATTTCCTAATAAGTTCATCAATTCCTTTAAAACAACTGACTTTTTGATAGGGAGCATTGTTATTATCTGTTTTTTGTAATGCGCCAACATATTTTGTAGCGCCATACAGGGGTTTCAGGCATAAGAACTGGGGTAACTTGTTAAACTCCGATTTACCATCATGCATTTTAATAGTGAAGGTGCTAAACAATATATTAACCTTTCCTAACATGAAAATGGATGCTGCAAGGGTTAAGAAAAGTTATTTTAATTCCACTTCAAACTGCTTTTGGAACAAAGACAGGACCTTGTTTTGAGAATATTTTGTCTGTATCCTGTTCAACCAGCAGAAGGAGTATCTAATTTTTCTATATGGTTCATAACTTGACTTTTCATGATTGGGTGCAGCCATTTTGTTATCAATAGTCCTCCCTTGATAGCAAAGCTGCTGTTGCAATTTAATACTCAACATGCATACATGTGTATGTCACATGCCTCTGCAAAACCAAATACAATATATAGGAGTGCTCAAACGTGGTCTGTGTTGCATTTTAATGTATTACTTCATAAGGGAAATATAGGTCATGCTATCAAGGGAGGTCTGTTAATAGAAAAATGGCTGCCCCCTAGTGGAAAATAGCCTAAATCATAAGTAAGTAGCATTCTTCCTTTATATTAAAGAGATATCAATATAGGAAAATATGTTAAGTAGAATATTAATTGATTCATTGTTTCACTCTGTATGTTCATGACCTTAAAGGTATATGGAAGTTTCATGGGTTTCAAATGTTTCCTAATAAACAGCTACTGATTAAATATGTATTATATTGAAAAGTTGAATGTACTTGCATATTTATATGCTAAATACTGATATCTGGATGTGCACACCCATAGGAAGCTTACATAAAGTGTACCCTGCAGGGTACAGTGTGCGACCTCTATAGGAAATGATGATTGCTGGGGGTCACAGCTGAAATTACCCATAAGGAGACAGGCAGAGAGAAAAAAAAAATAGACAGCAACTGCCAGATTGTGATACAAATGTTTCAGTCTTTACTTCCTCCTGATTGTCCAATTTTTCAAATTGTATACCAGTTTAGCCTGGGTTTGCAGGTTGTTAACCCTAAGTTTCAACTGACAGAAATTAAAATATATTTTGCTAACTTCAAGGTAAGTGTTTAAATACTGTTTTTGGTATTTTTTCATGCATTTTTTTTCCATACACTACTAATTCTCCTCTATCAGATGCACTCATAATCCAGCTCATTTGCATATCCTTTTAAAGTGTCAACTTCAAAAAGGAAGTAATGCACACCAAGAAATAGCCTACATTTTTTTAGTTAGATACAGATTAAATGGACCTTTAGGCTCTTATCTGCCATTGAAATCAGTCTTTATATTTAGCCAGTGGATCAGATTATTTCACTTCTATATATACAGAAGTATTTTGTTTTAGACCTTTTCAGGGAAAGCTAAGAACTGGTTTACTCCCTAAACTAGTCATTTCATCCTTGTTGTAAAATGCCAGAAGTTATTTATTTCTTGGCCTTATTCAGAATAATATCTGCCACTAAAAAGCGCTCCTGATGTCTATGTATCATATACCGTATTTACTTGAATCTAATGCTCCCCTTTTTCGGGAAAAATCGGGTTCCAAATTTGGAGTGCGCATTAGAATTGATGGCGCACTAGATTAGATTTTTCTATGTTAAAACATTGAATCTAGTGCGCCATCGATAACATTGCATTACCGGTAATAGCAAAAAGGAAAGCACAGACCAGGACATACCAGTATACACCTTGACACCAGCATCTCTCGCTTTCCGGATCTCAGATGGGCAGATGGCGGCAGCGGGCCTCGTCACCACCACCGGAAGAAGTGGCTCCTCAAAGACTGGCATTAAGAATCCTGTGCACTTCCTGCAGAGTGTGAGCCCCCCCACACACTGTCACACAGAGCCCGGCACTCAGAGAGCCCCACGCACATTGGCACGCAGAGCCCGGCACACAGAGAGCCCCACACACAATGGCACGCAGAGCCCGGCACTCAGAGAGCCCCACGCACATTGGCACGCAGAGCCCGGCACTCGGAGAGCCCCACGCACATTGGCACGCAGAGCCCGGCACTCAGAGAGCCCCACGCACAATGGCACGCAGAGCCTGGTATCCAGAGAGCCTTCACAGTGGCACACTGTTCGGTACTTCTTGTACAAATGACAAATGCGAAGTACATTCGCCAGCTAAAACTTTTTTGATTCATGGGTTCCAAGTTTGGAGTGAGCATTAGAGTCAATGGCGCACTAGATTTACGTAAATACGGTATAATGTCTGCTAATAACCACTTTGTATATATTCAGTTAAATGGTTACTAAAATGCCAAATTTGCTTCTTTATTCCCCCCTCCAGATTGAAAGTTCCTGTGGACTGCACAACAGAATTAAATCACCACGCCTACCTGTTTCTCCAAAGTATTTTTGATAAACACGATCAGGTGAGATTTTAATTATTTATGCTCTATAGCCTGGATTTTTGTCTTTGTATTAACTTTATTTTGTATGTGCTATAGGTGTTTTAAGAGCTAGATAAAAAAAATGTAGTGTTATATATTTACCTAGGGCATTACAATTTCTGTATGCAGTAATATTTCTGTCGCTATTCTAAGTATATGATATGATATGACATAAGGTGCTTTTATATACATATACATATAAACACACACATATATACACCGTATTTTTCCCTATTTTTGGAGCCCAAAATTCATAAATAAACAAATATGCAAATGTGTATTTTATAAGTTTTTATTGTGTTACACATATATTTAAGGGAACGTTCTGTCATGATTTTCACTGATTTCCATTCCAGCTCAATATCTTTGTGATCCTATGTTAAACCGGAAAAATGCAATTGCACATTGCGACTGAGTAATAAGTGATGTGATCACAAGGATATTGAGCTGGAACGGAAATCAGTGAAAATCATGACAGAAAGTGCCCTTAAATATATGTGTAACACACTAAAAACCTATAAAATACACATTTTTATGCAAACTTTCAGTGTAATGCACCCTAATTGGAACCAAATGCATTTTTAAATGTGTGTCTTTTCTCCTGCCTTTGAACTAGTGGCCAGATGCAGCATTACAGTACCAGACCAGGGTATCTAATTGTAACATACCGTGTATAAGACGGTCCCCCTATTTTAGACTTTAAAAAATTGGTAAAAAATACTGTCTTATACACAGAAAAATATGATGTGCATATATATATATATATATATATATATATATATATATATATATATATATATATATATATATATATATATATATATATATACACAACACTCCTACAGTTGCATTTTTTGGGTGTAGGAATGGGAAGAGAGAAGTAGTAACAGGGGTATGGAGATGCACAAATGACCTAGGGCATAGTAAATTGTAAATATGCTCCTAGTATTGGAAACTTTTAAGTAAAAATGCATATTCTTTTTTAAAAAATATTTAAAGTGGTTATACATTTTTTACATGCAGTTTCTTAACATTTGTACAACATAGTTTGACTTTTTAATTTCTAATTCAGTTATTATTATTTAAAGGCACTCTGTAACCCTGAAGAGCATTTAAATTTGGTTATACATTATACTAGCTAGTTTTGGCTAGAGTGAATCATTCTTGAGATATACATCATTATATAAATGCCTCTAATATGCTTATGCTTTGATATGCTACAGTGACTTGTGTGCTGGATTTATACAATGGAACAAACTATGATCACGCTAGTGTATATCACTTTTGCCACAAATTTCTACATCACAGCCACACATTATTATAACAGGGACACACAGACAAAACATCTCAAGAATGATTTCCATATAAGTAAAATATCAAATACACTGTGTTTTTTGCTTTGACTTTTCCAAACGTGCAAAAGTTATCTGATTCAGCCAGAAAAAAAGGAACATGTTACAGTATATTTTACATCTCTTTGACGATTTTGGGTGTTTTGCCGCTGACCTGTACTCTTCTGTATTTCAGGACAGAGATTGTGCGTTATCACCTGAAGAGCTTAAGGATTTGTTTAAAGTCTTTCCTTACATGCCATGGGGCCCTGATGTTAATAACACTGTCTGCACTAATGAGAAGGGATGGATTACGTACCAGGGCTTTCTGTCTCAGTGGACGTGAGTATGACCGATGTGCAAGTACTCGTGAGATCACGTGGCTTTGTGTAAAGTGATAATACTTCATTTCTACCATCCATAGTAAGCCGTGAGATCTGGAGGCAGTCATTTTCTTAGAGGTATCATTGTTGTACCCTGTTTATGAAGCATTGGGACTATTCTCTTTGCATCTGAATTACTCATCCATTTTTATGTCTGTTTTGCAACCTCGTTTATAATGGTGTAAAATAATGTTATAACAGTATGTATTTGGTAAGAAACATCGATCTTCTTTTCAGTGGTGGGTCTAGTAATGGTGCAAAAAACGTTTTTGGCCCTTGCCCCAGGTGCCAACACAAACAGCGCTACCTTCTCCCCCAGGCAATACTCCCAAAAGATCCATTCCTAAGGCAGCTCCTTCCCCTAACTTTTGTTTAATCATGTATCAAGTACAATGTGGAAAAAATATCTATGACTTAAATGTAAACACAATAAGGAGTACCAGGGCAGACTGGAAAAAATGAGAAATAAGATTGATGAATGTGTAATGAATGCTGAGGTTGAGTGAGATTTGTGTGATCATCACAGGCCGTTGTAGTTTATGTAAAGTGTTGCATTTAGTTTAAGTTCATTCTAGAATCATAGACATTTAATTCACACATGAATGTCTTAAATAAACCACATGCTTAAGATTGAAGTATGTTCGAGAAAGTTTCATCATTGGGAACTGAATTCTATCAACCCCCCCAATACCTGTTCCCAAAGCAGCTCCCCTCCCCTAAGCTTCATTGCAGCTTTGTACCCCATCTCCACTGGTGGACCTCCACCGCTGGTCTTTTTGTTCATAATTGCTTTCTGTTTTAGGTTGACCACTTACTTGGATGTGCAACGGTGTCTGGAGTACCTGGGCTACTTGGGCTACTCTATATTAACAGAACAGGAATCCCAGGCCACTGCAGTCACAGGTAACACAGTCTCTTATAGTTTTGGTGTGGCATTCATTTAAAGGGACTCTGTCAACTTAAACTCAAGTTATTTCTGTTTTAGTTTTTCTTAAAGAACATGAAAAAAGGGTTATATATATAGTTATATATATATGGCCATTTTTCCCGAAAGTGAATAATTCTATCTGCGTTAATATGCAATTGAGTGACTCAAACACTAATTGGCTGCTTTGATCTGCTACTTAGTATCATAGTCTGTTTCTGTATGTGGTGGCCAAAACAATGCCCATAATGTTATCATGCAGTTAGTTCTCCCCACACCCTTATCAAGCACTCTGAGGTGCACATTAAGCTGCACCTTATTATACAGGAGCCGCACAAATAATGCTGTATATTTCAGGAAAAACTGCTTTGTACAATGACCGCACACCTTATACGTAGAGGTGGGCCCTGTATTTACCAAACAAGGATTTAGTAGGCGCGTGGCGTAATTGCTGTAGTAGTGTTATCTCCATTCATGTTGTGTTCATTTTAATTTCAGTGACGAGGGATAAGAAGATCGACTTGCACAAAAGGCAGACACAGAGGAATGTGTTTAGGTGCAATGTTATAGGCTCGAAAGGGAGTGGGAAGAGTGGCATCCTGCAGTCACATTTAGGGAGGAATCTTATGGTAAGTGCACAAGATCATATTCTAATGTCACTATGATTTATTTTATCCACTACTTTTGCTGATTTCCGTTTCAGACATCTGACTAGGAGAGTTAGATTGGTCACATTGTTTTTAGTTTGGTTCTTAAAGGACCATTGCATTTTGAAAAACTAAACTTAACTGGCAAAACGTATTTAAAAAGTAAAAAAATTATTGAAAAATAAATAATAAGGTAATACATTTTTTTTTTATCTTCAATTATTCATTTCTGCCGGCTTCCATTTTCTTTACTGGGTCTGCTTCTGGGAGTTTCTGTCTCAATAGGCCGTGTCCTTGTACACTTATGAGCTTTGCATTGGTGCATTCTTATTTAGCACATAGAACTTCCTCTCTGCATTAGATCTCCATCCACCTCAGGAAGGGGATCACTAAAAACTAAAATGGTAGATTCCCCAGCAGTATAACTGCATTAAAAATACTGTATAATTTTTTCCATTCTAAAAACATGTTGCCTATTTGTAATTGTAGTTCTTCAAAAGATGGTGTTTTACATTGATAATACACATTTTAGAGAAAACTTATTTTAACAAACTCTGCTTGTGCTTGAGGGCTTTCGTGCTGGTGTCTGCCATATTTCCTGTTGTCCTGGAGCCTGTGAGGGGTGTTCTATTAATTTTGATCACTTATTGAGAAGTGAAGGGAGGACTAATGAGGAACACCAAACATTTCTAAATCAACCAATGTGTCAACAGCTACCCCTACCCCAGCTGTGAGAAGCTTAAAATCACACTTAAACCTGCAATGGCCATTTGCTCTGCTTTGTACATGCCCCACATGCTTGTGCAGGAAGGATTACTCTCCTGGCAGCTTCTGTGTATTAAAAGAATCTGCTATGGTTAAGATTTTCTCTATAAATGCTATGATGCTCATGGCTCACAAAGCATCTGTTGTTTTTCACTTATTCCATTTGCTTCTCTAAACTACAGAGGTTCTTTAAAAGGACACAGACTTCCTCAAATTGTAATCATTTTCAAAATTTTGGCATCACATATGGATGATTTGATGATTAAAAATCTAACATCAAAGTGACACAAAAAGCAAAAAGTGAACACTCCCCCTCCAGCTTGAACTCTTAAATCAAAATAAAGGTGGGGACTATCTTGCCCAATGACCAGTAAGAAGGCTGGTAATTCATCTGTGAAAGTAGAATACATTTTCAATATGCCCTCATAAAGTATTTAAACCGGTTAAAAGACCACTGTAGTGCATTTGCTCATGTGTTTGCTGGGCATAGGCTATGAATAACAGCATGCAGTTTAACATAAATAAAAGTTAAAACAAATCTTAGCTTTTGAACTGTCAGTTTTACCTTTTAAGGAGAGCCACCTATGGGGCACCTGCAAGCATGTTACAATAGAGCTGTTACCTCTGTGTAGGCAGTTGTGGCGGAGCTAATGGTTTCATAAAAGCAAGGCTAGTGACCTCAGCCACTCCTGCTTCCATGCTCCAGGATGGACACCGATGGACACCGGTAGGAGGAGATACAAAGCTCTGCTTGACAGGAAAACTGACTGTTTAAAAGCTAATAAAAAATGTTAACATTTATTTTAAACTGCATACTGTTTTTACATAGTTACATAGTAACTGAGGTTGAAATAAGATATTCAGTCTATCAAGTTCAACCTTTTAAGATCTCCTCTGATCTGCAATATGCAGATTAGTTGTCAATTGAAGGCAAACAAAAAAAAAAACCAAGTGAAACTTTGCCAATAATCTCGAAGGGGAAAAAAATGAATTCCTTCCTGCCCCCAGATACTGGTAATCGGACTCCTCCCTGCATCAATACTCCCCCTCTCATTATCCAGGATAACCCTGATTGTCCTTTTTAATAAAAAAATATATCCAGTCACCTTTTAAAGGTATCTATCGAATCTTCTGTCACCACTCCCTTTGGTAGAGAATTCCACAGATTAACCACCCTTACTGTGAAGAACCCTTGTCTTTCTTTAAGGTGGAATCTTTTTACTTCTAATCTCAAAGGATGTCCTCTTGTCAGTTAAAAACCTCTTGGCACAAAAAGCTTCCTTGACAAATCTTTATACTCTCCCTGTATGTATTTATATAATGTAATCATATCCCCTCTTAGACTCCCTTTTTCTACACAGTTAGATAGTAATTGAGGTTGAAATCCATTTAGTTAATCAAGTTCAACCTTTTTAGATCTCCTCTGATCTGCAATATGCAGATTAATTGTTAATTGATCCAGAGGAAGGCAAACGGAAAAAAACCCAAGTGAAACTTTGCCAATTGGCGATCGGACTCCTCCCTGGATCAATACTCCCTATTTTTGATAGCTTATACCCAGCAAACAAACATATGAGCTTTAGCTTTAAGGCAAGAACAACAGCAAGTAATTTTTCATTGACAGTTTAAAGTGACTCTATACATTGCATTAGCCATCTTTTCAAAAGTGATCCCTTGAGTTGTATTAATATGCAAATGAGCAACTCGCAAATACTAATTAGTTAATTTCATGTGTTACAGCCAAAAAAAATCAACTTTTCAGCGTAAGGGTTTTGCCTCTTATAATAAAATTGCAAAGTTTCTTCACAGTATTGTAACATTTTGGGCCTTCTATACCCTTATGAAGACCCCAATTGTTACAAAGGTTATCTGCTCCGAAGAGTTTTTAATTCAAGCTGTCACATCTATATATAAACTCAAAACCTGCTAAACTAATGATCTTTCATTAATTTCTTGCAGAGGCAAAAGCGAATCTGGGAGGAGCACAAGTCATATTATGCTATAAACACAGTTTATGTGTATGGGCAAGAGAAGTACCTGTTGGTAAGTGTCTTGGTGGAGAAGCGGAGAGGATTATCGAATAGAAATATTCAGGTATCTGAGAGCCTTTAAAAATAATACAGAGGGAAGGATATTACAGACTGTGACTAAAGTGACGCATGGTCTAAAAGACAAAACATATATGTAGAGATTAGGATAGAATGGATATAATAGAAACCATCACATTTACCAAAGGATTGGATCACATTTAGTTGGGAATTTTCTACTCAAAAGGAGATTTCAAGAACAAGAGGTCATGATTTGATGAAGGTGATAGATTTAGAGGAGAGGTATAAGTACTACTTTACGGAAATAGTAGTAGATCAGTGGAACATCCTTCCAGTGGAAGTGTTAAAATCAAACATGGTTGAAGATATGTATGGTTAAGGATAAGTATGACTGGTATATGCATAAGGCTACCCTGGGGCTGAATTAAGCCAAGCTTTTAGTTAGATACAATTAAAAACATAAATTTGATGGAAGACAAGAACCAAAAAAAGGCTCATACAGATGGCCACGCTTTATTTTGAGGATGTCGAAGGCTAGGTTTTCAGTATACAAGGAAGAGACTAAAACACATTGGGTATTTTAAATTGCTTGGGGTAGATATTAATGGATACACTGAAGGCAGAAGGACACTGGCTTGATGTAAGCTGCAAGATTTGCAGAGTGCAGACACATCCACAGCATATATTTAGGAAAAAGACCAATTTTTCTAGTAAGTCTCCATAGTGCAATAGTTCTCCCCTTCTGCCAATTCCAGTAGTAAGCAAATCATCTATATATCCAGATAGATTATGATACATTGAGTGATCTGAATGGTGTTATAGTGCTGTCATAGGCTTACTCAAGGGATCTCTTATGAGTATAATTGCTATACTTCACAATCTTAACGGGACACCATAGTGGTGAAACAAGTCATGGCTCTTTAAAAGTATAAGTTTTATCTATAATGATGAATGCCCTTTTAGCACATTTATTACATTTTTATATATAAATATATATAGATATTTTTTTTTATTTTTATTTTTTTGACGGACCAGCTGCTCAACTTTTAGGCGCTGCCATGTTGGACACTCTCACTGCTCCGGTCAATCTGAAAATGTTAGTGTCTGGTGGCAACTTCCTATAAATCTACATATTGCATCTAATTCAAACACAGCATGGCCAGCAGCTTGATGGATTCCCAGCTCAAAACCCTCCTTACTTTGCTATATGTTAATTTGTATTTATCTTTGTCTGAACTTAATTTATGTACAGCGCTACGGAATATGTCGGCGCATTATAAATAAACTATAATAATACTATTGGTCAGCGTGGTCATGTGGTGCAGAAACTGATGACTGTGTAGGCCAATAGGAATCTGTTATCCGTGCTGTGTGCATTAGAAAATATAATGTAATATGGATATTCACAGATTGCTCTCTGCTTACATTGTGTAAAGGAGGGATGCATAACATAACAACTTCCTAGAGACTAACAGATGCAAATTAAAAAAAAATGTATCATAACTTTGTAAAACAGGACCTTTATTAAAATTTAGTTGTAACTTATTCTTTTAAAGGGCCATGGCTTTTTTTCCACTCGCCACCCCATTAATAAAATGAAAAAGAACAAAATCAAACAAAGCCTTGTAAAAACTAGACTAGTAAAAGATAATAACGCAGGCACTTTAGTTTATAAAAAATAATTTAAGATTAAAGCACCAACGTGGTCAATGTTTTCTATGTGGTCTTTTGAATAACTAAACTTGATATTAACCAAAATGTTTTTAGAAAGTTTAAAAAAAAAATAAACATCCTTTGCTTTTTTATCTTTTATACAAAATGATTCTTTACTGCAGGCATCCATTTTCTTTTATCAAGTAGTTATGTCTACTCTTTCAATATCCTTTCATTTTCCTTAAAATAAAATGTTGTCTTTCAGCTGCATCACGTTGCAGAATGCGAGGCCTTATCTGCGACGGATACCGTATGTGACGTTGTTTGCCTGGTGTATGACATCACTAATCCAAAGTCCTTTGAATACTGCTCAAGGATATTTAAGGTTTGTTCCAAATTCATAATGATACTCCTTTTATTAAGCATTTAAATGAATATATTTTCTACATCTTAAAGGCTTTTTTTGTTTTCATAAAAAAATATGTTACGTTTATGAGCATTTAATGTTGTATAAATGTTTTAACTAGGTTTATTTAATTAATACTATGTAATTAATGTAACAGGCAATCAAAATGTATATTTTACTTTATTAGCCTGTCAGTTTCTGAAACCATCCACTTTCTTCCTGTTTACTCCCATGTGAGCTGCCATCTTTTATTTCTGTGGCCAGACAGTGCTGTATCGTGCCTCCTAAAGCTAATCTAAAGCCATGCCCAAGGAGAGGGTAATCATACTCCCAATGCTTCTGTCTGATCGAAGCTGCAAAGAGACATGTTAAAGTGATGTCATGTAACAGATCACAACAAAAGAAGAAGAAACTCATTTCCCATCTCAGCCCATAGTATTGTAATTGCGAGTATTGGCCTCAGTATTTGTTTTTTTTTAGTAATTAAATACTGATGCCGGGTGTATTACCTATCGAAACAGTACAAAATGTATTTATTTTTACAAAGCAAATAAATATTAATAATTAATAGACTAAAAAATAATACAGCGTGTAACTTTTTTATACAACATTTTCTTTATGCTTTGCACAGTTTTGTTGTAATGACATAAATTGATATAGCAAAGGTCCCACTTATTGCAGAAATGAATAGTACTTGCATGTATACCCTTTGAGCGATGATTCCCATTAGCGCTCTTTTCCCTGGAATTCCCCACTTAATGCCCCGCTATAGCTCTTTTTTTGAGTGCCGATCACTTTAAGTCCCTGCTCAGAGCTCTCTGATTTGCCATATCGCTGTCTGAGAGCTATGGCAATATAATGCCCAGTTTGGAGCTCTTTTCACATAGCGCTCCTGCATGCAAGAACTCATGTGGGGTATACCTGCATATAAATGGGTAGGATGATTGAGTTGGAAAGCTAGGTGTTATAATAATATAATTTATCATTATCTGCCTTCAATACATTACATTTCTGAAAGGTTCTTTATGTAAGGCAATAAACTAACCCTCACAGTGGGTGATATGCAGGAAGAGTATTCCCAGGTTGTATATATAAAAATAACAATACTTTAGCACTTAAAAGTCTTTTGTGACTTGAATGACCTCCAAACCCGTAACTCGTTATTCGAGCCCATAGGACCTCAATGAAATATGGAGGTTGATTCCAAAGTCATACAGGCTTGGAGGTTAAAGCCCATAGGGCTTTGTGATGAAAATTGAACATGAAGTGATTTGCGAGCTTGGGAGTGTTGTGATATTGATTCAAAGACCAAACATCACTTTCACTTCTAATAAAAGAAAAGGATTGATAAAAGTCTTTGTGACCATTATGATTTAACCAGCTGAGCACCCTCTTTGTCCTTATCATTTAGTGTAAGTGTTAATTAATTGTCGTCATTGAACCTTTGAGCTATACCATGTAGGGTCACCCAAGATCGCCAGGTCATAGCAGAGAGATCGGACAAAACTTGCCCCACTGGAGAAAGAACTGGCAACCCACTTCAGTATCTATGCGATGAAAACTATATGGATAAGCACAACCAGAAACATGGGCAGATGTGACTGGCGTGCTATGTCCATATGGGCACCGAAAATCAAACATGACTGAAGGACTGAACACACATAATGTCCTAACAACAGGAGCCAGTACTTTCGAATTAATAATTGAGCTTTATTAAAATGTGTACTCAATGATTTTGAAAAGCAGTGTTCAAAATTAAACTTACTTTCAAAAATTCACTTTACACATTCAGTTGCCATGCTTGTCCACACCCCTTGTGAGGCCATCTAGGAGGCCTTCCTAAATGTCGCTTGTGTGCTTGCCAAGTTAAACCAATGTAGCAAACTAAATCTCCAGCCAATGATAATCATTTGCTACTGTCTAGCAAATGATCTTTTAGGGCTGCCCGAATCAGAGTTGCTACCACCTCTTGATTACCTGATAAGGGGTGGAGACAAGCAGCGCAGCTGTGCTTTAGATGTTGATTTTGGAAAGGGAGTTTGATTTTTAATATCGTTATTCTAAATGATTAAGTAGGAATTTTATTATTGATCAATGTCTAATTAAAACATCTGGCTCTACTTGTTAGGTAATTACGGTAGTCCTTTAAAATGTGTAACTTCCAAGCTCATTAGATTTAATAAAGAGCATTTACAATTTTTTTTATGTTTTATATATGTACTTTAAATTCTGTACTAACTGGGATCTTTAACAACACATGTGTATAATACTGTTAGTAATATTGTCACCTTAATCCTCACAGCAACACTTCATGGATAGCCGCACCCCATGCCTCATTGTTGCAGCCAGATCTGACCTCCACGAGGTAAAGCAGGAGAGCAGCGTGTCTCCAATTGACTTCTGCAAGAAGCACAAGATGCCTCCACCCCAAGCCTTCACCTGCAACACAGCCGATAACCCCAGCAGGGACATTTTCATCAAGATGACTACGATGGCAATGTATCCGTGAGTAGCACGATCCGCTTCTCTGTCCTGAAACCACTGCATGTCTAGGACACTGCATGGTGCGCCCTCTCCCCATGCCAACCTAAGCCTTATTTAGAAGAGAGAGAAATATATTTTTTCTTCATAACAGGTCATTGTATAAAAATGGCTGCCATATGAGATGCATGTACCAATATGGAGCCACAATGTTACCAGGTTTGATAATATTGCTGTTTCATATTGGAAAATGTTTTGCTCCCTTTGAAAACTCCAGAACAGTATTAAAATTATCTGGTATTAAAGGGCCACTGCAATGCCCAAACTAAAGCTACTAGTTTTAATTATATATTGATTCCCTGAGCTGATTGTCTCCTCTCTAATAAAGTTATTAATGGGGAAGGAGGGGGTTTAGCTGATAGATGGGTGTAAAGTGCTTTAAGAACAATCTGAATAGCTAAAAACAATAATTCACAACCTGCCTCACAGCAAAATCCTGCTGTCAAGAGGTTTAGGTCTTGTTGAATAACGTTTTTGTGAAGGACATAATGTGGCAAAAAAATTCCCATAGAGAAAAAAAGGTTATATACAGTTCTATATAAGAATATTTGCACATATTTGTAGTCCTCCTGTCTCATTTCTAATCTCTTGATAGTACAGCCTCAAACGTAATGATGCTTGTTGAGGTCCCAAAGAGAAGTATCACATATATAGTTGTGAGCATGCGGGTCGTTGCTAACGCTGCAGGCTCGCGCAAGGAAGCAAAATCAGCCACAGCCACGTACCACACACATTAGTCGCCATTTTACAACACTAACTTACACAATGCGGAAGTACCCAGCTACCCTAACGGATTTGCCTCACGCACGCACACTATTTACACTACACACTGCGCACATTGCTCACTCTTACACAGCAGCTCCACAGCAGTGAAAACACACATTGTATACTGCAGCAACATCCAAACAGATTGTCAGCTCTTCAGCACAATGCTTCCTGCATATATTACTTAAAAATAGGTAAAGTATATTCATTTATTATTTCATGAATTATTTCCTTAGCATACAAAAAAAAAACGCCAACGCTGCTCATAGCACACAAACAACCAACAGCCTCGCAATGAGCGCCGAAGGATCTTGGAACAACAACAAAAATTAATGTCGCAAACAAACATTACCTGCCTTACAATCTTATTGCCGTAATTTTTTGACGGGGAAGTCGCTAGTCAAGTAATATTTACTTGTGAACATCACAAACGGTGGCAAATTTTGATAACCCTTGTTCTTTTTAGAAAAAGGGATGCCCACAGGTTCACTAAACACCTTCACTTTTGTCCATAGCAGTAATTGCTTTTCAGAAAGTAGTTGCAAAAGCAGTTTGTTTATGGTTTAAGTAATATTTCCACTATTCAATAGTACATTTATGTAATATTAAAAAACTTCCCTTTTAATTTCCTGACAACTAATTTGTGACTTCAGTATCACTTTAAAAAAAATCTTAAATTTTGACTTTAATAAGTACCTGGCATTACCTGAAGCATTGCTTAAACCTCAGTTCCTCTAATTGGCAGCAAGCAGATCTAATGCTGTTCACTCCCTAGATCTCTCTCTTCTGAATTTTTACCACGCTTTTCCTTTTTTTTATCTTGCTATTCTATGTTTTAGCATTCCAAAAACCCTAAATATCAGGCAATCTACCACTACCAATGTTATAGGTCAGGGTATTTATAATTCCTACTGCAGCGTTTATGCTATGTCCTTATTGGCTTCTCTTAATTATTTTTAATTTGTTTTGTAAATGTATACGGCAAAGGCTTCAAGGCTGTAAAGAGCAAGGCTATTTGAATTAACACTTTCCAAGCCAAGAATGACCGCAGCTTGCCGACGGATCTGGCATAACTGCTTGCTCCCCATTTCCTCCCATTACAGCTGTGCCATATATGTGTTAAAGTAAGATCCTATGCTGAATGCTGCCACCCAACTCTAAAGGCTGATTTAACCCATCTGATATATTGTATTGTGCACTTTTATTTCCAAAGTAACCTCCTTTTTCCAGTACCAAGTAGGTAACTGTATATAAAATAAAATCACACACTGACCTGTAATATATTATATATTCGCTAATTAGAGTTGATGTATGACCAGTATATCTCACCTTGAATTCTTTATCATATGTACAATTTACGGTTCGTCCCATTGTCCAAGCTTGATGTATGCGGTTATAAAGAAAATGCGGACACCTTATAAATGAAGAGTAATTATAATATGTGCTTATATTCAAGTTTTACAAGGTAGAAATGTTCTTGCTCAGAAAATACTTCTTTATAGAGATTACTTTTACCAGTTTTTTTTTCTCATCTGAATGTTGATATTTGGGTGGTTCTATAGAAAAGGAATGGGATATTTATTGCCTTGAACTCAAAGAGAGTGAGAGCGAAAATTGGGTGATGACCGTGTAAAAGTCACTGGGCCATATGCATTGAAGAGTGAGGCGTTGAAGATCTCTTGGTGATGTCAAGTATAAAAAAAATATATGTTCCAGAGAATGATATCGCATTGGAGAAATTCTCCGGCTTGACAGTTTAGTATATCTGGCTCCCTATTAGGTAGCTATCAATTATATTGGGATTTGTGCGATATTAACACTGAGATGAGAACGTACTCTCCATGAAAATAAAAGCTTTTGTTTGTATCCCAAGCAATGAGATGTTTTGCATAATTTTCATTTGTCCAGGTGTAATTTAACAATTAAGTGATTTTACATATTGGGAATAAAAGGTTATTTCCACTAGTATACTTATCAAAAACATATAAATCCAGAATCTGATTATTTTAAACATAATCTTTAATTATACCCAGTTAAAAGCCCATTGAGTTTCTGGATAATTTCGCCAACGAAATAATAAATCTTATATCTGACCTATCTAATTTAAATAAAAATGTGTTAATGTGCAAACAAAATAGTAAATGATAATTATCTGTAAGCATTATTCTGTACCATTTTAACCTAACGGCTCTTGAAATGGAAATTAATGGTATTTCAAATCTTATTAGACCAGTAAAGATTTGTTTTAAAAGGAATCATCTTCAGGCAATGTATAACCAGCAGTTCAAAAATGCACAATATATGCACGTTGTATACAGTTGTGCTCAAAAGTGTGCATACATCTATTCAACCTCTCCCTAAACACTGGCAAGTTTCCATCCTCCTTAAAACATGCCACAGTTACACCCATTCTCAAGAAGCCCTCTTCTGACCCAGCTTCTGCCTCCAACTATCGCCCTATCTCACTACTTCCCCTTGCGTCTAAACTCCTTGAGCGGCTTGTTTACAATCGCCTCACTCAATTTATTTCCTCCAATTCCCTACTTGACCCCTTCCAATCTGGCTTCCGGTCCCAACACTCTACAGAAACAGCCCTTACAAAAGTCACTAATGACTTGCTAACCGCCAAATCAAAGGGTCACTACTCTATTCTAATTCTCCTGGATCTCTCTGCTGCCTTCGATACAGTTGACCACCCTCTTCTAATCCAAACGCTCCGCTCTTTTGGCATCCAGGACACAGCTCTTTCATGGTTCACATCCTATCTTAAAGATCGTACATTTAGTGTCTCCTTCTCTGGCACCTCTTCCTCACCTCTCCCTCTGTCTGTTGGCGTTCCCCAAGGTTCTGTCCTAGGCCCCCTCCTCTTCTCCATCTACACCTCCTCCCTTGGCGCCCTTATAAAATCCTTTGGATTTCAGTATCATCTCTATGCAGATGATACTCAAATCTACCTCTCTGCACCCGATCTATCCCCCTCTCTTTTAGCTCAAGTTTCCAACTGCCTCTCTAGCATATCCTCCTGGATGTCCACCCGTCAACTCAAACTCAACATGTCTAAAACTGAACTTCTAATCTTTCCACCCTCTACTACAGCTTCCACACCTCAAATATCTCTCACTGTTGACAACACCATCATCGCCCCTACCTCCCAGGCCCGTTGTCTTGGGGTTCTACTGGATCCCGCCCTCTCTTTTATTCCTCACATCCAAGCAATAACAAAATCATGTCAGTTTCACCTAAAAAACATCTCCAAAATTCGTCATTATCTTACAGAAGACACAGCTAAAATTCTAATTCACTCTCTCATCATCTCTCGACTCGACTACTGCAATTCCCTCCTTGCTGGCCTCCCCATCTCTCGTCTGTCTCCCCTCCAATCCATAATGAACGCCTCCGCTAGACTCATCTTCAATACCAAACGATCAGTGTCGGCAGCCCCTCTCTGTCAATCACTCCACTGGCTTCCCATAGCTTCCCGAATCAAATTTAAAATCATGACCCTAACACATAAAGCCCTCAACAACAGTGCACCCCCTTATATCTCTGCTCTTGTTTCAAAATACTCTCCCAACCGGCCCCTTCGTTCTGCTAACGACCTTCTTCTTTCCTCCTCTCTCATCACCTCCTCTCACTCCCGTCTTCAAGACTTTTCTCGTGCTTCCCCATCCATTTGGAACTCCTTGCCCCGCTCCATTAGATTATCTTCCTGCCTCAAAACCTTTAAGAAATTATTAAAAACACACCTGTTTAAAAAATCTTATCATCTTCAGCCTTAACATGTACAACTGAACATTCCACAGCTTAATAACACTCACACCCACAATCTACAGTACAACACACAGACCCCTCCACTTTACTGAACCAATTGCTTTCAATTGCATTTGTCACCCTCTTGTATCACACATAAACCCTTAGATTGTAAGTTTGCGAGTTTTCAATCTTGTGTCAGGCCTTGGAAACAAGTTCTATGTACATTTGATTTTATGCTCAAAAACAGGGCCCTCCATTCTTTACAAGGTGTTTAATTTGTTTTCTGCTATGTACTCAACCCCTGTACAGCGCTACGGAATATGTTGGCGCGATATAAATAAAGATAATAATAATAATAATAATAATACCCTGGCAGAAATTGTGAAATGTTGGCATTTATTTAGAAAATATGACTGATCATGCAAAAAATTGTCTTTTATTGAAGGAAGTGATCATATGAAGTACATAGTTGTTTGACTCCTTTTTAAATCATAATGATAATATAAATCGCCCAAATGGCCTTGATCAAAAGTTTACATACCCTTAGTTCTTAATACTGTGTATTGCACCCTTTAGCATCAATGACAGCGTGCAGTCTTTTATAATAGTTGTCTATGAGGCCCCTAATTCTTGCAGGTGGTATAGCTGCCCATTCATCTTGGCAAAAGGCCTCCACGTCATGCAAAGTCTTTGGTCATCTTGCATGAACCGCACGTTTGAGATCTCCCCAAAGTACTTAATGATATTAATGTCAGGAGACTGTGATGGCTACTCCACAACCTTCACATTTTTCTGCTGTAGCCACTGGAGGGTCAACTTGGCCTTGTGCTTAGGGTCATTTTTATGCCAGTATTTTCTGATAACATGCAGTCATTTTGCCATCAATTTTCACAAGATTCCCCATGCCTTTAGAGCTCACACCCCCCCAAAACATCAGTGAGCCACCATTATGTTTCACAGTGGGGATGGTATTCTTTTCACTATAGGCCTTGTTGACCCCTCCCCAACAGAACGCTTATGGTTGTGACCATAAAGCTCTATTATGGTCTTGTCACTCCAAATTACAATGTGCCATAAGCTGTGAGGCGTGTCAAGGTGTTGTCAGGCATATTGTAACTGGCTTTTTTGTGGCATTGTCGCAGTAAAGGCTTCTTTCTGGCATCACGACCATGAAGCTCATTTTTGTTCAAGTATCGTTGTATTGTGCTCCTTGAAACAACCACACCGTCTTTTTTCCAGAGCAGCCTGTATTTCTCCTGAGGTTACCTGTGGGTTTTTCTTTGTATTCCAAAAAATTCTTCTGGCAGTTGTGGCTGAAATCTTTCTTGGCCTCCTTGACCTTGGCTTGGTATCAAGAGGTCCCTGCATTTTTCACTTTTTAATAAGTGATTGAACAGTACTGACTGGCATTTTCAAGACTTTGGATATATTTTTATATCTTTTTCCATCTTTATGAAGTTCTACTACCTTGTTACGCAGGCCTTTTGACAGTTCTTTTCTGCTCCCCATGGCTCAGTATCTAGCCTGCACAGTGCATCCACGTGAGAGCTAACAAACTCATTATTTATACACAGACACTAATTGCAATTTAAAAAGCCACAGGTGTGGGAAATTAACCTTTAATTGCCATTTTAACCTGTGTGTGTCACCTTGTGTGTCTGTAACAAGGCCAAACATTCAAGGGTATGTAAACTTTTGATCAGGGCCATTTAGGTGATTTCTGTTATCATTATGGTTTAAAAAGGAGCCAAACAACTATGTGATAATAAATAGCTTCATATGATCCCTACCTTCAATAAAATAAAAAATTTTTGCATGGTCAGTCATATCGTCAAAATAAATGCAAATATTTCACAATTTCTGCCAGGGTATGCAATCTCTTGAGCACAACTGTATCTGCCACCCAGAGATAAATACATCCTAGTAAAGTACACATCTAGACAGAATTACACTGCTCAAACACACCTAGATAGACGCCCACTGGTTGCCCACACATCAAGACTGTAGCCCACTGGTTGCCCACACATCTAGAGTGTAGCCCACTGGTTGCCCACACATCTAGAGTGTAGCCCACTGGTTGCCCACACATCTAGACTGTAGCCCACTGGTGGAATGCATACCTAGACAGGAGCAAACTAGTCACACACACATATTGGACACTCACACACACTCTTCTAGACAGAAGTATACTGGTTGCACACACACTTGCAAACTGGCCAAACCCACATTTAGACTAACGTAAGATGGTCACACTGTCGGTTCTATGGTTTGCAGACATATGTGCAAAAATATGCAGGTTTTGTTTATGTAAACAATTTAACATTTAATATGATATAGGAAATACCAGGAAGTCTCATAACACTTGCTGTAACTAATCTAGTAGTGGTTCAAGGAGCAGGACAAGGTTCAGTGCATCTTGTGCACCTTCTTAGAACTGGCCCAATAAAGATAACGTGACAGATACTTATTCATTAGTCGTAATTTAGTGTGAATAAAATCTGCCGGTACATGTAAGAACTCATGCTGTTACAAATGTATAATATGACTTCTTTCCTTTTTATCCTCCCCCCCTCACCCTGACAATTGAGGAATACTTTTCTCTTTATATAACCTCTACTCGCTCATGCGCAGTCCTGGCAGGCACGCTCTGACCCTGTGTCCTTCTGTGTGTCTCCGCAGTCATGCCCGGTTACGCTGCCTCTGCACCTGCAATAGGTGCACATTCTGCATCTGTCAGAACCTCCTCAACTCAGACCTGCTGCAGTCTGTAAAGAACAAACTCTTCACTGCCGTTGTGAACAGGTCTTGCATTTTATTATCCGCACCCCAGAGTGCCTTAACATACTAATATACAGTATATTGTTGTTTATTTAGCTCGTTTTATTTTTCAAGCACAGTTTTTCTCTACATATCCATTACCCGTCTGTTGGGTAAACCCTTGTATCTTCCAGGACACAATAATTCCTTCTTTGCCTGGAAAAAGCAGATTAGTTAAGCCTCTTGTTTTAAATACTATGAAGTTTCAAATTAAACGTACCAGTTAATAAATAAGATTTATAGTTAAAGGTTACCAATAATGTAATGAGTGACCACACAATAAGAAAAAGCAAGCTGTTGGTATCATTTAGATATAACCATGTCGCAGGAAACTACATTTCTTTGATCATAGTTCAATAATCTATGCAGTAAGGAATGTCCAAATACATTAATATGTTTATAGTCTGAATTCTAGATTATTAAAATAATCTAATGCAACATTGATCTATTCCAATGTGAAGCTAAGAGCCGGTAAATTGAATAATGTAATAATTTTCTAGGATATGTGTAGGTAGACCCATATATATCTCCTGATATGACCAGTAATTCCTTTATGGTGGTTAACTCCACACCAGCCTATCATACCTAAAGCATTAAGAATGACCCTGTAATTCCAATTTACCAGATAATTTAGTTCTCTTTTTTTAAAGGACATCTTACTAATTTCTAACTTTTACCCTAGCCTATATGTAGGGTAGTAATTCTAAATATGGTTACCCATCGCACACAAAGTCTTCATTGAATATCCCTTTGATTTTTATGGGAAAACTTGATATATTTATCTACGCATCCAGATATAAATCCGACCCAAGACATTACCATTAATCCTTTCTGGCAAAACCATTTTTAAATTTGAAAATCAGTATTGGGATGTTCATCAAAACAATTGCTCAGGAGATATTATGAAAATTTGAAAAGATTAGAAAGAAATGAAGAGGAACATTTTCCGATCATTAGGTTAATTAGCTTTTTGGAGGCAAAGGGATTGGAT
Source organism: Discoglossus pictus (assembly GCA_027410445.1). NCBI lineage: Eukaryota > Metazoa > Chordata > Amphibia > Anura > Alytidae > Discoglossus > Discoglossus pictus. The sequence continues at coordinate 250,387,856 of CM050168.1, read as the reverse complement.
ATGTATGAAGGACTACATTGCTTGAAAATTCCTACTTAACTTCAGAATTTGTGTATCATTTTGAATATGGTACACCTGTAGCCTACTAACATAATGTGTGCATCCCTGTCTATTTTTAAATCTTCCCTACAGTAGCACAATGTGCGTGTTTAGTGAGCTCTATGAGAGTCATTCTGTTTGCAGGCATCCGCTATTAACACTGCAGTAAGCATGCAATGGATTGCAAATCATTATGTTGCATGGGCCTTAGGTTCTGCAGGAGGTGTAGTCCCAAGCAATGTTCATCTGATATTCTAATGACTTGAAATATATTTTTTCAACGTCTATTGTAGGATGAAAATCTTTCAGTGCTTCTAATCTTTATCTAATGTCTTACGATGATCAGACTGTGTGGTAGTTGCTTATGACACTCAATACTGGATTTCTGCTTTCGTTTATTAATGACAAACAGCCCAATATTATTAAAAAAAAGTAGCTCTGTAGAAAACAGGTTTAGCCATGAATGGGACCCTACCATCGCCAAGTTTATGCTATTGGATTAAATATATACTTTATTAAATCTTTCGAGTTGTGTAACAAATATTACTTGGCTGTATTTCTATAATTTCAGTTCCTTTCCCCATTTATAAATACTAGTAATAATAATTCAGCAGCAGCAATTTTGTGCAGGTTTGCATTCCTGAGCTTTACAGTTAGCCTGACCTCCTCCTATTTCTCCAACTGTTCTGTTGGGCTTAATTATATGTGACTGCTAGCCTAAGCTCGCAAAGCTGTAAACTAGAGTGTCAGAAGTGGAAGGAGCGTGGGGCTCACCAGGCCTATACAAGATGTTGGCTATTGGAGAGGAGTTTATATAGTACAAAACATATATATCGTTTTCATTTTACAGCATGAGTGTCTCACAATATTACCAAACCCGAATCACGAGTTCTGACATATTTCCTATTTATACACGGGCTTGTCCCATTCATCAGTTATTTGATAAATGCATTTCTTGGCAGAATATGTACCTATTTACCATATTATAATGCAGTTTGATGTGTGCTCTCTGCAGCAAAGGTGCGTGAATAATCCCTCTTTACATTATTGAGCACTAGCACATATAACTATAATCCCCAATTAATAATCCCATTTAAGAGCCAATTTCCTATCCCCTTTTTTCAATAGAAATAGCACAACCCCTTTCTTCTTCTCCAGTTCCCATGAAAACAAAGATTGGGGGAAAGAGGTAATTTGTGAAAAAATATCCACCTGGCATCATCAGCTCTTGCCAATAGCTTTCTGCCATGGGCCACAGTTTACTTTGTTTAATCATTTGCCAAGAATTTTGTTCACATAATTATTTAATTGTGTACTCATAAATGTCATCCATGAATATTTGTATTTTAATTAATATGTTGAAGTTCCTTTTTTCTTTTTTTCCCTTTTCTTTTTTTTTTTCATTAGGTGTTCATTTAAATTTATCTGGGTGGCCCTCTCACTGTTTTTTCTGCATCGTTTGTTTCCATTAACAATTTAACCATTTTGCTCTATCCAGGATAGTGAGAAGTGATTAAGTCACAATTAAAGTATTGGCTTCCAGTCAATGCTTTATTAAAAGTGCAGTTTCTATGGTTTTTGTTTGTTTAATTATGAGGTTCCCATATAGACACTCTGCTGTCTACTTTTGGCTATATAATCAAATCAAATAAACCACCTTGAAAACAGAAATGAAAATATATTCAATGATCTTTTTTTTATACAAGATTTAGCAAGTTATTCTTAAAATGCCTTAAAGATTCACAACACCTGAAGGAGTATCTCAGAACACATACTGCCCTCCCAGAGCTCACAATTCACAACACCTGAAGGAGTATCTCAGAACACATACTGCCCTCCCAGAGCTCACAATTCACAACACCTGAAGGAGTATCTCAGAACACATACTGCCCTCCCAGAGCTCACAATTCACAACACCTGAAGGAGTATCTCAGAACACATACTGCCCTCCCAGAGCTCACAATTCACAACACCTGAAGGAGTATCTCAGAACACATACTGCCCTCCCAGAGCTCACAATTCACAACACCTGAAGGAGTATCTCAGAACACATACTGCCCTCCCAGAGCTCACAATTCACAACACCTGAAGGAGTATCTCAGAACACATACTGCCCTCCCAGAGCTCACAATTCACAACACCTGAAGGAGTATCTCAGAACACATACTGCCCTCCCAGAGCTCACAATTCACAACACCTGAAGCAATTCCCTCCCTCCCTCCCCTCTTCCCACCCACCCCTGCTTACACTTAATTTATTGAGGCCTACTAAGTACCTACACCTGTCCAATCAGTGACATCTGCTAATTACCCCTAACCACTCCTTCAAGAACACACAGTGTAACAATGTTTCCTCTCACCTCCCTCTTCCTCATCATCTCCTGTCTGTTTCTCAGGCTCTCATCACTTTCTCCAATTTATGTTTCAAACTGTATCACAATCTCACCCTCCCTGCTCTCTTCCCCTCTTCTTTGCTCCCACGAGCTCCTCTCCTTCCTCCAGTCACTATCTCCTCCCTCCCCTAAGGTCAATAAGCAGAAACATTTCTGTAAGTCCTACTCTCACATCCTCTCTCTTTCATTGCTTATTTTATTGGCTGCTGGAGATATATCTCCTAACCCAGGCCCCTCATCCATTCCTACCTTCTATCAGTCACGCTCAGCCCACAGGGCAACAAACACCAGAAACCCTCATAACTTAATACCCATCATCTGTCACAAACCCTCCACTTTGCCCTTCTCATGTGCCCTCTGGAATGCTAGGTCTGTTTGCAACAAACTCACTTACATTCATGACCTATTCATCTCCAACTCACTCAACCTTTTAGCTATAACTGAAACCTGGCTCTCTCCATCTGACACTGCCTCCACTGCTGCACTATCATACGGTGGCTTACATTTCAGTCACACACCTAGACCTGGGAATAAGCAAGGTGGAGGTGTGGGCATATTACTTTCCTCTCGTTGCTCATTCAATTGCATTCCCCCAGTTCCCTCTCTCCAGTTCTCCTCCTTCGAAGTTCACACTATCCGTCTCTTTTCACCCATCTCTCTGCGAGTGGCTGTCATCTATCGCCCGCCTGGTCCAGCCTCTCAATTTCTGGATCATTTTGCCGCCTGGCTCCCTCACTTTCTCTCCTCTAACATACCCTCACTCATTCTTGGTGATTTCAACATTGCCACTGACACTCCCACTTCTCCCACAGCCACAAAACTACTTGCACTTACCTCTTCCCTTGGCCTCTCACAGTGGATAGAATCCCCTACCCACCAGGATGGGCACTCCCTGGACCTAATTTTCTCTAATCACTGCTCTATCTACAATCTTACAATCTCCCCACTCCCTCTTTCTGACCACCATCTCCTAACCTACAGCCTCATTACCCCTTCCAATCTCTACCCTTTATCACGCCCAACTACCAGAACCCACAGAAACCTGCAGACACTTAACTCCCAACACCTTTCCGATTTACTGCAACCCCTTCTCAGTCCACTCACTACCCTCACTTGCCCTGATATTGCTACCACACAATACAATTTGACTCTAAATTCCACCCTGGACTCTCTAGCCCCCAAAACCACAGGTAGACGCCCCCATTCTCATCTACAACCATGGCACACTACACAAACACGCTACATCCAGAAGTGCTCCCGTAGCGCTGAACGACTATGGAGGAAATCTCGCTCCTCATCAGACTTCCTTCATTACAAGTTTATCCTACGCTCCTATCACTGTGCCCTCAATCTTGCCAAACAGAGCTACTTCTCATCATTAATATCAAATTTGGCCTCCAAACCCAAACATTTGTTCTCCACTCTTAACACTCTCCTCTGCCCTCCCCCACCTCCCGCCCCTTCCTCTCTTACAGCTGAAGATTTTGCAAAATACTTTAATAGTAAAATTGAAAATATTCATAATGAACTCTCCTCTCAACGCGGCCATATCACACCTTCTCCTCAAAAAACAAACAGCAGTCTGCCTTCACCCTTTCCCAAACCTATTGCCACTATAAACTCCTTTAACCCTGTATCTGAGGATGAAGTTGCTAACCTTCTATCAACCTCTCGTCTCACAACTTGTCCACATGATCCTATTCCATCACAGCTGATCCCCCCCCTCTCTACCACACTTATCCCAGCTCTCACACATCTATTCAACCTTTCCTTAGACACTGGCAAGTTTCCATCACCTTTGAAACAAGCCACAATTACACCCATTCTTAAGAAACCCACATCTGATCCAGCTTCTCCATCTAATTACCGCCCTATCTCTCTACTTCCCTTGGCTTCTAAACTACTTGAGCGTGTCGTCTACACTCGCCTTACACAATTCATTTCCTCCAACTCCCTCCTTGATCCCTTCCAGTCTGGCTTCCGGCCCCAACACTCTACAGAGACAGCTCTCACAAAAGTTACTAATGACTTGCTCAACGCCAAATCAAAGGGTCATTTCTCTATCCTAATTCTCCTGGATCTCTCTGCTGCTTTTGACACAGTTGATCATCCTCTTCTTGTCCAAATTCTCCACTCTCTTGGCATCCGTGACACTGCTCTCTCTTGGTTCACATCTTATCTAGAAAATCGAACATTTAGTGTCTCCTTCTCTGGCACCTCTTCATCTCCTCGCCCTCTAACTGTCGGTGTACCCCAAGGCTCAGTCCTAGGCCCCCTCCTTTTCTCCATCTACACATCCTCCCTTGGAGCCCTTATACAATCTTTTGGACTTCAGTATCATCTATATGCTGATGACACCCAAATCTACATCTCTGCACCTGAACTATCCCCCTCTCTGCTAGCTCATGTTGCCAATTGCCTCTCGAGCATATCCTCCTGGATGTCTGCCCGTCAACTCAAACTCAACATGTCTAAGACAGAGCTCCTTATCTTTCCACCCTCTACTACAGCTTTCACTCCACAAATATCTCTCACTGTTGACAATGCCATCATCACTCCCACCTCTCAGGCCCGCTGTCTTGGGGTCCTACTAGACCCTTCCCTCTCTTTCATTCCCCACATCCAATCACTCACAAAATCTTGTCACTTTCACCTAAAAAACATATCCAAAATACGCCACTACCTCACACAAGACACAACTAAAATTCTTATTCACGCTCTCATCATATCTCGCCTCGATTATTGCAACTCTCTCCTTGCTGGCCTTCCTATCACCCGTCTGTCTCCACTCCAATCCATTTTGAATGCATCCGCCAGACTCATCTACCATACTAAACGATCAGTGTCTGCAGCACCTCTCTGTCAGGCACTCCACTGGCTTCCCATAGCGTCTAGAATACAATTCAAAATCATGACCCTAACATATAAAGCCCTCCACAATAGTGCCCCCTCCTACATCTCTGCTCTCATCCCAAAATACACTCCCACCCGCCCTCTTCCCTCTGCTAATGACCTTCTTCTCTTCTCCTCTCTCATCACCTCCTCTCACTCCCGTCTTCAAGACTTTTCACGTGCTGCCCCTATTCTTTGGAACTCTTTACCTCGCACCACCAGACTATCTGCCTGCCTCAGATCCTTCAAAATCTCTTTAAAAACACATCTATTCAAAAAAGCATATCATCTTTAGCCTCTTCATTCACTATGCATCTCTCACTCTCCTGTACCTCACCCATACCCTTTAGAATGTAAGTTTGCGAGTTTTAATCTTGTGAGGTGCTTTAGGGAAAGCACAGTGTATATCAGATTGAAAGCTCAATAACAGAGTCTTCCATTATTTTCATTGTGGGGTATCGTTTATACTTGTACCTAACCCCTGTATTGCGCTACGGAATATGTTGGCGCGTTATAAATAAAGGATAATAATAATAAAGATGGAGATGTACTTTAAGGTGTGAATTTCCTCTCACTGTTTTAAATGGGTTCCTTCAGTTTTTATATACACCCTCCATACTAATCTTGATGCTTACTTGGTGCACTTTCTTGTATTGATCTTAGTCACTGTTGCGTGGTGCCTACTTTGACAAAGTACTATTTTCACAGGTATAATCCAAATAATGGCCCTTTATCAATGATAAAATAAACGGACTTCCAAAAACCAACCTCTATCAATCGTAATTTAAGAATTACAATGGACTATCTATGATTACTTGCTTACTGTATTACTTTTAATTTGCTCAGATGGCTAGCTAAATGTTGAAGAGCAAAATAGTATTTTGATAGATTGGGCTCTAAAATTGTATATAATAAATGTAACCTATGTTTAATATCAACAAAGCTTTCCTACCTATGTGACACATGGTTACTTAGCAAGGTTATGTTTTGATATTTAGATGATCTATACTTTTTAACATTTATTCACTGATACAAAATGTAAATTCTAAGATTTGTCGACCAGTTGGGATTGGTTTTCTGGTCATCAAATTTCACCCCAAGCGGTGCTGTGAGCCCAGCATTACCATATACAACTATCTATTATATGGATTTGAAACGGTTATTTTCTATATTGTAATATAGGATGTGCATATTAAAACAAAACTGCCTAGCGATCTCCTAAAACATTTAGATAGTAATAGATATTGTGATAAATACAGATGTCTGCCATCATATGCACGTGGCATCACAGAACAGGTTCTTCTACCAGACTTTACATTATATTCATCTGAACATCTTACCTTCCCATTGTAGGGTTTTATTAAACAATTTAAGTATTCCATTATCTTATTTTAAACAGGAAATGTTAAATAGTATTGTTTTTGTGATTTTCTTAAAAGCTCTTTAAATTTGTATTGTTTTTGGTAATTTAATATATGTTATCGCACATTTTAAAAGTATATCTTATTAGAATAGAGAGAAGTAAGAAGTTCTCTATGATATAAACATACATTTTAAGTATTTTACTTTCTTATAGTTGGTATCTTCATAAGTCAAATTTAGAGACACACTTGCCACATTTTGTCCTGGAAAAGTATAGAGTCCTGTCTTCTTCATTTCAATCCCTGCTTTTATTTGATCCATGATATTAGTATATACTTTGTCAAAGTAGTTCATTGCCTCCAATATTTTTCTTTTCACTTTTCTGTACCAATTTCAATACATTATAGCTTGTGCTTTTGTTGTACTTCTTCATTGTTGGGTTACATAGTGTGATGCTGTTCAGTACTGGCTAAAATGGTCCTGTTTTATTTCCAACTAATGCATACTCTTACTAACTGTTTGTAAGGTAATTTGGTTGTTAAAATACATTTCAGCCCACACCCTAAGGTCAGGAAAACAAATAATGAATAGCTACATTGCAAATAAAATATAGATTTTGTAATCCATAAAATGTAAAACATTAAAGCTGCTTCTGCATTTTTGTTATGGCCATTTACTATTCAGGTTAATGGGAAAAAAATACAGTTATATGTTCTAAACATGAGCACAGTATTTTTTTTTCCTTTCTTCAGTAATCATGTTTTTATCTTATGTTATTAAATGTTCCACCCTCTTCCAATCTAATACATTGGCTGCGTTATAGCCATCGCTATTGTCTGCCATATACTAGATTGTTACGGTGCACAGATTCTGATTGGCTGGGCAACATCTAAACTGTTTGTCAAACTGATGAGGGGGTGGAGCTATGATACAGAATAATCACTAGTCATTAGTCAATAATCACTTTGTACATGTAATTTGATTGATTTTTTTTAAATATATAATTTGTTTCTGTGAATAATCACATAACATTTATTCTTATTTTAAAGTTGATATTTTAATTTCTTTCTAAGCTCTACAAATAGTTAAGCTCTACAAATGTTGCCTCAAAATGTTTAACAAGAATTTTTATATCATAAGAACTCTAAACTAGATTCAGTAATGACACAATTTTTATTTTTAACAGACAATTGCCAGAAATCGCTTTATATATTTTTGAACAACATTCTTTTTTCTTTTTCTACACAAACATTTTGCATAAATTATGTGGTCACTAATGTTAACCAACAATATAAAAGAATGAAAGACAAAATAATTATTTAAGTATACGTTTAATTAAGCTCTTTGTGTCTAACCAACACACAACATATATCTACTCTTATAATTATATATATAAAATACCAACACTTGAATACATTTTGAGATCGTTTCATTCCCTATTTGAGCTTGCTGTGTTGGCATGCATTGGTTAACTGGGTTTGACGGACTTTCATAGATAACTAGTATAAGAGTGACATGTGAGATAATCCCACCAACTGCATGGAAGATTTAGCACAATATGTTCAATAAATCACTACCAGGTTTGGACATTCATATGAATACATAGTATACAGTAGAGAAATCCAGGACAGTGTTCATCATCAATGTACCTTAGCTATGTTGTAAACTGTGTTGAAACATTTGGCCCTGTACTATATTTCACTATTGAAGATAAAAGCCAGAGCAACTTACGTTGATAAATCTGTTATTGTGTATCAGCAGCAACATTATATTTGAATACTAAGCCTGACATTATACTGGATCTCACTTCTACCTAGTTTATTTTTACTGATCCAGTTGCATTACACATTTTTTTTTGCCTGGAAAATTAATGGTGGAAGGGCTACATTTGTAATACCTGTACAATCTGCTTTTGTAACAAATTCATGATATCCTTCTCATTAACTATTGTTAGGATGTGCCAGGACACTGCACCAGTTAAGTTGTGGATCTATGTGGGAAATCAGTTACTCCCCCTACTGGCTACTACCATTTAAAGGGACATTTACCTCTTTACCTCACTATAAGTGTTCTTCTTTGTGTGAAAGAGCACAAAATTCTATGTTAAAGTGATCTAATGTTTTTTTTTAACTTAACTAAGTACAGTTACAAATTTGCATAGGTTTGTTTACAGACGCACTGCAGACTGCCCCATGATTTACAGCATCTGCTTGGAGGGGGGGGGGGGGCATCCAAAACTGTGAACAGAATGAATGATGGTTTTAGTGTCTTTCAGGAATGTAGTCAGCCATCTGTTAACCCCCAAGTAGCATATTTGTGTGTTTCTAGCAGTCATTTCCCTGCACATATGAGTTTGGGAAGAGTTTAACCCTCTTTCTGATCTGCTCTGTGTTCTCAGTCTAACTGGGGGACTTGTCTAATTCTCATGTAAACAGAACTTAATTCATGATTATTATTTTTTGGTGAAAAAGGCACCTATTACAAATCCTAAAAGTATTTAAACATATTTTCAGGAGTACATTACAGTGGTGTGCTCCAAGTCGTACTGAATTAATTGGCCCTTTAAATTACCATGCATTTGAGTTTAACTGCAAGACAGTTTACTGAGACATTGCCTGAAAATTAAAGAGCACACATTATAAATTTGCGTTCAAATGATAAGCCAGTTTAGAGGCTTTAATTACAATATCTTAAATAATGTAATTTCAATGTGTAATAAGCATGTATTGTCTGTCTTAATTAACTTAAATAATTGCCAAAATCACAAACTTTCATAAAATGTTTTGTTTGCAGATAAATGAGCGCAGTTAGAATAAAAAATTGTCTGATTTAGTTACAAACTGTTTTTAGAATTAAGTCATTTCCTCCTTTTATCTTTATCGGTTTCAGCCAGTAGGGGGAGTAATTGGTTTCCCACAGAGATCCATAACTCAACTGTTACTGTGTCCTGACACATCCTAAGCGTTAGTGAGGAGGATATCCTGAATTAGCTACACAATAAGCCCTTAAACCACTCATTTTCCATGCAAAAAAACATGCACTACGATGGAATTACTGATTTTTGTAGACGTGAGGTACAGGTTAATTGCAGCCTTATTTTGCTTAGTATTCATACATTAAAAGGTGCTGTTGTTTGGTTTGATCTTGTAGCAAAGTTGCCTCAGTCCTCCTTTAGTCCATCCAGTGGGTAGTTGGTAGCTGCCGCCCTAGGTCCTTGCTGTGCTTCCACATGAAATGATGATGTTACCAAGAAGACATGATAGTTACTTTGGTAAAATATTTACACGTTTCACTCACTATAGAACTTCTGCAGGTTTAAATGTAAAATGAACACTATAGTGGTTCCTAAATCTCTCCTCAAGACGAGACAAGCCATGATTTAGGTGAAACACTGTGTGAAGAAAGTGAGGCAACTAGTATTCAACAGGCTGTGAAGCCCTAGATGTCTTCATCTGTGTATTCACACAGTGTTTCACCTAAATTATGGCCTGTCTGGTGGGTCTTTAGGAGAGGTTTGGGAACTAGTGCTATAGACACATAATGTTCATGCGCTACAGGGGGCAAATCTTTGCAGGGACTGTTTGGAAGGCTTCAGCGAGTAAAAACAGAGCTTTTTAGTAGTTGGCAAATAGATTATGTTTAAATATGCAAATAAACACTTAGGTAGCTTAGTTCAATGTTAAAAATAAGGAACCTTCTATGTCTCTTTAACTAAATTTCCCCTTTTCCTAGCAAAATGATTTAGCACATGAAGTTTACTTCCTCTCTTGTAGTAAACTAATTTAAATTTTATGTCAGCATGAAAACACAATATTTGTACATTACAGTTGTGCTCTAAAGTTTGCATACCCTTGGCAAATTGGTAATACATGTACCATTGTTAAAGAAAACGTGAGTGAGCAGGAAAACACATTTCTACTGTGTATTGCCCCCTTTAGCATCAATGACCGCTTGCAGTCTTTTGTAATAGTTTTCTATGAAGCCCCTAATTCTTGCAGGTTGTATAGCTGCCCATTCGTCTTGGCAAAATGCCTAAAGGTCATCCAAAGCCTTTGGTCGTCTTGCATGAACCGCCCGTTTGAGATCTCCCCAGAGTGGCTCAATGATATTAAGATCAGGAGACTGTGATGGCCACTCCACAACCTTCACCTTTTTCTGCTGTAACCACTGGAGGGTCAACTTGGCTTTGTGCTTGGGGTCATTGTCATGCTGGAAAGTCCAAGAGTGTCCCACGCGCAGCCTTCTAATGCATATTGTCTGCCAGTATTTTCTGATAACATGCTGCATTCATCCGGCCATCAATTTTCACAAGATTATCCGTGCCATTAGAGCTCAGGGTATGCAAACTTTTGCGCACAACTGTACATAAAGTGTTTTTTGTATAAAAAATAAATTATATTAAGAATTTAATGCCAAAGTAACAGAGAAATTGTTGAAAAATAGTGTTGTGCTTTACTGTGAATTTTCATTTAAAGGGCATGATAAAGTGTCTTTTATGTTAAAGAGCAGCCTAGTTGGCCAGAGCTGGAGCAACCATTAAACATAAAACGGTGTTTCATTTATGTCACTAAATTCTGTGTGAGCTGCAGTTCTCCATTGTGCCGCTTCATTTTATTATAAGAACCATATAGACCATTTACCACTTTTTATAATAAAAAAAAAACAAACAAACAACCTTTTGAAATGCTTAAAACATGACAGTTTAAATGCCTAATAGAAGATGTGGCATTATAGTGCTCCTTGAAAATTGTATATAAACTGCACTAAGGTAGCTTAGTTTTTTTGCTAATCCATATAAGGGATGCTCATGGCTCTGCTTTCAATCCCCCTCCTGAATGTAAGAATGAAAGGTCCCTTATTATCAGACTTCATCTTTCATCTCTGTGCTCCATCCATTGCTTCCTATAACCCAGATTTATCTAGCTAGAATATCCTGAGAGCAGTTTCGCTCCTTGCCAATTATCGGCTGACCTACTTTTTACCAAAAGATTTTTGAAGCACTTCCCAAACCTTCACATCTAGAGCAGCAGACATATAACCTCCCACGTATAGGAGCCTTTACGGTCTGTGACACTGTAACCGATAGAACTAAAAGGAAGGGAACTGAATGTCCAAACCTTGGTAGTGTTTTTAACAACCAAAAAAATGAGAACTGTTTTTTTTTTTTTAAGACGTATTCAATATGGTAAGATGCACAGTTAGAGGGGATGTCTCTTTATTCCTTTATGATTCTGACCAAGATGTCCTGGTGAAATCAGTGCAACATATTGGCCAAAAACATGCCGAATGGTATATAGCAGGGGCTCCCCACCCTAGTCCTTAAGTCTCACCAATAGACCAGGATTTCTGAATATCCAGACAAGTTAACAATAAATATGAGTGGGCAAAGTATTCATTTGTCTGAAGAAAACCTTAAATCTTGGCCTGCTTATGATTATTGAGGGATGGGGTGGGGAGCAGCTGTGTTATAAGATATCCCCTTTCTGATCCACCTAAAGGAACACTGGAAAAGCCTTTTTTCTTTAGAGTCATCTAAAGATAATGTTGCATATATCTGCCTTAAATGCTTGACAAAAAAGCTTGATAATGTACTTTTCCTATCTTGCGGTTTTCATGCCTCCCCCTCCACTACCAACTCTTCTCTAATCACATTATTTATTAGCCTATCACAGATGATACTGTTTTCCCTGATGGAGAAAGACCATGACTGCATGGGTAAAAGCATCCTGGGATTGGCTATCTAGTAGACATTGTGATTAGGGTAAGGAGTTGAAAAAAAAAATGCAATTATCCTATTCATATAGATTATCTTTGGATAACTGCAAACAAAAAATCCATCCCAGTGTCCCTTTAGTGGCCCATGTTGCTGTATTTCCAACCCAGTATGAGGCAGCAACTGGTAACTGTGTTGTCCAGTTTTCTACCATATTGGATAAGTGTTGTAGCTTTGGGGAGCTGGGATCACTGTTGGAAATTGCTGTTGTGAGCCTTACTATGAACTACACCCTATGTGCATGTGTGTGTATAAGGTTGAGAGCCGGGGTAGATGTGTTGGGTGAATCGCTGCTACCAGACACGGGGAGCCGCCTGGGCCACCAAGTCCACCCCGTCAGCCACGTGGAGAGCTCTGTCTTCATGGAGTCATCAGCTGAGTCATGTAGAGTTTCCGCCAGGTATCTTGTGTTTTTATAAATGGCATCTAAATATTAAAGTAACTTTTGCTGGTTAATTAATTAATCACGGAGTTATCTCCTAACAGGATTCATGGACCTCAGCACTAAAGGCCCACTGTGGTCAGCTTTTTTAAATGTGGTCTTTTTAATATGGAGTAGAATAATTTTAGAAAGTAAAAAAAAAAAACAGCCTTTGTATTTTTATGTTATCCCAAATTATAGTATATTTTAAATATAAGATCACGGTGGACCATAAAAGATAAATAGACGCAAATCTTCAATCCATGCCAAACAATCTACTTTGTGAAATTATTTGGTGTGTTTTAACAAAAAAGTAAAATATAATAATGTTCCAAATTAAAATCTGTTGAATTAGCTACAATCCATTTCACTTTTTTCATAAATTAGATTTTTCTTTATCTGCATTCCTATGTAAAACCATCATCAACTCGTATTTCCTCTAGTTTTGTTACAGAATTTGAACAGTATATCTTCACAAAGTTAAACTGTTCCAAATAGACTGTTTATATGCAGAAAGTTCCCTCAATGTGTATGTAATTTGTTTATTTTATGTAATATGTATATATTATTATTATTTTTTTTGTGTTCATAGCAGTCACTGCAATTTCTATTATTAATTTTCTACCTTTTGTTTTACTGTATATATGAGTGTTTTTTAGTTGTTATTTTCTTAATCCGTATGTGCATCATGGAACTGGTTTGTAATCATGTGATATTGGTTCTCATATATAACTGCAGTTTTGCAGCAGTGAAGGATGGTAGAAATGTTACTACTTATTTATGATGCCTGTTATAATGGGCAGTAGCAAAGTGTACTGGTGACAGTAAAATGTTCAAGTAATTTTCATTTTGTATACATACGTTTTACAAAAGAACTATTTGTTGTCATTAATTAGTGTTGCTAGCATTTATGTTCCTAGAATTATCATTAGTTTAAAGGAGCAAGGACGGGTTCTTGATTTCACTAGGAATAGAATATACGTAAGTATCTATTTAACTTTAGGTACTTTATTTTACTAAGAATTACTAAAAGCTCTGTCGAAAATGTTAGAATTTGTTCCTTTTTGGGTCTTCTGTAGCTCTTGCAGCTCCTAAAAACACAGAGTGCGAAGGGCAGTGATTCAAATTAGCCTGTCAGCGACCCCTCTCAAGGGGCATGCAGCAGTATGTTGCCACTGATTGATTGCTAAGAGACAGTGCAACCTCCTGTACTTAGAAGCTAATTTGCTCTATTTTGAGTTGTGAATAGTGTCCATTTGAATGTTGCTTGTAAATATAATATATAATATGAGGAAGGTGAGCTCTTATATGGTGAGAAAGCCAATCATATTGTATTGGGGGCCTCTCATGATTTTTTTGAAAGATTATATGGAATATTTTTTAGGATCTTTCATTTTAGCATTTACCTATAAATGTAAAATTTTACAGAACAAATTGAATTAGAGGATCTGTCACAAGTATTATAATTTTCCCAAACCTTTTAGCTCCCCGTGGGTTGTTTTTCTCCCAAAAAATAAAAATAAAACAATGATGTCATACTCTGAGAATGTTCGTTTGGGATACAGTTCATGAAAAAGTAACCAGCTATGGGTTTAAATACGCCTAGAAGTAAGGATGTGTCATGCTATGTAATAAATAACATCTCTGAATATCTTGTTATCACAATCCATCTAATAAAATGCTTTTATTGGCATATGAGTGTTCTTCAGGTCATCTTTTTATGACAATTGGAGAACATCCAGTACAAGTTTGCCCATCAGAGATACATATCAGCAATAGTGCTACAGGCACATAATGTTTGAGTATTGATAATGGCCAATGTTAGTATCATAGTTGAACTAATGTTTGGATTTCTGCACCGGCACTGGGCAATGAAACATGTTATCTTATCAGTCAACTTTCTAAGTATGAGGCATTTAAATAAGGCTTTGTCTCATGTAAACCATAACATAAGAGCACATGGATCATTATTATGTGGTCTTCCATGACACAAAATAAGACGGCACATAACGTATGGTTCTCTGGGAACACCAGAATACTTCATAGCGATAATGATTGAAAGGAATCTTGTTAATAGACACCTCCTTTTGGATATTTGAATCTGATTACAGTTCTACTTTTTGCTAAGAAACTGCAAATGTGCTTATTTAGACTTGGAGACATGAGACTTGGAGCTAATGAACTGGAACTTGACAATATATTTATATACAATTTTAGTCACAGTGTAGACATTTACTGCAGACAGTATAAGGAGATTCTCAGATCAAAGGAATAAGATGCACATACAATAGGTTACATACAGCCCAAGTTAACAAAACATTTGGAGCCAGCTAGTCTTGTAAGGAACCATCTAGAACAGTGGCAGTCCATAAGTGGGCTTGGTTCCAAACAGAACCTTTCAAGACTTTCTTCTGGACCTCCATCTCATTAAAGGGATATCTAAGTGAGCTGGATTGATACATTTCTGCACTCTGTAGGCTAAAAGCAGCCTATGTGTATACAGCACATCTCATAAAACATTTTATTTGTATTAATATGTAAAAATCCCTCTAATGATTATGTTGACACCCCCAGGGGGTATCTACACAACTTCCTGGTGCCCCCACAATCAGCATGCAACACCCGGGGAGCAATATTACCCCACTATTTACCTGCTGTTGCTTGCTCAGCCAATCTCCTTGCAGCTTCCTGTCACATGTCAGTGATACACTACATTTCCCATGCTCCTTTGCCTACATATCCCATGCTGCTTTGCACCACAGCCAATAGGAGAGCAGTGTTGTCACTGCTGGTATATGACTCATCCCTGCTTTCTGGCTATGCTGTGTGGTGTTGCCATAGCAACTAACATAGTGCTAAGTCTGAAATATTTCTCTAACTGGGATTGGCCAAAACAAATTGGAGGGGGTGTTAACCTTAATTTTAAACTTTCAGAAATTACAATAGATTTTGCTAACTTCAAGGTAAGTGTTTAAATGTTTATTTTAGTATATTTTCATGCAAACATTTTTTTTCATCCACTTATGATTCTCCTCAATCAGATGCATTTATAATCCAGGAAACTTAGATATCCCTTTAAATGTATTCTATTTATCTCAAATGAAGCTTCCCAATGCTACCATGACATGTTGTTAGTTTTTCTAATACTCCTACACTATGGAAGTACCCTTCCTATGTCCTTTCAATGTTGTTAGATTAAAATATTTGTATGTGTATCCATAAAAAAATATGTAATATGGACATTTTCATGAAGTCATTTTCACCTTGGGGAATTTTTTTCAAAGTTATTGAGTCAAGTAGATAAATACTGTATAATATTCATATAATATACAACTGACAACATAAGCTGTACTAATTATTTTACAACCTCTTTTAGATATTACCCTCAATATTATTGTGGTCAATAGCTGGCCAGGAAAAAAAGCTGAATTCTTTATTATGTTTTTCTTCTAGTTCATCATTTATGGCAAAATTAACCAGTGCTTGATTATCATTTCATATTTTTATCATAATAATGTTCTCCGTTTCAGTCATATCTAATTATACAGCTTGTGTAACAAAAGCATTCCTCGTTTTATTGGCTTTTTCAATTGCTGTTTCTTTTACCTGCTATAAAACATGGTTATGGCCATCTATAAAAACAGCATAGAGTTTACAGTGCAAACATAATAGTCTGTTTCTGAAACTGAATATGGCTATGTAGTATGTCTTCCATTGTGAAATGGATACAACACATATGTACCCTTGAAATTAAAGGGCTAGTTTTATTGTCCAGCTTTCATATTTTGTAAAGGATAACTAGTTCAGGAAAAAAATCATGTTTGTAACAAGCAAACAATATAAACAACTGTTAAAACTCTGAATATTAAACATTTTCAGAGATGTTATATTTTGAAAATCCTGTTTTTATATAGAGTGTTCCATGTTGTCTGGCTTCAACATTTCCTAGCTCAAAGACCCTCCTTGCTTTGCTATATGTTAATTTGTATTTATCTTTGTCTGAACTTAATTTATGTACAGCAATACGGAATGAACTATAATAATATAAATGAACTATAATAATATAAATGGACTATAATAATAATGTGGGAGGCACTCCAACCTAAAGAGGAAGAAAAAATAGCTATTTTATTTTCATTGTAAGTTTTATCACAAAAGATCCACATTTTTAATCACAATAAACTTTATTTATACTGATTTTTACAGTTCAAAAGCGTTGTAAGCTGGACCATTACAGTGGTCAAATAAGATTAGCTGGGAAAACCTTCAAAGTGCAGATGTAAATCACACCCGCCAGCACTTACTTATTAACTACTTGTATGTAGTGCAGACTGTAACCTTTGAGTTGGACGTTTTAACTTCTTGTTTATGTAGCTTGACATCATATCTAAGGGTTTTTAATCAATCTGATTGAACTCTGTGTACTGCAAGTTCCCGGTCTGATCCGTGCTTTTTGTTTCTGGTCTATCATATAGTAAAGGAATTAAAGGGGACCAGAAGCAGTTCCAAAATTGTATAAAATATAACTCTACTTCATTAAAATTATTTTATCAACTGAATATTTTAAATATTTGTATTTTTCTACTTACAGTGAGGTTTGTAAGTTATAGTGGCCAATTAGCCTTTCTAATTCACTCACCAAGCATAGTAATGTATCTTTTTCTTATGGGTGGTTATTATCAATATAGATTCATCAAATAAAAATAGAAAGTACTCGCAGGACTAACCACGTATCATATTAAAATGTAACTTTTATTTCATTTTATTATTAAAATTATGAGAATAATCCCTTGGGACAAATTGCATTGTCCCAAGGGATTATTCTCGTAATTTTAATAATAAAATGACATAAAAGTTACATTTTAAGGTCATTGAGTGACAGGTCTAAAAGTCTTTCAGAACAAGGTAATTTGATAGGAGACCAAATAAAAAATTATAGGCTGTCTCCACAACCAATGGGAAATTACTTTAACATAGCATGTCTCTAGCCATTGGAGACCACTTTGTGTCTTCTAGACAAAAGACACTTCCTCCTATTGACCTTATAGTGGGTGGATACCAGCAGCAACTTATTCTGATCATTGAAAACAAGTTTAATAGTGAAAATTATTTTATTTCAATCAGTAAATATTAATTTTATTAATGATTAATGCCCTTCTGGTTCTTGTATTTAGGCACTACAATTCTGTATTTGGGTATTGAGTAGTGTTAACTCATTCTGAATACATTGGTATTTGTCACCATGTAAAATTAGGATCGGACACTTTGCCATAGCAGTAACATAAACAAATATATTAATACATTTGTATAAATATTATCTGTTTTTGTCTTATAAATAGACTTATCAAAGCACTTTCTCAAAACCAATACTGGGCGATGAAATACATCTTTGTACATTTAAATCATCCTGCTGTATGTGTCAACCCTTGTCATTTCCAGATAGCTCAGATAGTAGACACTACAATGTCCTCATATTAATGTTGTAGAATTAAAACATTTATTACGTTATCTGCAGAATCTAATAAATGTTACCTTTTAGGATTGCTATAGGCACTTAGGTCCTCATTCAATTGCAATTTTGCCAATTGAATAGGGCTCTATATAAGCACATAACATGTTTTTTGACCGAAGTTTTTAGTTAGTGAAGACCTTGATTTTGGATAGAAGTTCAGTAACTAAAAAGTTCTGTATTAAAAATCTGTTATGTGCTTATATAGAGCCCTATTCAATTGGCCAACTCGCAATTGAATGAGGCTCATAGTTACTATAATGGCTGGTATGTTTTTAGGAAGTAAATATATTAATAAAGCATTTATCTTTAAAAATATTATTTTACAAACTGCAGCCATTGCCTTGTTTGTGTGGCTGCTTTCTCATCAGTGAGGGGCCTTGTAGACTTGGACATATCTCTTAGTGTTATGGGAACAGTGGGGCTACGGATTGGCAAGTGTAATAGAAGCAAAGTCAGCCATCCACATTCAAGGTTTGTATCCATTCTCACTACAGTATATTTATATATACGGTAATTTGTAATAAACTAAAGGTTTTATTATTTATTTTTTACTCTACATTTAGCCTATTATCATGTGTAGAATATTAGATAAGGCTACAATATATATATATATATATATATATATATATATATATATATATATATATATATATATATATATATATATATATATATATAAACCATAGCTGGGGGATAGATATCTTTTGTAAATCTGGGTTGAGGTGTAACACTTCACAAAATTAGCTGAAGATCTGGCTAACTCAGGAGCCTATAAATAAATAAGTATGCACCCAGATTGGCCATTTGTCAATTGAATGCTGATCCATAGATGTTTCAATAATTTTTGTTTAATTTTACATCAGGAAATGTGGACATGTTAGTGTTTTTATATATATATATATATATATATATATATATATATATATATATATATATATATATATATATATATATATAAAAACAATCATTTAGTATATGGTGAGCTCAAGAGTAAGTGAAGCTCTCCACCGTACTGAGTATAGGCAACATACTGTATATATATATATATATATATATATATATATATATATATATATATATATATATATAGTCTTATTTTGCACAATAACAATCTCTAGATATTATTTTCAGTACCAAATAGTAATTTGAATGTATGCTTTGTTGTCTTTTTGTTCCAGGCACATGTCTCAAGCAGAGTTGAAAAGTTCCACGTTTTGGCTCCGGGCAAGTTTTGGCGCAACTGTATTTGCCGTCCTCGGTTTCGCCATGTACAAAGCCTTGTTAAAGCAGCGATGATCCAACTACCAGCCCTGTGGATCCCTCTCGCCCCACAGCCAAAAAGAAAACCTTTTTATGTACATTGTCCGCGCTTTACATTCTGCTAGCTCAGACCTATTTATAATTACATTATTCATTGTAATGCTCATATACAGCTGGTTTTAAAAAAATAAAACATGTCAACAGTATTCAAGAAAGTTCCTAAAAGGTGAATTTGCTTGAATTTATAAGCGTTACAGAAGGTGAAGGGTTGCATTATTATTGAATAGATCATGTTCTAGTTTGGTAAGGGTAGGATATACCACATATCTGCTCATCTAGTCTTTGATGGTTGACATCTAGTTGGATAGTCAGTGCTTGGTTGGGTTGATGCCATATTTCTGACACAATATCCAATAAACGGCACCAATTTACCTAACTATGACAGCCGAGGTATAGATTAGCCTTAATTTTTGTGGCTGGTGCAAGAAGTAAGGATGGAACCCAACCAACAACCTTCTGCAATGATGTCCAGCCGAACTCCCTCACCAGATACATCTTGGTGTCATAGAGTAACCAACTTAATGGTGATAAAGGGAAAGGTGATGCATGATCTAATAATTCAATAAATGAATACACAACTGTGTAATTCCAACTGTAATATAATATTATGTTTATTTTCTTACACCCGAAATAATATCCTTATATAAAAAAAAAGTTTTGAAATTCCACTTTGTGTGATTCATATGATCTTAATCCTCAAGTGTATTTTGAACTTTCCCAAGTATTATTTCTGAACATCCAATGACTACAATCTACAGAAGACCAACCCACCCAGTAAACGCTTCAACGGCAAATTACCATAAGGGAATTTCCTGTATATATTGTATATAGCTTTAAGACCATGACACAATAATTCAGTTTTCAGCAGTAAAATTACCGCTTTTTAAAAGAAAACCTCAAAACAGAGAGTTTGTTGATCAACCCAACTCCTTATTCCTAATCTCCGCATTGACTCCCTGAGTGTAATAATTGCATTTTACTTGAATGTGATATAAAATGAGTCCCCAGCTATTTTTTTAAAGGCGCATGTAGACCATAAACTTAGCTATTTCATGTTAAATTCATTATAAGTTGTGTATTTTGCCAAGGCAAAACAACGGACTACTATCGGGTGAAAAAAATGTCTATTATTTTGTGGGTTTCTATTTATTTTATTTTTTCAAATATGTTTTGTTTTATAGCCCAGATCATATGCGATTTCTAAAGCATTCACATTCATAGTAGTGATAAAAATGCCACTTTTATTTCACGATATACACCCATGTAATATAGGCTTTAGTTTAGAAATGTACACAGTTTTTATTTGCTTCCTGTAGTTAGATATCACAATATAATAATTTTAGATAGAGAAATTCCCATGAGTAGCATATTTTGTATTGACAAATTTAAATTGAGGGGATATTAACGCATATAAAACCTATATTTTTCATCACTGGCCTTTTTCGTGGATTTCATTAAAAAAAACTGTGTACCACGATGCTTTCTTGTGTTTCTTTTAGAAAAAGTTTTAGTTTCTTATTAAATTAATTTAAAGGAAGACATTTTACTATGGTCTTTCACCGTGACATTATGGACGGTAGCACGCCAGGCACATCTTGTGTCTGGTTGTGCTCATCTATAAGTTTTTTTTAGCAAAGATACTGGAGCGTGTTGCCAGTTCCCTCTACAGTAGACAGCAATTTGTCTGACCTCTCTGCTATGACCTGCCTGTCTTGGGTGACCCTATGTGCTATAGCTCACAGCTTCATTGAGGTTCCCAAGCCCCTTCATTACGACAAGCTATCCAGACGAGGAGGTGTGCAGATAGAAGCTTCTTATACATTCCAAATCTTTCCCCACTCCAAGTAGCTCAGCAAAAACCAAAACCGCACAAATACAAAATTAGTGTTTAAATGCACATTTTGGGCAAATATCTTTCTGTTTTATATAAATGCTTTTACTAGGTTAATTTTTTTAATTCACCTCAATATAACTTTGACACCAGAGTAACAGGTTCTTAGTTTTTGGAGCCTCCTCCTTTACTCCTACTTGCTGTCTCTAGGTCACAGCTGTGCAAGATGGCAGCACTCCAAAGACACAGCCACAGCTGTGGGGTGTCACACTGCCAGTGTCTCATGCTGTAACTAGACACATGGCAGGTCACTGTCTTGCAGCAATACACTGGTGGGAAGCCCTGTCCTTCTGGGTGTGACTTTTGGTCACAACTGTGCAAGACTGCAGCTCTCAAGAGAGAGAACAGAAAGAAAAGCGGATACTCAAGAAGGCGAACATCTGTTACTCTGGGGACTTCTTAGAAGTAAGTTAAACTGTGGCGGAAAAAATTAGCATAGTTAAAATATTTATATAAACAAAAATATGTCTAGAGAGTCCCATTATACGTGTACTTCTAAATTCATAAAACAAAATTAAGACTGGAAGAATACAACAAACTAGATATGTATTGGCACTTAAAAAAACTTCAAGTATGGTATCTCAGGCATGTATATATATAATGCTGAGCCTGACTAGATAGCGTATCTCGATGATCTTTATTCATTTTGCTCACTTATTTCCTGTATATGACTATATACATAGTTTTAAATAGATACTCCATTCCAAATTTTCTACAAATAATTTAAGCTATAAAAGTTTTATTTTTTTGCAGCAAAAAAAGTGTTGTGAAGATTAAAAAAGGAAAACTAGGAAGATTTTGAAAAAAATTGAACCTCCAAATGTGGGGGTGTATATTCTAGTATATCACAGGCTGCACTAGCTGAGTTATTGTGTTTGGTTTAGATTTAGTTACTCACTCTAGAGGAGAGGTGGGCAACTCGGTCCTACAAGGGCTGCTAACAGTCCAGGATTTCAAAGTTTGAGTCTAGGTGGAACAATGAGAGCGATACAGAGTAACTCAGGTATGCTTAACCAGAGAGAAACAAAATAGAGAGAAACATATCCTGGTCTGTTGGCAGCCTTCGTTGGACTGAGTTGCCCACCACTGATTTAGAGGATGAGGTGGTGCAGCTATGGGAGTAGAAGCCACACAAAAAATCTGGGTGGTATAATTCAACTCTACTCCCAGGACAGGAAGCAGGGGCAGTGCATTTAACCCCCTTTGTTATGAAGCCCATAAAAAGCTCTGCTGCATCCAATTACCTTCAGAAGTCACATAATTAGTGAAATGATATCCACCTGTGTGCAATCTGTCACATGATCTATCATTACATGAACACACCTTTTTTGAAAGGCTCCAGAGGCTGCAACACCTAAGCAAGAGGCACCAGTAACCATACACTGCCATGATGACCAAGGAACTCTCCAAAAAAGTAAGGGACAATGTTGTTGAGAAGTACAAGTCAGGTTTAGGTTATACAAACATATCCAAATATTTGATGATCCCCAAGAGCACCATCAAATCTATCATAACCAAATGGAAAGAACATGGCACAACAGCAAACCTGCCAAGAGATGGCCGCCCACCAAAACTCACGGACCAGGCAAGGAGGGCATTAATCAGAGAGGCAGCACAGAGACCTAAGGTAACCCTGGAGGAGCTGCAGAGTTCCACAGCAGAGACTGGAGTATCTGTACATAGGACGACAATAACCCGTACACTCCATAGAGTTGGGCTTTATGGCAGAGTGGCCAGAAGAAAGCCATTACTTTCAGCAAAAAACAAAATGGCACGTTTTGAGTTTGCGAAAAGGCCTGTGGCAGACTCAATGTAACAAAAAGTAAAAAGTCAAGGGGGTGAATACTTTTGCAAGGCACTGTATATATGGGAGGAGTGAGGTTGGACATGACAGAAACTTACATATATTATAGGGAGCCTGAACCTCTAATAACTGCAATGCATTGTCATATAGAGCAGTTAAAATAAAGTTCAAATTGTGTAAAACATTTTCTTTTCACTGTATTATAATGCTGCAGTGTTACCTTTTGTAGCACTCAAACCGTTTAATTATATTGAGTCATCAGGAGTAATACTGATGTGATATAGCCACGTCAGTGACGAAACGGCTGTAAGGCTGTTTTTTTCAGGGCTATATACTCCCTATTTTGATTTCCCCTTGATAAGCAAAAACACTTGTGAGGTTCACAAATCAGGGCATATGGGGAAAGACAGATATATCTCCCCTGTGTGTCTAGGTATATATATATATTCTTGGGGGGTTTGGCCATACCCGGTTTTGTTTTTATCTTATGGAGTGGCTTCTTTTGCATTCCCAGTATCATCGTTCTCTGTTTCTCACTATCTATTGTAGGGTACAGGTAGATTTGGGGTATCTCTTAGAGTTCCTTCCAGGAAAGAGCACCTACCGATGTCACAGGCCTGCTCTTTCTTGCTATCCCTCTTTGAGAAACTTTTGCATAAAAATAAATATATATATATATATTTTTTTTTTTTTTTTTTTTAATTTTGAATTTATTTGTTATCTTGGAAAAGCATATTTGAAGTTCACTCTTTTTTTTATAGTGGCAACTTTTTAATATGGCACATAATAAAGACTTTAGCACTCAAGTGGTGTTTCTTATGAGGTCCTGAATGAACCATAAAGTACAAGCTCCCTCTACATGCTTATTTATTCTCTTCTCTTATAAAACAGTGAAATATGCACCAATTTTATATTGTGTTTTACATAGATACAATGAGATGTGTAGACAGGTCTGTTAGTGATTGCCATCAAAATTTAGGTGGCTATGTCTTCTTTTATTTAGTACACATGGTTCTATATTTTTGATTATTCCATGCGGGAATAAAAGGGTCTTATATTAAAACACTACCTCATTTTGAAACCACAAAGCTTTAATATAAGTAATAATATAACAGAGAAAATCTCCCAGACCCCACACTTTGCAATTGGATGCGGTCAAAGGTAACCAGGCAATGCATATAGGGGAATGCACCAAGAAATATTTAATAAATGTTGGCAGCTATTCTGTTTTTATTATAATCTTCATAAATAAAATAAATAAGGATATAAGTGAAGTTTAGAACTAGCCGATGGATAGAGTTCCAGGACAAACTGGTTCAACGACCTTGTCACAAAGGAGCCTATTCTAATTCATCTAGAGCTCTTGGCGGCTAAGGAGGAACTGAGATAAGTAAACCATAGTTTCAGAAAATAACCACGACGGGGATTTGGGAAGAATTCCCCTGTTGTGCCCTATTTATTGCATGTAAGATATAAATATACAGCCTGGGTTAGCAAGCTTCATGCTTCAGTTAGCCCGTTACAAGTTGTCAGGGCAGTGGCACAGAGACATGTTCCTATGCTCAGAAATGTTCATATACAGTGATATCTATGTCTATAATATATCGCTATATCTTGCATTTTCTGTCATGTTTTTTCTGTACATAAATCTGTGTATATACAGTGGATATAAAAAGTCTACACACCTCTGCTAAATGTCAGGTTTCTGTGCTGTAAAAAAAGGAGACAAAGATAAATCATTTCAGAACTTTTCCCACATTTAATGTGACCTATAAACTGTACAACTCAATTGAAAAACAAACTGAAATCTTTTAGGTGGAGAGAAAAAAAATAATAATATTGTGCTTGCATAAGTCTGCACACCCTCTTATAACTGGGGATGTAGCTGTGTTCAGAATTAAGCAATCATATTCCAAATCTTGTTAAATAGGAGTCAGCATACACCTGCCATCATTTAAAGTGCCTCTGATTAACACCAAATAAAGTTCAGCTGCTCTAGTTGGTCTTTCCTGAAATTTTCTTAGTCGCATCCCACAGCAAAAGCCATGGTCCACAGAAAGCTTCCAAAGCATCAAATGGATCTCATTGTTAAAAGGTATAAGTCAGGAGAAGAATACAAAAGAATTTCCAAGGCATTAGATATACCATGGAACACAGTGAAGACAGTCATCATCAAGTGGAGAAAATATGGCACAACAGTGACAGTGAAGAAAACTGGTCTGGGAGGCTACCAAGAGGCCTACAGCAACATTAAAGGAGCTGCAGGAATATTTGGCAAGTACTGGCTGTGTGGTACTTGTGACAACAATCTCTTGTATTCTTCATATGTCTGGGCTATGGGGTAGAGTGGCAAGACGAAAGCCTTTTCTTACGAAGAAAAACATCCAAGCCAGACTACATTTTGCAAAAACACATCTGAAGTCTCCCAAAAGCATGTGGGAAAAGATGTTATGGTCTGATGAAACCAAGGTTGAACTTTTTGGCCATAATTCCAAAAGATATGTTTGGCGCAAAAACAACACTGCACATCACCAAAAGAACACCATACCCACAGTGAAGCATGGTGGTGGCAGCATCATGCTTTGGGGCTGTTTTTCTTCAGCTGGAACTGGGGCCTTAGTTAAGATCGAGGGAATTATAAACAGTTCCAAATACCAGTCAATATTGGCACAAAACCTTCAGGCTTCTGCTAGAAAGCTGAACATGAAGAGGAACTTCATCTTTCAGCATGACAACGACCCAAAGCATACATCCAAATCAACAAAGGAATGGCTTCACCAGAAGAAGATTAAAGTTTTGGAATGACCCAGCCAGAGCCCAGACCTGAATCAGATTGAAAATCTGTGGGGTGATCTGAAGAGGGCTGTGCACAGGAGATGCCCTCGCAATCTGACAGATTTGGAGTGTTTTTGCAAAGAAGAGTGGGCAAATCTTGCCAAGTCAAAATGTGCCATGCTGATAGACTCATAGCCAAAAAGACAGAGTGCTGTAATAAAATCAAAAGGTGCTTCAACAAAGTATTAGTTTAAGGGTGTGCATACTTATGCAACCATATTATTTTATTTTTATATTGTTTCTTCACTCTACTTAAAAAAATTCAGTTTGTTTTTCAATTGAGTTGTATAGTTTATAGGTCACATTAAAGGTGGAAAAAGTTCTGAAATTATTTATCTTTGTCTCATTTTTTTACAGCACAGAAACCTGACATTTTAACAGGGGTGTGTAGACTTTTTATATCCACTATATATATATATATATATATATATATATATATATATATATATATACGTGCATGTATTTATATTTAGATGTATGTATATGTATTTATGGGTTCCCTGGTGGTCCAGTGGTTAGGATTCAGTGCTTTCACCAATGTGACCTGGGTTTGATTCCAGTGAGGGAACCAAGAGGTCACACCACCCTGAAGCCAAGAATACCAGGAACTATATTCTGTGGCCCACTGGAGAAGGAACTGGCAACCCACTCCAATATCTCCGCCATGAATAACTTAAGGACACAAACACACACATACACGTATGTATATGTATGTATATATATATATAAATATTTATATATATATATATATATATACTAGACAATTGCCCGTCAAAAATTAAGGGAGTAAATATGGGCCCTCTGAGCACCTTCAGCGCTCATTGCGTGGCTCGCAATGAGCGCTTTTGGTGCTCATTGCAAACCTCTCCCCCTGTGTAGTTTATAGGCCTTGCACTTGAGTGTTACTGTGTTGGGTTGTGGTACTGCCTTGTGTTAAATGTTAGTGGCTTGGATTAAGTGTTACTGGCTTTCGTTACTGCTTAGGGCTATATTTTACATCCTTCGGGAAAGTTTTACGTCCTTGGGCCTCGTTTTCGTAATTTTGCGTTTTTTTGGCAGTCATTTTTTTTCACGCTTAGGCGAATTTCGATTGATAAAAAAAGGCAAATATGCATTAAATTAACTTGCAACCCGACTCACAGGCTCCCTGTGTGTAAGTAAATTTGAGGCATATTTGTTATTTTTTTTCATGTCACAAGCTGGGAATCCCATCCATGTGCATATATATATATATATATATATATATATATATATATATATATATATATACCCATTTGGATCGCTACCTTGTTGTGGTCGTTTTCCCTTTTTTCGGCAGCCATTTTTTTTCTCGCTTAGGCGAATTTCGATCGTTAAAAAAAGTAAAATATGCATCAAAATAACTTGCAACCTCACTCACAGGCTCCCCAGCTCTCCCCCTGTGCTGTGTGTGTGTGTGTTAGTTAATTTGAGGCATATTTGTTGTTTTTTTCATGTCTTTTCAGTTCCGTGGTTCGGCCGTTAAAGTCGTAATTTTGCGAGGCGCACACTGTATGTACAGGTTTGGACGGGTCGTAAGTCCTGGGTGCCTCAACTGCTGGCCTCGCTTCGAGAGGCTCGCAGTGCAAAGAGCGCCTGTCCGCGTGGTCGAAAGGTCCGCCGGGGCATGCAAATGTGCCCACATATGCCTCGCTCTGCAATCCATAGCCATTATCAAACATGGCTTCCTTTAAGCTTATATCTGCTGTATTACACAGCTTACATGCAAAGCCAAGGTTGGATTATCCACAAGCTGGGAATCCCATCCACGTACATATATATATATATATATATATATATATATATATATATATATATTTACCCATTTGGATTGCTACCTTGTTGTGTTGTAGGGTCTTGTATACTTCAATGAAGCGCTGAGGTCAGACAAATTACAGTCCCTCGAGAAGGAACTGGCAACCAACTCCAGTATATTTGCCATAAAAACCTTATGGATTAGCACACACAGAAGCTAGGTCCATAGGGTCATGGAGAGTCGGACAAGACTGAACACACACACATAATTTTTTTTTCTTTTTGCTTTATTTTTCATTGTATGCATATATATACGGTGTGTATATATATATAAATATATATATATATATATATATATATATATATATATATATACACGCACTTGCTTTGCTTCATTCTTTATTTAATTTGCTTACCTTCCAAAAAAATGTGCTCATTTGTTAAACCTTGTTAAATAAATGGTTCTTCTGTGTCCCTGAGGGAATTTGTAAATTTTAGGTCAAACTGTCACATACAAACTCATATATCTGGAGAAACAAGATTTGTTTGTAAAAAAAAAAACATGACAAAAGCATTTGCTTAAAGGCAAATGGAAGTCACTTACGTTGCGGTGCACCATCAGGTCATTGTTTAAAGTTGTTTAATTTTTCAACTGATTAAGACCTCAATTTAGCATTTTCAGTTATTGCTTGAACCGCCCTTGAAGCTCTTCCATAAGAAGCTACAAGAATATGTAAGTTTGGGCTGTGATTGTTACACTTTCTGTTTAATCATGGAACCTAAAAAACAGTAATAAAAGAAAAATGAATAACTGGATTTGTACTTACAATATTCCATATCAAAGGCAGCTGTTTTAATCACTGTACTATTTCTCTATGTGACAAGATGAAAAATAACATTATAACTAATATAAGATATTCAACACTGGTTCTTACTAGTATGATCACATGATGTAGTTCATTACATATACAATGGGCTCAGAGGTGGATACAAGCTGCAACATTAAATGTGTATATCATTTTACAGCAATTTCAAAAAGGAAAACACTTTCTTCAAATGCTTTTCACTTTTTTTACACCTTTTTATGATGCAGAGCACACTTCAGACTTTACCTGGCAACAACTCTGAAGACTCGTCTTGGCTAGTAGTTACTATTACCGTAAGAAATATCAAGAATTCCAATAATCATTTAAGACAGAAATGTCTGACCACTATATATATATATATATATACTAGTTACTTGCCCGGCAAAAATGACGGGAATAAAGTTGTAAGGCTGGCAATTCTGTCTGCCACACAATGTGAGGCTTTTGCTCCTCTGAGCACCTTTGGCGTTCATCGTGAGTCCTGTGCTGAGCGCCTTTGTACTTCAACTTTCCTGCTTTGCACTGATCACCTTCAACGCTCATCGCAAGCCCCACACTGAGCACCTTTGGCACTCATCGCAGACCTGCAATGCGCGTCTTCGCTGCTCATTGCAAGCCTTTCCTCTCGCCTGCACTCAGTGCAAGCCTCTCCCGCTTGCGGTGCTCATCATGAGCCCTGCAATGAGCGCCTTTGGCGCTCATCGGCTGGCTCGCAATAAGCACCTTTGACGCTCATTGCGAGCCTTTCCTCTCGCCTACTGTACAGGTCGCTCATTGCAGGTTTCGTAAACCTGCAAGTTTTGGGCTTGGGAATGCCATGTGCCTCTTTCCAGCATCTCCTCCCTGTCCCTTCCCTGTGTCTTTCTCCTCTGTGTGTGTGCTGAATGTTTGCGTGGCGCGCGGTGACTGGCGTTGGTTTTATTTTCAATAGTGTTAGTGTGTTCGGTGTGGTGTATTTACTAAGTCCCTGGTGTTGCCGAGTCCCGTTTTCATCCTGTTTCTGAAATTTTTCAGCCGCCATTTTTTTCCTTGCTTAGGCGATTTTGCAGTGACAACAAACGCCAAATATGGGTGCAATTTGCTTGCAAACTCAGTTCCAGGCTTCCTGTGTGTCCCCTTGTGCTGTGTATGAGTGTAATTTTTTTTAACTTTTTTTTTGTTTAGGCGGGTTTTTAGAGTTACACACTTGAAGAGTGCTGCTCCGCTGGTCTATAAGTACTGCAGTCTAAGTGCTCGCATGTGTGACGGCACTGCTGGCTGCAACAAGCGCCTCTGGAGCTCATTGACGCCTAAGTACTGCGTTACTGCTTAACCTCGCTTTGCGAGGCTCGCATATGTGAAGGCGCCACAGGCTGCAATGAGCGCCTTTGCATGTAAGAAGGCGCCGCTGGTTTGCTTCGCAAGGCTCGCGGTTGCGTCCTCAATTCGCGACGGACGCAAAGCGTGACCAACTTCGCAAACATTCTGGACACTGATAACATATATGTGATATATATACATATACTGTATATATATATATATATATATATATATATATATATATATATATTTATAGATTGTTTTTTTTTTTTTGTTGTTCAATCGCGTTCGTCTCTCCATGACTCTATGGACCGCAGCACGCCAGGTATATCTCTCAGTCACTGCCCCTCTGAGCTCTATCATTTTTCGCACAAGTTATGAGTTTGAACCAGTGACTCTCCGTGAGTAGGTTTCCTAACACATGTAAAATCCACAATCTGCAATGCATGGAAGCAGGTATATGTCAAAAGAGAGCATTTAAGAAGTGGCATTGGATTAAAGAGTAAAAATACAGTTTGGGCATGTCCCCAGGGTTTCCCAGAGTACATTGCAACAACTTTATTTCTTGGAATTCTGTGCAGAAAATACAGTTTTTAACTTATTTTTGGATGTCCAAATGTGAACACAAATGTACTATTTATTTTATTTATCTATCTATCTATCTGTCTGTCTATAAGCAAGTACTAAAAAGGGGCACAGTATAAGTTGAAAATATGATATAACCATATAATTTAGATTTAACAAGTCGTTAAAGTGTGCATATTAATTCTTCTTACTAGACTGAAAATGATGCAAGCAGACACCAAGGCCCTCATTCAATTGCAATTTGGCCAATTGAATAGGGGTCTAAATAAGCACATAACATATTTTTTTTAAAGAAGTTTTTAGTTAGTAAACATCTATCCAAAAGCAAGGTTTTCACTAACTAAAAACTACTTTAAAAAAAATATGCTATGTGCTTATTTAGACCCCTATTCAATTGGCCAAATCGCAATTGAATGAGGGCCCAAGAGAGTAATAAGCAATTATA
Organism: Discoglossus pictus; assembly: GCA_027410445.1. Classification (NCBI taxonomy): domain Eukaryota; kingdom Metazoa; phylum Chordata; class Amphibia; order Anura; family Alytidae; genus Discoglossus; species Discoglossus pictus. The sequence continues at coordinate 250,356,647 of CM050168.1, read as the reverse complement.
GCAGCACAGTTTTGGATCAAAAAGGCTGATTTACAGATGCAAATTATAAACTTCAATAAAAGATAGATATATATATATATATATATATATATATATATATATATATATATATATTGTTATTGTTATGAGCTGTAGTTTTAAATTATACCACATTTGGAACATATGTTTTGTCCCTTTCAGGTCAAGCTTGAAGTGTCAGAAAACAAGTTTTGTTTATCTAAATGATAATGTTGAGAAACATAGAAAGAAAGTTCCTCCCAGGTACAGAGCGTGTACAAGGTGAGAGAGGGAAGTAACCACAGAAATGAGGAAGTTACTCTATTTAGTACAATGGAAGTAAAGCATGAAGACGCTGCTGCAATCCCAGCACTGATCCCAGTAGAGATCCCAGCACAAATCCCAGTAGAGATCCCAGTAGAGATCCCAGTAGAGATCCCAGCACAAATCCCAGTAGAGATCCCAGTAGAGATCCCAGCACAAATCATGGATCCTGTGAAAGAGGACCTGTTCTTTGAAGGATTTCTCAAAAAGAGGAAAGATACAATGGTAAGAGCCCGTGTATTTTTCATACATTTTTATTCTTTAAAGTATAATTATAACTAGCGTATTGCCCGTCAAAAAATGACGGCAATGAGATGTGTATGTTTGGAAAGTTGTATAGTTATTAATATACATATGGAGCACTTTGCTCCATAAAAAAAGGGGTCCGTATTAACGGCTCGCCTCGCTAAGCGAGGCTCGCCTGCAATGAGCACCTGCGGCGCTCATTGCCAAAGTGGTCCTGTTTAACGGCTCGCCTCACTACGCGAGGCTCGCCTACAATGAGCGCCTGCGGCGCTCATTGCCAAAGTGCTCCGTATTAACGGGGCAAAAAATGTTTGGAAAGTTGTATAGTTATTAATTGGAATATGGAATTGTAAGGTAGCTAATGGTGTTTTGTGTGTACTACTGAAATATAAAAGTTAAAATAATAAATAATTAATGAATGACTATACTTTACCAATTTGTATGCATTGTGTTTAAGAGCTGGCAATCTGTAGTGATGTTGCAGCAGCATTGGTGGTGTGGAGGTGCTGTGTAAGCGTTTAGAACGTGTGCAGTGTAATAGTGTGCGTGCGCGAGCTGAAACCGTTAGCGTAGTACTTTAGTTCCGCATTATCGTAAAATGGCGGGTAATGTGTGTTATGCGTCTTAGCGGATAATCCGTACGTGATTTAATGGGCGGTAATGTGTAGTATGCGTCTTATCGGATTATCCATACGTTTTTTCCGTGGTTATAGTGCTGTAGCCTCGTTTTCGTTTTTTTCGGCCGCCATTTTTTCTCTCGCTTCGAGACTTTTTTAGTGTCTAAACTGTTTTATTTTTAATAAAATGAAGGTGTAACTTGTTTTTTTGAGGTCGTGGATGCTCCCTCTTGCTGTCGGTAAGCTTTTTATGTATGTGCTGTGTGTATTTATTGTGATTGTATTTTTTTTTCCTGTTCGCGAGTTGCGGCCGTATTTTTGTTCTGCGTATTAACGCTGATTGGCAAAGTGCTCCGTATTAACGGCTCGCCTCGCTACGCTCATTGCCAAAGTGCTCCATATTAACGGCTCACCTCGCTACGCGAGGCTCGCCTACAATGAGCGCCTGTGGCGCTCATTGCCAAAGTGCTATGGTTTAACAGTGTAACGGCTCGCCTCGCTGCGCGAGGCTCGCCCGGCGATGAGCGCCTGCGGCGCTCATCGCTAAGCCCGCTACTGTACTACGGTTTAACGGCTCGCCTCGCTTTGCGAGGCTCGCCGGGCGATGAGCGCCTGCGGCGCTCATCGCTAAGCCCGCAAAGTCGTACGGACCACGCAAACAGCGTGACGACGACTCGTAGCAGGACAATTATAATATGTGATAGTGAATGCATATAATATGTAGCAGTATAACACAGTAATTTGTGTTGCATTGTACATATATTATATTTATATATATATATATATATATATATATATATATATATATATATTGAACTTGATGCACTAAAATACTTTTTTTACAACCTCAATTACTATGTAACTACGTAACAATATAAATATATATATATATATATATATATATATATATATATACATATATGGTTTATATATATTTTTTTCTGCAATAAACCAGTGAGATATTGTAAATGTTTTATCTTGCTTTATATATATATATATATATATATATATATATATGAATATATATATATATATATATATATATATATATATATATATATATATATATGCAGCTTGTTGTGTAACAATAGTGGTAGGTTAATTTAATAAAGATAATTAGTATTTGTGAATTTAAGACACTGTATTAAATTAAACATTTGTGCTGCATTATTACAAACATATGCATAACAATGCATCACAAACAACCAAAGATTTAATTTTGAAAAAAATGGCTAGTACAATTTATAGCTTTTTTTTTTTTTTTTTTTGGGTTAAGAAAGTCCCTTTAAACAATGTCAGCCTTTTTAAACTTAAAAATGAGAAAATAGGTAAGTTTTCTTCTTTTTTTATGATATTTAACATATTTTAAAGTAATCTCTGTAGCTTAGAGACAATGTTTTTTTTAGACTATTAGTGGATTTTATTTATTATATTTTTTGATTGAAAAAAGCATGCTTGAGGTAAAAGTGGTAATAATGTCAACTGCCAGCTGTAATGTTGATTACTTAATAGAAATACTAGAACATTATAATAATAAAAAATGGATAGAAATATATGCATGAAATATACAGAACACTGAGATATACATTGGTATTAATTTGTCTTAGAACACTGGCACTTTAAGAGTTAAAGGAAAATGCTTAATGAGACTGTTTACAATTTGTGTTTGTTTCACATAAGTGTTTTAATCGGGTATCAGAACTAATTTATCCTGTTCAATTTAATTGATTCATATAAAACTTAAACGTCACTTAGTTTCCAGTGTAACCGTTTTTTACTCTATGGAAGCTCCCACTTTCTTCCTGTTCTCTCTCAGGTAGGGTGCCATGATACACAGCTGGCCTAAGGTCACGCTACCACTGTCTCCTGCTGTTCATAAACACACCATTTTGCCTAAAGAGTCCCTTTAAAATGGGGTTACATTTCTGACTCATGTACATATACCTGCTAATCTTATTATAATTACACAGCGGCCAAGATACACTAAATGATGACGATCTGGAGTATTTGAGGTGTCAATATTTTAGTAAACATGCTCCTTAAGAAAACATAGGAATGTAGATGTTTCTCTAGGGTTCTCCGAAAATATGTCTTAGTACATCTAGCCCTTTATGATTCAACTCATGCATTCAGTATGCACATATCTTGGCTTGCAAGGGTTTACGGATCACATTAGTGGTCTTATAAAGAGCTCTTTAAATAATAGGTTGGGCTTGAGAAGAAAAATAATCTTTATGAAACTTTTATTGTGCATTTAAACAATTAATTACTATTTGAATTATGCTATCAGGCTGTATAAATTCCAGATCTCCCCACTTACTGAATGAAGTATTGTGTCTGGAGTAGAGCCTCCAGGGGGAGCGCTATCTAAATTGTCACAGTATGATAGGGGGAGGGGACTAGAAAGTGTGTTTGTACATGGCTAACAGCTCAGGTTTCATCATTATCTCGATCAGCAACGAGCAGAACTTAGGGTCCCTTGCCCACCCACTAAAAGGCTTTCAATTTAGTGCTTTCATCTGAATGGCACCACTCCATTCACAATACTTCATTAAGGGTCTGGAGAGATCTCGAGCTTACACAACCCTGTTTGGCTTCAGGGTGACATCTTGGTTCCTTAACTGGAATAGAACCCATGTTGCTGCAGTGAAAGCCCTGAATCCTAACCACTGGACCACCAGGGAACCCAAGTATTGTTAGAGAGCCTTTTATGAGACCATTACAGAGGTTATTTTTCTGAAGTGGCGCCGCTTGTTTATCTATGTAGCTGGAATGTGTTACAAATCCCTCTGGCAAAAAAAGGACATCTGAGTAGTTTCAGTAAAAATTACATTTTTACTTTCTGAAAAAAAATCTTTGTATCTCAGTGTGTCACATGATTTTTAAAATTATGCTGCTTGGACATTAATCAAAATGGTCTGATTATGGTTATAGGAACTATAATAAGGGAAAAAACACTGAACTGTTTCAATGTCATATATATACAAGAATGTTCTCCAGTTAATCCCATATCAGTGGTTAATCATTGCCGAGGTTGGATAAATCACATATTCTTAAAGTGACACTGTAGCAGTTCCAACTATGGTTTCATTAAAAGCCATATGCAAAATACTGGGCTCAGGGAGTAGCTGATTAGATAAATGACTCCTTTGCCCTTTTGTTTTTCATATAATTTACAGCTAAGGCAATAGTTTCAGAGCATTAGGAGGTGATCTACACATATAATCTATGATCTGTCATTAGCAAGAGATACACAAAGTCTTTTTTGAATACTGATTAATAGGTAAACATTTCAAATTGTAATGTAATTTTATTTATGAAAATACAATTTTAAATAGCATCCATTTATTAAAGTTTTTATTATTTAAATGAGACTATATTTGGAACTTTTGCTGTGTCACTTTAAAAGAACACAGCAAAGGTACCAATTATGTTATGAATTTTTTTTGTAAATAAGAGTATTCACAATTGGTATGAATAAAAATCTAAATCAGTTATATATAAATGAAAACGGCTATTTTTAGGCATAAATATATTTTACAGTATCATCCGACATAGCATTGTCTCTTATCTCGGGTCATTAACACTTACATTGATGGTTGACATTAAAGGCATATCTAAGTTTCCTGGATTATGAATGCATCTGATAGAGGAGAATCAGTAGTGTATGCAAACATTTTTTTGCATTAAAAAAATCCAAAATAAACATTAACAAACTTACCCAAGAGTTTGCAAATTTCTTCAGTTTTCTAAGACTTGATTTTGAGAAGGAATGTCCCTTCAAAACCTTAGCTAAATTAGCATAAAATTAAAAATTATTTTTGGCTAATCACATGCTGGTATAACAATGTTTCAAATCTGGGAAGTCAGTTCTGTAGCAAATCATCATGGGATACGTAGTCCCCACCACCAAGAGGCAAGGAGAAGCTCGGACATTGCTATGTGCATATCAGTAGTGTATGCAAACATTTTTTTGCATGAAAAAAATCCAAAATAAACATGAACAAACTTACCCGAAAGTTTTCAAATGTCTTCAGTTTTCTAAGACTTGATTTTGAGAAGGAATGTCCCTTCAAAACCTTAGCTAAATTAGCATAAAATTAACAATTCTCTTTGGCCAATCACAGGCTGGTATAACAATGTTTTAAATCTGGGCAGTTCTGTAGCAAATCATCATGGGATATGTAGTCCCCACCACCAAGAAGCAAGGAGGAGCTCAGACATTGCTATGTGCATATCTGCACTGTGCTGCTGTTGGCTTGAAGGTTGGTATAGGGTTAACAAATGTACTTGAATGCAGTTTTTCTATTGGTTAGTATGAGGTGCCTATGTAGTCACCTCTGGGGGTGTGGAATAAAATAAAATAAATCTATATGCGTATAGAATGACTCCATGTCATGTGCGTGTCTGATATATGCAGCATGTGTTAGATTAGAAAAAGGTAAAAACAAGGAAATTTAGTCATGACAAATCTATGGTTTATAAAACATGACTTGAGCAGGTTAGTCGGGATTATAGAGGATTATTGCTGCATATCTCAGATATGTGTAGAATAGAGGTGTGGTGCCTGGTGATTATAACTAATATCAGGTGTCAATCACAATAGAAACCTCACTATTCTACCTGACAAGAACGATGTGCTGCTCATACAATATGGATTTATTCGATTGCTTTTGTAATAATTGAGAGAGGATCTGCCCTGGAGGCTGCCCTAATGAGAGGCATTAACTGCCTCCTTCCCTGCAGGAAAAATAGGCAGGTCATAAATACATTTTGGAAAGCATCCCAGGCAGATCCTCTCTCTGTAGGAAACAGCTCGGCCAGTGTTGAAAACAGAAAGTCCAAATGTAAGCTTTGAAAGCTGCATTGTATTCTCCTCAAAAAGTGATTTCCTTATCAACCAGTGTGCATTTAAAATAACAAGCTTCAAATTAGAAGAAGTAAAGAATTGGCAGAGCACCGACACACCCTGCCAGTTCTCCTTTACAGTGATAATGCTATGTTGTTCTGTGATTTATAGTGTATCCTGAGGATAAAACATCCCAGGATTTAAAATGTGATTGGTGGGTAAAGCAAACAAGGGTTTCTCACTGTAATTTAAAATTGATAGGAAGGGAAGGACATTTTTGAAGATGGAGCGATTAAAACACCCTCCTAAATGTAAAGCTAGTTATATAAAATAATATATTCTGTAAAAAAAGAATATATACTAAAGTGACACTAAAGATTTAAAAGTTGCAAGACATTTTGACTTCTTTATTTAATACCGTAAACATGTTCTATAGTGTAGAAAATTTCTAATTTAAAGGCAGTTAAAAACTGTAGGAGGATTATGTTATTTGGACTAGGCAAATTGAGCTAATTGATTTAACAATCACTTTTCAATGTTTTATAATACATTTGTTTCATTTAGTAGCAAATACATTTTCTAACAGTTATTAGACATGACTTGGTGTCAGTAGTGGGATGATTATGTAAACCATAATAAGGCTTCTATTAGAGACTCATTTTACATACACTGAGAATATGATGTTTAGTTCGCACACCCTGCTCCTGGTGCACTGAGAAACAGAATAAATAAATATATTTGCAAGTTCTTTCAAAGGACCACTGTAGATCAAGAAAAAAGGCACTTGTTTGTGGAGGACGTAACAAACTAACAACATTAGCAGCTCTGGATATACACATTTTTTTGGTAAAGTTTGAATTTTTGAAGACTCTGTTTATGTATACAAGTATCATGTTGTGTTTTTTTTACCCGACTTCCTGAAAACTGGATCAAGAGGGTGTACTTTTTTTTAACTGTAAGTGGAATGAGGAGTGGGGAGTAAGGAGAAAGGAGAGGACAGAAGTATCTGTTAGATAAATGGATTTTTGGATTATGATTGTATCTGATAGAGGAGAATCAGTAGTGTAGGCAAAAAAAAATTTGCACGAAAATTCCCCAAATAAACATTAATAAACTTACCCTGATGTTTGCAAATTTCTTCAGGTTTCTTGATTTTGAGAAGGAACTCCCCTTGAAAACCTTTTCTAAATTAGCATAAAATTCATAATTTGCTTTGGCCAATCACAGGCAGCTATAACTTTGTTTCAATGTCTGGAAAGTCAGTCAGTGCAGCAAAGCATCATGGGGTGTGTAGTCTTTTTATCCTCCACAAGGAAGCAAGAGGAGCCCAGATATTGCTATGTGGATCACTGCATTGTGCTGCTGTTGCCTTAAAGTTTAGTATAGGGTAATAAAGCATACCTGAATGAAGTGCTTCTATCGGTAGTTACCAGATGCCTATGTAAGCACCTCTGAGGGTATGGAAATATTTTTTTCTAAATAAAATAAACATGTATGTGTATAGAATGACTCAATGTAATGTGCGTTTTTTAAAAACAGGGAAACTTAGATATGCCTTTAATTGTCATTCACCATATAGATACCTAGTAGCTTAAAGGGACATCTCAGACATTTTCTTTGTTGCATCTGAGCAATGGTATTTGATAATGTACCAGTGTGTGCTTTCTTTTTTTTCAAATAAAGCTCTGAAAGCAGAAAACAAAAATATTAAAATGTTTATCTGATCTCAGGGCTTGTCCCTGTCAGCCTATGAGCAGTGATATAGATGTATGAGTATACTTGTCTGCCAATTAAATCTAGAGACGTATGTATGATCGGTGCATTTCCTGATAGTTTCAATTAAGTTTAAACAGGTTTTACTTACCGTAATATTTTTTTCTTGTAAAACATCATGTATAAATCATACATGTATAAAGTTGTACTGCCTGTGTAGAATATATAAGATGTCATGATAATCTTGATTTAATTGGTATTTCCCTATCTAATTACTTCAGTTTGTCCCACAGGATTTGATCTGTGTCTGACCCAATATCATATTACAGTAGATTCTCAGTTATCCGGCACTCACGGGGATTGGTAGATGCTAAATAAAAAAGTTTCTGGTTGCTTGAGAGTCACTATTAAAAGAGGCCTAGATTAGCTGTACATAGGATGCTCTGCTAAGTATATTTGTCAGTGAGGGCTGTTCTAGCAGCAGCAGCTTTCACTCCTCACTTACACACAGGTTCGGCTGGAGTGTGCAGTGCTGAACCCGGGGAATGTAACCCCAACACTGCCCTGGCTCAGTCGCTCATGCCTGGCTGCTTCCAGGTAAAACTGAATTGCAGAAACATACAGTGGATGACATCTAGGTGCCTGTGAGCATTTTGTGACATGACAACCTGGCTCCTGGCATTTGTTGAGCCCTCTAAAAAAAAAATTACAGTATTCAATTTTTTTGGGGTTGCTTGAGAGTTCTGGTTTACTGAGATTCTACTGTATTTATTTACGTGGACTAAGTCTGACTTTCAATTTCTTTTCCATAATTAAACAATTCCTTTTCGTTTGCCCCAAATTTATCTTTTTTCTTTCAACAGAAGTTCACATGGTCAACATACTGGTTTAAGCTTCAAAACACAACATTATATTTCTACAAAAAAAGAGATGCCAGTCCTGTAAGTATGATGAGTTGTGTAGTTTATTCTACCAATATATACTGAATTTGTCTTAGAATTGTCTTATTTTGGATTAAGAGTCCTAACAATGAGATTCCATTTGTTTATATAGTAACTGATTAGTATTCCCATAGGATAAATTCAGTGTAGCTTTTAAACCTTACAGTTGAACTGTGATGTTTCAGGGACTAGCAGAGCTGCTTCTCTCAATAGCCTAGGGGCACAAGGGGTACAGGTGGATTTGTACCTGTTTTTTTTCCTAACCAGGCCAGTGGTCATTGCAGGGAAGGAGACAAATAAAGACTCCTATTAGTACAGCCTCCTGGGCAGATCATTTTCCTATCCCACAGACATCTAATAGGAAGTGAAGAGAAGCAGCTCTGCCTGAATATGCAATGCTGAAGTTCAAATATAAGTTTTAAAAGCTACATAGGATTTTAAATGACACCCTACTGTATTAGCGCTACAGTGGCCCTTTAACCCTCCTGGCGGTAAGATTATGTCAGTATTTAGAATGTAAAAGCGGTACATTAAAAAATACTGACATAATCATAACGCCTTGTCCCCCCTCCCGCGTCGCCTAGAAAAAGTTTAAGTATATATATATATATATATATATATATATATATACATATATAAAATATGCACCTAAGCTTTCCTGTATTCTGGACCATCCCCCCCTCCACCTCCCTTTCCTCCCTTCCTCCCTTATCCTCCTCCTCCCTTTCCTCCCTTCCCCCCTTATCCTCCTCCTCCCTTTCCCCCCTTCCCCCTTATCACCCTCCTCCTCCCTTTCCCCCTTATCCTCCTCCCTTACCCCTCCCCCTTCCCCCTTATCCTCCTCCTCCCATTCCCCTGTATCCTCCTCCCTTGGGATGCCCGTCATGTCAGTGCATTCATTAGGTATAATAGAACAGTTTACAAGAAAACATCAGGCTGACATAGAAACTGCAAGAAGCAGGCATAATAGAAAATAGAAGCCTCCAATCATGGCTGGATTACCTATTAGACCAGCTAGGCAGCCGCCTATGGGCACTTCCCTGTGGGAGGCACCACTTTTTTCTTTAAAAAGTGGTTCCTGGGTTAAAATAAACAAAATGCTGCAGTTCATAGACTGGCTACTTGGGGGTAACCACCTAGAACAAGAGAGTTACAATTAACTTACACACAGAAAAGGCAAAAATGTGTCAGTGTATACCCTAGGCAGGGGCTTCTCCACTTCACTGCCTAGGGGCTCCAGAAAGGTAGATCCAGCACTACCTCCAATAATTGTATATAAAAATGAAAAATGTAAAGACTTTGTTTTGCTTTTAGTTTTATTTTTTAAACACTTTAACATTATAAAGTTTTGTTATTTAAAGCAGCATACAGAAAATGTTTGCCCTCATTGATCCTTTATTGCCACATAGATCAAAAATAAAGCTATATAGATCATCAATTAAAGATATAAGTCACAATGAGCTTCTTGCAATGGATTATAATAAAAAATAATTGCTTGTGTTCTCAAATTGATACAAATAAATCTGTGATTACACGTTACTAATCTGCATATTTCTTTGTAGTCCTCTCTGCGAAGTCAATATTACATGCACTCAGTAAGTATGTCCTATCTCATGTCTCTTAATGACCGATTTTTTTTTAGCAAATTATTTCTTCAGATTGTAAGTTTTCAATCTTGCTCGGCGCTTTGAGGAAAGTATTTTGGACACCAGATACTAAGCTCACAGACAGGGCCCTCCATCCTTTGCAATGTGTTAATACTGCTATTGTTTTGCCTATACCCATGTATAGTGCTATGGAATATGTTGGCGCATTACATATAAACAATAATAAATAAATATTTGTTAATTCAGTGTTTTTTGTCACATCATTCTTTATTAAATCACAGATATAGAATCATAACTGTTGACAGCAGATAAGAGCCAAATAGGCCATTGTAATCTGTCTTTTCTATCTACCTAAAAGACAATTTGATTTATTCAAACCGCCTGTTAGCTCAGTAATGTCTGTGGTTATTATAAATTAGTGGACTCAGAACTTTGGTTGCCTACTTGGTGTTATCTGAGCACAGTTCATTTCCATTACCAGCTTCATTTAGCTATAAATATTATAAGTATTACTAAAACGTAGGCTTGAATGTGAAGCAAAAACAGATAAGTATTTAAAATGGTTTAAAGGGACTATTCAGGCAAAAAAGTTTAGTATTCCCGTATATAAATGTTTTAACTAAGTGTACTAATTAACTTCATCCTTCTCCATGTAATTTTGATATACAATTTTCACTTCACTTACTCTTAAAAAGTCCCCAGAGTAGCAGCTTCTTCAGCCTCCTACATTCCTGCAATTTCATGGGAGGTGACATATTATATAGTTGTGACTAAAAGCCACACCCACTGATAGGGCGTCCAACTACCAATGCTGATACCTGGAGATACACAGCATGACACTGTCTGCTTGTTAGTGTCATAGGCACTAGTCATATACAGTGTTGTTGATTTGTAATCCAGTTTACATTGGAAATGAGTCATTGATGATTTTTAGATGTTGTTTATCATATGTACAATCCTCCTCCCTCTGGAGGGTGACTCCTTTATGAGGTCGACCTCATGTTTATTACTCTGAATCTTCCTGTTTTCCACAGAACCAATATTATTAAATCAGTTGGGTTAACATTTACTCTCCTTTTTTCTGAGTTTTTGATATGAAAGACCTGAAAGAAAATTAGGTCAGCAGTTATTTAATCAACCCAAAACAGGCAGAGTAAGTTTTAACCGATCCACATCTCAGACTCTTGCCTCCCCACCTCAACATCCTCTTGATTACCAAACAGTAGATATCAATGCAGCCTCTTAATCTTGATTTTGCGTATCTGCCACTAATTAAATTATTCAACTAATTTAATAAAAAAATTAAATAAAAAAAAAATCATATATATATATATATAATTCCACACAACCCAGCTACTCTCCCATCTCAGTCACTAACAATTTTTATTTTACTCTCACACCTTTATCTCATCTACTCCCTACACCTACACACTGTGTTGAAATGCTCTCTCACATTGTTCTCCTTCTCATCTTCTACTGCCTCTCTCTCAGACTATCATTTGCAGCCTATCCGTATCACACCCCCAATACTATAACCATCTCACCCTCCTTGCTTTCCTCTCCTCTTCTCTGCTCCCACGAGCTATTCTCTCTCCTCCAATCACAATCTCATCCCCTCCCCAACACTCATAAGCAGAAACATCACTGTAAGTCCCACTCCCACATTCTCTCACTCTCACTACTCCTTCTGCTAGCTGCTGGAGACATATCCCCTAACCCAGGTCCCTCCCTCATTTCTACGTGCTTTCAGCCACGCTCTACTCCAAGGGCAGAAAACACCAGAAAAACACAGAATTTGATACCCATCACTTGTCACAAACCCTCCACTCTTCCTTTCTCCTGTACTCTCTGGAATGCACGATCTATCTGTAATAAACTCACTTTCACTCACGACCTTTTTACTACCAACTCCCTCAATCTACTGGCTCTTACTGAAACCTGGCTCTCCTCTTCTGATACTGCCTCCCCTGCAGCACTCTCGCATGGGGGTTTTCACCTCAGTCACACACCTAGACCTGGGAACAAACAAGGTGGTGGTGTGGGCGTATTACTTTCTTCTCGCTGTACGTTCCACCTCATACCCCCTGTCCCATCCCTCCAATTTTCGTCTTTTGAAGCTCATACTATCCGCCTCTTCTCTCCTATCTCTCTACGTGTTGCTGTAATCTATCGCCCCCCAGGTACTCCGTCTCAATTTCTCGATCACTTTTCCACCTGGCTCCCACACTTTCATTCCTCCAAGATTCCCACACTGATACTTGGCGACTTCAACATTGCCATTGACACCCCCACCTCCTTAGCAGCCGCCAAACTACTTGCACTCACCTCTTCCCTCGGCCTCTCACAACTTACAGATTCTTCAACTCACCATGCTGGACACTCTCTTGACCTTATTTTCACCAATATTACCCATACCTCCAACCTAGTCATCCACCCTCTCCCTCTATCTGACCATCACCTCCTTACCTTCAACCTCAACACATCTTCCTCCCATCACTCTTCTTTAACCCCAGCCACAATAACCCACAGAAACCTGCTAGAACTCAACCCTACCCAACTCTCCACTGTGCTCCAACCTCTTCTCAGCACTATCACCAACCTCAACTGCCCTGACACTGCCACCTCACACTACAACTCTACTCTCTCTTCCACCCTTGACACCCTTGCCCCCATAACTACACGCAGACGCCCTCAATCTCATCCACAACCATGGCACACCAGACACACACGTTACATTCAGAAGTGCTCCCGCACTGCTGAACGGCTATGGAGGAAATCACGCTCCGCAGCAGATTTACTTCACTACAAGTTTATGCTACGCTCCTACTCCTCTGCCCTCAACCTGGCCAAACAGCAGTACTTTACATCACAAATATCAACTCTGTCCTCTAACCCAAAACGTCTTTTTGCCACTTTCAATACTCTCCTCCGCCCACCACCTCCCCCCATCCCTTCCTGTCTCATGGCTGAAGACTTTGCCAACCATTTTACTCATAAAACTCAATCTATCCACAATGAACTCTCATCTCACCGTGGCTCACACACTTCACTCTCTCAACTAACTCAACCAACCAACAACACCCAATCTACCCCCGCCCCCCTCCATTCCCACAGCCACTCTGGACTTCTTTACCCCTGCAACAGAAGATGAAGTCTCCATCCTAATATCATCCTCTCACCTCACCACCTGTCCTTCAGATCCTATTCCATCTCAGCTCATCCCTCCCCTCTCTACTACACTAATCCCAGCTCTCACACATATCTTCAACCTTTCCCTTAACACTGGCACATTTTCATCATCTCTAAAACATGCCATAATTACACCCACTCTCAAGAAACCCTCATCCGATTCTGACGTTGCATCTAACTATCGCCCTATCTCTCTACTCCCCCTGGCTTCCAAACTGCTGGAGCGGCTCGTCTATAACCGCCTTACCAGTTTCATCTCCTCTAACTCTCTCCTGGACACTTTCCAATCCGGCTTTCGGCCCCAACACTCCACTGAGACAGCCCTCATAAAAGTCACCAATGACCTGCTCACCGCCAAGTCTAAAGGCCACTTTTCTATTTTGCTTCTCCTGGATCTCTCTGCCGCCTTCGACACAGTTGACCATTCAATTCTACTCCACACTCTCTCCTCCCTCGGCATTCGAGACACTGCTCTCTTGTGATTCTCATCATACCTCCAAGAACGATCATTTAGCGTCTCCTTCTCCGGCACATCTTCTTCTCCTCACCCCCTGTCTATTGGCGTACCCCAAGGATCAGTCCTAGGCCCCCTCCTCTTCTCCATCTACACATCCTCACTCGGCACCCTAATAAACTCTTTTGGGTTCCAGTACCATCTCTATGCAGATGACACCCAAATCTATCTCTCAGCACCAGATCTATCCCCCTCTCTTCTAGCACACGTCTCCGACTGCCTCTCTAGTATATCCTCTTGGATATCCGCCCACCATCTGAAACTCAACATGTCTAAGACTGAACTCCTAATCTTCCCACCCTCTACTACAGCTTCAATTCCTCACATCTCTCTCTCTGTCAACAACGCCATCATCACTCCCACCTCCCAAGCCCGTTGTCTCGGGGTTCTACTGGACCCTGCCCTCTCTTTCATCCCACACATACAGTCTCTAACCAAATCCTGTCTTTTCCATCTAAAAAACATGTCCAAAATACGCCATTACCTTACACAAGACACTACTAAGATTCTAATACACTCTCTTGTCATTTCTCGTCTTGACTATTGCAACTCGCTCCTTGTTGGCCTGCCCATCACTCGCCTCTCCCCACTTCAATCCATAATAAATGCCTCCGCCAGACTCATCTTCAGTACACATCGTTCAGTGTCGGCAGCTCCTCTTTGTCAATCACTTCACTGGCTTCCCTTAGCCTCCAGAATAAAGTTTAAAATCTTGACCCTAACTTATAAAGCCCTCAACAACAGCGCACCCCCATACATCTCTGCTCTCATCTCCAAATACTCCCCCACACGCCCTCTTCGTTCTGCTAATGACCTTCTTTTTTCTACCACTCTTGTAACCTCCTCTCACTCCCGCCTCCAGGACTTTTCTTGCGCTGCCCCTATTCTCTGGAACTCCCTGCCTCGCTTCACCAGACTATCCTCCTGCCTTAAATCCTTCAAAACATCAATAAAAACACACCTCTTTAAAGAAGCCTATAACCTTCCTCCCTAACATGCTCACCACTACTCTCTCCCTACTGTACCACATAAAACTTTAACCTTTAGATTGTAAGTCTGCGAGTTTCAATCCTGCACGGTGCTTTAGGGAAAGCGCTATGAACACCGGATTCCAAGCTCAAAGACAGGGCCACCCACTCTTTGCAATGTATGAATCTTTAACTTGTCATTGCCTGTAACTTAACTTATGTATAGCGCTACGGAATATGTTGGCGCGTTACAAATAAACGATAATAATAATAATTAGGTTATTTTTGTATTATGTCTATATCCGCAAAGGTGCAATCAGTAAGAGAAGTAACCACGACAGATGAAGAATTCTATTTTGAAATTATTATGAAAAATGGCAAAAAGAAACTTTTGGTAAGAAAATGTAATTTTATACTCCTCTATTTCTTCTTTCTGATCGTTTATTGCAATGGAAAACCACTCAAAGGACCACTGTAGATCAGGAAAAGCTTAAAATGTTTGTGATATACAGTATATAGCAAACATTTGCACCTGCGTAAGCTGTGGGCGTAAGGTTTGAAGGCTTTCTGCTACATTGAGTATGAGCAGATGCGGACCTTGCATTGGTGCAAGTGCTGCAATGCACCAGGGCCCTAGTGGCAGAGTAGAGCAGTTCAGTATGCTGGGGATGTGTATAAGGGAAGTGGTGAGAAAGAGCAAGGGCTGGATGACAGCAGGGCACATGGGGATGGGTTCTGTAATATGTGTGCTGAGAAGGGTTGGGTGCTATTTAGGGATGGATTCTAAGAGGGGTGGGTGCTGTGTGGAGGTGGATGTTGAGATAGACTGGATTATATATGAAGAAGGCTGCAGAGGGAGACTGGCTGCTATGTAGAGATAGTATATATGTTTATGTGTGCTTCACGCAGTCAGGAGGTAAGGGAATGGCCGTAGCTATGGAAAGGGGTCTTGGGAGGAGTAGCTATGGTAAAAGGATCTTGGGGAGGGTTGCTGTTATGGGAAATGGCCTTAGGGAGGGGCAGAGAGTGAGTTGTAATGAGGGGGGTCTCAATGCCAAAAAACATTGACAACCCCTCATTGGGGGAGGGGGCCCAAAAATGTTTTTGCACCAGGGCCCTCCATTCTCTATTTCCGCCACTGAGAGTGAGAGATGTGCTTTTTTATCTATCAGTGTAGGGAGGCAGGGGAAGATAGGGACATTTAGAATTTGCATGAATGTTCAAGTTACTCATTCTTGTCATCTAAGGTGCACGCTCATGGCCATCATTGTTACCAAATCTCTTAAAATCCCAAAACTATTGAAAAGTTGATTTATAATAAAAGCGCAGTAATGAAAGATTTTAAGAGGATACAGAGAATAAATGAACCAAGGTAACACTGATATGAACTCTGTTTTGAATTCACAGCTGTATTCTTAATAGTTCTTGGTCTTTATAGCTAATTAGATTAGAATATTATGAATTCAAATCAATGTCCAAAACTCCACTAAATATGTTGTTTCTATCACAACTTAGAGGCAGATATTTTGGATCATTTTTATATGTACAGCGAGTATAAAATACTGTTTCTGTTGTGTAAGGTATATAGAAATGTACTGCTTCTGTAATAGTAAACTTGAAATATTTAACTTTTCTCAGGCTGCAGATACAGCAGATTTGCGTGACGTCTGGATGAAATTTTTATGGAAGGCTATGCAGTTACCTGGACCTGGCCGACATAGTTCCTCTTGTACATGGTAATAGATTTTTTAAATTATCCATTAAATACGTAATTGGTTAGTTGGAACATTAAACAATTTACATTTAAATAATATGCTTTAAAGATAAATATGTTTATGGATATGTGTATGTATAAGACCAGAGATTCCCAAGCTGGTTTGTAGACCACTAGCGATCACAACCATCATGTAGGTCAGCGGTTCTCAACCTGTGGGTCGGAATTCCCTCAGGGGTCGAATGACAATTTGCCAGGGGTCACCTAAAGCCATCAGAAATTAGATTTTTTTGTCTATTCTAATCTGTAAAACTTGTAATTGTAAAAAAAAATTCCACTGGTAGTTATTACTTTCTTACTATAATTGTCATTCGTTTCAATTTTTGTAACTTTACTATTTTTAACTTTCACAATACATATTGTTTTTGTGATTAATCACTACACTTTAATTATGTTAAATTTGTAAAAATAAAAATTCATCCTGTATATCAGATATTTATATTTCCTTTTATAGCAGCAAAATTACAGCGATGAAGAAGCAACAAAAATTATTTTACTGTTAGAAAGGTTGAGAACTGCTGATGTAGGTGGTCCTCAGAACAAAATATAATAATTTATATATTATAATCATTCATGTATTGTACTAGCAAATTGCCCGTCAAAGATGACGGCAATAAAATGTGAAGGCTGGCAATGCTGTTTGCCACACAACTTGCAAGCCTCATGATGAGCGCCTTTGGCACTCATCGCGGGCCTCGCAATTAGTGCCTTTGGTACTCATTGCAAGGCTTTCCCCCTTCTACTTTATGGGCCTCGCGATGAGCGCTTTTGGCGCACATTGCGAACCTCTCCCCCCCTTTACATTACAGGGCTCTCGAAGAGCGCCAACAGACAAACGCTCTCACCCCTGTGTCTCTTTCCCCCTCTCCCTCCCCTGTGTCTCTTTCCCCCTCTCTCCCTTTCCTGTGTCTCTTTGCCCCCCTCTCCCTCCCCTGTGTCTCTTTGTCCCCCAATCCTTAAACATGTAATTTTTTTTCAAGCCCGCAAGACTTGAAGCTAAAATCAGTATTGCTCCTTGCAGGCTTGAAAAAAGTTACGGATTTAACGCCGGCATTGGGAGCCCGCCAAAAGACGCCAATTGAATAGCAAATTAGCTTTCAACCTCACTTATGGACTCCCCCCTCTACCTTACGGGCCTCACAATTAATGCCTTTGGCACTCATTACATCCCCTCTACCTTACAGGCCTCATAATGTATGGCCAATGGCTGTTCTGGTTCATCTTTTCAAAATAAAATAACAAAATTACAAAAAATGTTATGTTTGAATAACATTGAATAAAATGTTTTTTTTAAAGTAGCTTAGGGGATAAAAGAGATGTTTCCAATCTGTAAACGTCAACTTAAAGCTCCTTATAAGAACCAACAGTAGCATCCCATCTTTTCCCTTGAGAAATCCATTTGAATATGGCGAAACGTGCATAGGTGCATAGTATCTTGTTTGTCACAGCGCCCTCCACTGATTTGTAGTGTTATTGTGCCATTTTAGATATATACATTACTCAACTTCAGTATTATTGTGCCACTTTTTGTATTCATTTAAGTATTTCAGATTATTGGCAGTCAGGGTCAGAAGAATGAACGTCCGTCAAATGGCAGTTCCTAAGGGCGAATAGATGGTCAGGAGAAGTTGTTATGTGCCTTTAAAAATACTGTTTCTGTCTATAATTGAACTTTCATTCAGTTGAACGTGTGAGGAGCTTCTTTAGATGTTATTCTGCTTTACTTTTGCACAGCACAGTGCAATCTTTTAACAGCTTGCTGGTAAAACCCCTTGAGATTCCATACACGAGTGAAAGTGAAAAATATTATTCTAAAAATAATATTAGCGTATGATCTGATCGGTACAACAAGATCGTTTCATGTCAATAGGACCAAATCACAGTCTATCCAAGAGAGAACACAACGTGCCATAAAACAAACTTGTGTGCAGACTGCTGCACCCAGAACAAATGTTATTCTTTCCCTATAATTATAGTCTGGCATAATTCAAAAAGAGCTAGAAAACAAGATATACGAAATTAGTTATTCTTATAACAAAATAACAGCAAGATTTAGTTAGAGACTGTATGTGAGGGATGAAAGAGAGAGGGTAGGGTCCAGTAGAACCCGAAGACAACGGGTTTGGGAGGTGGGAGTGATGGTGGTGTTGTTGACAGTGAGAAAGATGTGAGGAACTGAAGCTGTAGTAGGGTGGGAAGATTAAGAGTTCAGTCTTAGACATGTTGCATTTTAGATGGTGGGCAGACATTCAAGAGATGCAGTCGGAGATGTGTGCTAGAAGAGAGGGGGACAGATCTGGTGCTGAGAGGTGCTGTCATCTGCATAGAGATTGTACTGAAACCCTAAAGAGTTTATTAGGGTAACGAGTGAGGATGTGTAGATGGAGAAGAGGAGGGGGCCTATGACTGATCCTTGGGGTACGCCAATAGATAGGGAGTGAGGAGAAGAAGAGGTGCTGGAGAAGGAGACGCTAAATGATCGTTCTTGGAGGTATGATGAGAACCACGAGAGAACATTTTCTCGAATACCGAGGGAGGAGAGAATGTGGAGTTCAAGCGGATGGTCAACTGTGTCAAAGGCGTCCGAGAGATCCAGAAGAAGCAGAATAGAAAAGTGGCCTTTAGACGTGGCTGTCTCAGTGGAGTGTTGGGGCCAAAAGCCGGATTGGAAGGTGTCCAGAAGGGAGTTAAAGAAGATGAAACTGGCAAGACGGTGATAGACAAGCCGCTCCAGCAGTTTAGAAGCCAGGGGAAGTAGAGAGAAAGGGTGATAGTTAGATGCAACGTCAGAGTCGGATGAGGGTTTCTTGAGAGTGGGTGTAATAAGGGCATGTTTTAGAGATGATGGAAACGTGCCAGTGTTTAGGGAGAGGTTGAAGATTTGTGTGAGAGCTGGGATTAGTGTGGTAGAGAGCTGAAATGGAATAGGATCCAGAGGACAGGTAGTGAGGTGAGAAGATGATATTAGGATGGAGACTTCATCCTCTGTTGCAGGGTTTAAGTAGTTCAAAGTGGCTGTGTGAATGGGGACAGGAGTAGACTGGGTATTGTTGGTTAATATAGGTTATTTGTGATAAGTATATGTTTCTAGGTCTTCACAGACTTACTCACCTGTATATGAAATTTACAGGTGAGTTGCAATGCTGGTCCTGTTGGAAGTGGATGTATGGCCAATTGTATTGCTCATCCTAAAATTAGATAGGAAACAGTAAGCTAGACAGAAGTAAGATAACTGCAGCCTTTTTTTAGTCTCTTAGTATTCAAACATGTAGAATCGTATAATAAACAAAGCTGTTGTTTTGATCAGTCTTGATCAATCTTCACAGATGATATTAAAACACTTTTATCTAAAGGTTTCCACAGTTCTTAGATAATCCATTAGTCCATCTAGCTGCTAGTCTCCAGAAGAAGCTCTATAGTGAGTCATCAGGTTGCAATGCCACGTCATCTTGAAAATAGAGCTGCAGCTACCAGCTATCAACTGGATGGACTAAAGAATTACCTATGGACTGTAGTAACTTTGATTTACACAAATAAAATATTTCTTAACAAAATCTGAGAAGCCTCAAGACTGATCCAAACAACAATGTCTTAGAATATTTGATTCTACACGAATTCCTGGTATTGTTGGAAGTGGTATGCAAGAGAGACAAACCAAGAGAGAGAGAGATGCATTTCTTTTGTATATTGCTAAAAACGTACAGAGAGTCTGCAGTGTGGAGCAGACAAACAAGCTGCTGAGGAAGAGAACGTCTGGATTTATGGAGCATACAGGCCAGTGACTTTGTATAAAGTATTGACAGATTTACAGATTGACAGATTTAGCTGAAAGGAATCTCTGGTCAGTGAGGGAAATTACTATCAGTATAGTTAGTGCTCTGATGAGAGCTAAGCCAGTTATTTTATTTTCTTTGTTTTTGGTGTGTCATATTGTAATACTGGCAAATATATGAATGTAAAGTTAGAAAGAGAATTTAAAGCCTCATGTGTTATTGTGTTCGGCTTTAAGAGGGTCAGAAACAGGGGTGGAGCAAGTGAATGGAGGGCCGTGGTGCAAAAAAACAATGTTGACCCCCTGGGCCCCCTCTGGTGATGTATACAGAAATATATATGATATTATGTTAAAAAAAAAAAAATATATATATATATATATAAATAACAAAGAGATGAGGGGTGGGGAGAGATAGCGCACCAATTACTAGTGCAAAATAACCAATATATTGTAATCCCAAACCCTTGTTCACAGAGATCAGTAGGTAAAGCTCTCACCTTTTCTAACCTCAGTCTATGAAGTGTACTATAGACTTCCCAACACTTGTTGGCTTGTAGGTTGGTACTTCTTTCCTCCGTGAACGTCTTATCTCTTCCAATAGAGTGTGGGTATTAGGGTAATGTATCTGTGTACTTTTCAGAGCATGGGGAATATTACAACACTATCAATACATAGTGGTGCCCGAATATAAATATTTTGGACAGGTTTAATATATCCCCTTTGGAGTAATAGGTGTCTTTAATCAAAATACTATATAAAAAATGGTTTCAATATAAATACTCAGTTTATTCAATGTTTGTAAAAAAAATAATATATAATAAAATGGCAAATTACACAGTGAGTCTAATATTATTAAAAAATAAATAAATGGATAGAAAAAATACTGATCAGATGCGTTTTGTCACTTTTATCCTGTGGCTTTTTTAATGATCAAAAATACCTGTGTACAAAACATACATACATATATTGTATATTCATTGTATATACACACAGTTCTAAAATTCTAATAGTATTATATGGAATGGTCATCAGAATATATAGTTATCTAAACATACATATATATATATGGAGATACAAGTACGTGGGTAGGTTTATAAAAATATAGAATATAAATATAACTCTGGAAGGGGAAATATGGAGATATCAATATATATATATATACGGTATATATATATATATATATATATATATATATATATATATATACATATATATATATATATATATATATATATATATATACATATATATATATATATATATATATATATATATATATATATATATATACACATATACCCACACATATACATACACACACCCACACACATTCGGTAAATGTAGACTGCCCTTGTATAATATTTAAACATAAGATGATAATTAGCATATGTGCTGGTAGTTGTACATATACATAATATGCATCTATATAATATAAATATAAAGTATGCCCCATTCATAGTGTTTCTGTACATACAAACATGCATAAATGTATCCATTCATAAGGTTACCCATGAGATGATGTATAGTTTATGCTTATGCGCTGGTAGATATACAGTACATACACATAATATGCATCCATTTGATATAGAGTGTGCACTATTCATAATGTATCTGTACATATGTAAATGTGTGAATGTATCCATTAATATTATTACTGATGAAGTGGAACACATAATACTTTTATAATTTATAGTTTATATTTTATAGTGTGGGTATCTCACTGAAAGCTTGTCTCTGGGAAGTACTCTAGTATCATATATAATTCCTACTGGTATGAATACACATTTACCTTCTTTGAAGTTTGTCTCTAATGGTAGTTAAAAATAACAATAATAATAATAATAATGATAATAAATGGAGAAAAAATGTACTTACAAATATTCCTTCTTTGAAATGCCCTGGTAGTAGTGAGATACAGTATAGCTGCAAGCCTCTCTTTTTGATATCTTCCATTTAGTATACACTTAGGGATGTATAAACCCCAGATCCTCTAAATTCTATGGCCAGAAAGGAATAAAGATGCTTACCTCAATTCAAATGCAGATTGTAAACCTCAGTGCTTCTCTCTTTGAGGCAAAAATGGACTCTCAGGCATATTATTATAATATATATATATATATATATATATATATATATATATATATATATATATATATATATATATATAAATAAAGAGAGAGAGATAGAGATTATAATGCAATGGCCCCTCCAGTCCATGCCCCCCCAGGGTATGCCCACCAACCCAAGCCCCCCCCCCCCAGCCCATGCCCCCAAGGCTATGATCTTCAGCCCATGGCCCTCCAGCCTCACCAGCCTCCCCGTTGCTTCTTACATTGATCTGTGATAGCTGATTTCTCTCCCTCCAAGCTCCCCTCCAGAGAAGGGCCCCAGTGCTTAGCACCACTTGCACCGGCGGTAGCTCCTCTACTGGTTAGAAACACAGTCATAAAGAGAGAAGAGCATAGCAGTATACCGCTGCAGTTCAAGACAAAACACACTTGTTTGTCAAGTATGTACCAGACTAACATTATTAGCAGATGTGTAAGCCATATGGGCATAAAACCTTTTTTATCTAAAGACTCTGTTTATAAGTATAGGAATCCATTTTGTGTTTGTTACAACCCTTTCTGAGAGCTTGTGATGGTTGTGTGTGTTTGTAGTTATCATTGGAGGGAGGATAGGACAGTCAGAGGTCAAGAGCCTTTTTTTTGTTATAACTAGATAAGATTAAATCTTACTCCACACCACTTCCTCTTCTCTGACCCAGAAACAGAAACCTTGCATCATTTAATGCAACCATAGCACACCAGAAATGTGAACGCCCATCTCATACACACATCTTCAACCAATGTTACATAGTTACATAGTATTTAAGGTTGAAAAAAGACTTTCAGTCCATCAAGTTCAACCTTTTAAAATCTCCTCTGATCTGCAATATGCAGATTAAAAATTAATGAATTAGTTGTATATTTAAAAAAAAAAAAATCAATTCCCTCCTGATCCCAGACACCGGCGACAGGACTTCTCCCTGGATCAATACTGCCTCTCTATTTATCCATGATAACCATGAATTCCCTTTTTAATGAGAAATAAATCCAGTCCCCTTTTAAAGTCATCTATCGAATCCGCTGTCACCACCTCCTCTGGTAGAGAATTCCACAGATTAACCACCCTTACTGTGAAGAACCCTTTTCTTTCTTTAAGGTGGAATCTTTTTACTTCTAACCTCAAGGGATGTCCTCTTGTCAGTTGAAAACCTCTTGGCACAAAAAGCTCCCTTGACAAATCTTTATACTGACCCTGGATGTATTTATATAAGGTAATCATATCTCCTCTTAGACGCCTTTTTTCTAGAGAAAATAAGTTTAATTTGGTTAGTCTTTCTTCATAACTTAGCCCCTCCATTCCCCTTATTAGTTTTGTTGCCCTCCTCTGTACCTTTTCCAGCTCTAAAATGTCCTTTTATGAAGTGGTGCACAAAATTGTACTCCATATTCCAAATGAGGGCGTACTAGAGATTTGTATAGTGGCAAAATTATATTTGCTTCCCTGGCTTCTATACCCTTCTTAATACATGCTAATATTTTATTTGCCTTTGCAGCTGCTGCTTGGCTTTGAGCACTGTTACCTAGGTGGTTGTCCACAAGCACTCCCAAATCCCTTTCAATATCCGATACACCTAGATTTTCTCCATTAAGATTATAAATTGCATGGCTATTTTTACTTCCCAGATGCATAACTTTACATTTATTCGTATTAAATCTCATCTGCCATTTAGATGCCCATTCCTCAATTTTATGTAAATCCCTTTGGAGGGAAAGCACATCATGATCTGATTTAATTACCTTGCACAACTTTGTGTCATCAGCGAAAATGGAGACACCACACTCCAATCCTACCTCTAAGTCATTAATAAATATGTTAAAAAGGAGAGGACCTAATACTGAACCCTGAGGAACCCCACTTACCACATTAGTCCAATCGGAGTATGTTCCATTTACAACAACCCTTTGCTTCCTGTCTTTTAGCCAGCTCTCAATCCATGAGCAGATATTTACTGCAATCTCTTAGTTTGCACAATAGTCTCACATGTGGCACTGTATCAAAAGCCTTTGCAAAACCCAAAAAGACTACATCTACTGAGTTGCCTTGATCCAGGTTCCTTCTAACCTCCTCATAGAAACTAATTTGATTTGTTTGACATGACCTATCCCTCTTAAATCCATGTTGACTCCTATTTATAATCCTGTTCAAATAGACATATTCTTGTATATTATCCCTTATTAACCCTTCTAAAAGCTTCCCCATTACAGAAGTGAGGCTCACTGGTCTATAATTCCCCGGATTTGCTCTGGCTCCCTTTTTAAATATAGGTATCACATCAGCTTTTCTCCAGTCATCTGGTAGAGACCCTGTGTTGAGTGAATCTTGAAAAATTAAATATAATGGTTTGGCTATTACAGAACCCAGTTCCCTTAGTACCCTTGGATATATTCCATGAGGACCCGGGGCTTTATTAACATTTATTTTTTCCAACCTCTTTTGGATTACTTTCTGTGTTAACCAATTATTTGACAAAGGTAGTGTAGCCCCATTATGTTGCCGTGTTACAACCACTGGTACCTCCCTTTTGTATACCGAAGAAAAGAACCTATTTAGCTCATCTGCCTTTTCTTGGTCACTAATTATCAGACGGCCTGTGTCACATTGTAATGTTCCTATAGCTTCCTTCCTCGCCTTCTTCATATTAATATACTTAAAAAATATTTTAGGGTTAGTCTTACTCTCTTTTGCAATAAATTTTTCATTTTCTATTTTAGCCAGTCTAATCGCGCTTTTGCAAGCCTTGTTGATTTTCTTGTATTCCTGTAAAGCAGTCTCTGTGCCCTCTTGTTTGTATAATTTAAATGCCTGTTTTTTACTCCGTATCTTGATCTTTAAATCATTGTTAAGCCACATTGGATGGGATTTACTCCTTTTACTTTTATTCCCACACGGTATATGCCGATGTGTATGTATATTTAGTAAGGATTTAAATGTTGTCCACTTGTGGTCAGTGTTTTTACCTGCCAGTTCTCTGTCCCAGTCTATACTTTGTATTGCTGCCCTTAGACCGTTAAAATCTGCCCTTTTAAAATTAAGATTTTTTGTTGGCCCCTTAAAATTTAGTTTTTTTAATTCAATCTCAAACGAGACTGTGTTGTGATCACTGTTTCCCAAAGGTTGCCCTATTCCAACATTAGATGCTATATCAATATTATTTGTGATGAGTAAATCTAAGATAGCTTCATTTCTAGTAGGCTCTTGTACAACCTGGGCCAGATAATGATCCCTGAGTGTACTCAAGAACCTGCTCCCCTTAGATGAACTGCTGGTCTCATTTATCCAGTTTATTTCAGGGTAATTAAAATCTCCCATTATTAGAACTTGACCATGCCTAGCTGCATTTTCAATCTGTAACAATAATTGTATTTCCTCACTTTCAGCTATATTTGGGGGTTTATTGCATACTCCTACTAATATTCTTTTGGAATTTGCTGCTCCGCTATTTAACTCTACCCACAAACATTCAGCTTTATCACTAGGACCACCATAAATATCTTCTCTGACTATAGGCTTAAATTCAGGCTTAACATACAGACAAATCCCTCCTCCTCATTTACCATTGCCTCTATCTTTCCTAAATAGGTTATAACCATCCAGATTAACAGTCCAGTCATGAGATTCATCCCACCACATTTCAGTAATGCCTATTAAATCCCATTTTTCATTAATTGCTAATAATTCTAACTCTCCCATTTTTCTGGCAAGCTTCTGGCATTAGCAAGCATACACCTTATGTAGTTCTGAAGTGCCTGCCACTGTACTAGAATCACTTAGTATTACCTCCCTATTGACTATACTACCCCTCCCCCATCTCCTCCCCAATGATTTGTTAATTCATCCCTTATACCCTCTACACCTTCTACCCCATTACTTATATCTAGTCCCTCCCCCCCAACTCCTCCAGCCTTTCTACCATCCTATCCCCTAGTACAAAAGCTCCCTCATCATTAAGGTGCAATCCATCCCTACTGTAGAGATTGTACCGAAGTGAGAAGTCAGCCCAGTGCTCTAAAACCCCAAACCCCTCCTTAGTGCACCACATCTTTAGCCACGCAATAACCTCCCTAAGCTCCTTCTGCCTCCTTGGGCTAGCACGTGGCACTGGTAGTATCTCAGAAAATACTACCTTGGTGGTCCTTGCCTTCAGCTTACTATTTAGTTCTCTAAAATCATTCTTTAGGACACTCCATCTTCCACTAACTTTGTCATTGGTACCAATATGTACCAAGACCGCCGGTCCATTTCCAGCCCCTCCCAATAATTTGTCTACCCAATCCACAACATGACGAACCCGAGCACCCGGGAGACAGCAAACTGTTCGATTGCTGGCATCTGGGTGACAAATAACCCTGTCTACCTTCCTAATAATAGAGTCCCCTACAACCAAAACCTGTCTGTTGCTCTGCCTATGCTGCCCTCCCACTCCTCCAGTAGAGCTGTTCTCCCGGCTGTTAGAGGGAACAGCTCTTTCTGGCATTGCCATTCCTGAATGGACATTCCCAACAGTTTCACTCAATCTGGCAAATCTGTTGGTGTTTTCCAACTCAGAACTGGCCTGCCTCCTCCTGTCCCCCCTGCTTCCCCTTGTAACTGTAACCCAGCTACCTCCCTGGACATCCTCACTAGCCCCAGCTCCGCTCTCCATGCTAGGCCCAGCTAAACTGTGCTCAGTGAGCACCAACCCCCCTTCCAGTGAAGCAATATCACTAAGTGCTGCAATTCTCCTCTCCAGATCTCCAATTTGAGCTTCCAGAGAGGCAACATGCTCACACCTGCCACAGAGGTATGGACCCTGGATCATCTGTTCCAGTATTGCATACATATGACAGGATGTACACTGAGTGAGATTGCCACTGGACTGACTCATAATTATTAATTTTGTCTACATAATTTCAGTGGGAAAAATAAAGAATTTAAAATAATATATTTGTATAACGTTTCCCTCCTTTGCACTATAAATCTGCCCTCCCTTTTCTTTGAAGTCCCTACCCCTATTTAAACTCCTACACTTCACTAGAACTGCACCTGATGCCGAAAATGTTCGCAAGCTCACAAGTTCGCCCTTTCTCCCGTTTATACTAACTTCTGCCTTCTCACCTGGGCACAATTAGTGCACTCTGCAATTTATCAGCCTTTATCTGTAAAGGAAAATCCACTTGTAAACAGGCCCCAAAACAGCTCACAAACCTTTTTTTTTATTAGTTACACAGTCAAGCCACACCCCTCTCCCCTGGGCACAATTAGTGCACTCTGTAATTTATCAGCCTTTATCTGTAAAGGAAAATCCACTTGTAAATGTATCATGGATCCCTCCAGTGTCCTACAGAGGTATCAACATTTATTTATTTCTAATTAAAAACTATCTGTGTTATTTTCTCCTGCTTAATTATGTTCTAACATTTTTTTTCATTGTTCAGTGGTCCTTTAACAACGTATTAATGTGCAGCCACTTGTTATTTGTAACACTATCAGGTACGACATCCCTAATCTTTTGGAAAAAGCCCACTCAACCTCCAGTTTACAGAATGGACAAAGCCGAAATGTGTCCATGTGTGAGAGTCCGGAAGACGATGTATTTGCACCTTCTCTAGGACCCACGCAGCAGACTCCACAAGGTATTTAGTCAAATTACACAACATGTAACACAGCAGCCACATCTTGGTAAGCACATTTAGTAACAAAAATTTACTCCTAGTGTCGCCTTTCTCATTCCCCTTTTCTCACTCCTCTGGAAAATTGCATATAAATACAATATACAGTATTATCCTGTTTACAATCTCACAACAGTTTTATTCCTACACATATTAGTACACAGCAACTTCCAGTTTACTACCCCTAGTATTACATAGCAGCAACTACGTTATAATCTTTTGTAATAAAGCCATAGTATGTAAGGGGCATGGAAGGTTTCTGGATTTCACTAGGAATGTAAAATATTGCTTGTAATATATCTCCTTACTTTTTTGGACTTAAGATGTGCTTAAAAGCTGTGTTTATTTTGGCCTAAAATCTGAAATCTTGTGATTAGTATTGTTAAACTATGTTGCAATCTATATCCGGTGTGGGATTATCATTGTCATCTTCACTTCCTAATCACTTTTCTAGAAACCACCTTGTGATGTCTCTCCCACACTGCAGTCATTGTAAATTGAGTTACTAACAAAAGTTCATTATAGTCTTGTGGAAGATGTTGTAATAAAATTCACAAGGGTAGAAAAAACCCACCAAGAAGACCAATAGAAATGGGAGCCTTTGTAAACAGGCAAGCAGATACCCACATAAGATCTTTTGTATTAAGTTAACCATCATTTGTATCTTAAACAAACTTGAAGATATTTCTCTAGAGGAAACCAAATTACTAGCAACATGTAATGTGGGATCATTGTATAACTCCGTAAGTCATGATGCTGGAAATCATGCAGTAAAATATTTTTAAAATTTGGAAGCCCATACCAACCTGACCAAAAATGAATTTGTCACTAAATTCATGAAATGTGTCTTTATACATAATTATTTTTAAATTTAACAATACATTTCTTCCTTTAGTCCAAGGGCACCGCAATGGGGCAACATGTGGTCTGACATATGCTAACCCCTACTTTGGATGGTGGAAAAGGGAAGTTGTGTTCTTAGAAGAGTAATTACATAGAAACCAAACGTCTGTGGTTTCTCTACATAGATGATCTATTCATCCCCTGGGATGGCACTAAAGATGCGTTTGCAGAATACATTAGCAAAATCAATTAAAATGATCTTAATCTGAAACTAAACTATCATGTGGACTTTCATAGAGTGGATGTTCTCGATGTGACGATTAGTAAAGAGGACATAGGGAACATATACTCTGTCTTATTTCAGAAAGCCACTGATACTAATAGCATACTTTTTGCTACATTTCGATAGTTCACATCTTCCAGCTACCTAACAAGCCATACCAGTGGGTGAATTCCTAAGACTGAGAAGGAATTTCTCTGGTCTGCTAACCTTTAAATCGTGACCTAATGATTTAAGATTCAGTCTAAGAGAATAGGGGATATAGCTGTAGAACTATAAAAACAAAAAAAAGCATTTCGGAGCTCTTCACGCTTATAGAAAAAAACTTTTAGGTCCTTAATGAAAAAAAAAAGGCAAAGACAACATTTGTGGGTACATTTAACCCATAGTGGAAAGAAATTATGAAGGTTATGAACAAACACATTGACATTTTTAAAACGGATGTTATTTTCAATGAACATCTTGGTATGAGAATAGAGGCCAGTTGGCAGAAATCTCCCACTATCAGAGATATGGTTGTACACAGTCACTTTACTTGAACAAGAAAATGCATGGATAAGCGCCTACCAAAAGGAACTTACAAAAGTTTTGCCCTTATATCTGAAATGTCCAAGAAGTTATGGGGAAAATACATATAATCCACAATTCCCTCAACTGTAGTTCAGTAGGCATCATCTACTGCTTAGAGTGCCCGTGTGCACAAGATACATAGGCATGACAAACCACCAATTTAGAAGAAGACCACGTGAACACCTAGGAAATATCATGAATAGTAAACAAGACTTGGCCAAATGCAAAACCCTAACAAGCATGGCTAGAAAGTTTTTGATTTATTAGGAATCAAGACAAATTTTAAAATGCTGGACTCCACAAGAAAGTAAATTAGAGATAAGAGCAGGAAATATTGAGGAGGCTTTTTGAGATCCAAGAGTATATGGATTTTCCCATTAGGTACAGTAGCACCAAAGTGGGGGTCCTCTGCAGAGCAAGTTAGTACTTACAAATTATATCTTGAGGAAAGCATAAGGATGCTGGGTATAGGAAGATAACTATAGGAAGGGCAACACACTAGCATAACTAAACTATTAACCCTCCCAGGAAAACGTTTCATTAGAATATAATTGAACATAACTATTCTTGCCTAAAGGCAAGCGAGACTATGATCTCTAGGATGACCTCCGTTGAATCTTTCTGACACATAATGCCAAATTATTTGATCCACTGTAACATCACTTTATTAATTTTTATCAATATCTTTTTGGGTTATTACTACTTTTGATAATATTATCCCTTAAAGGGAAAACCTGGTCCAAAAACATAGCAAACCCGATAGAGTATGCCTCAATAATAATATCTGCGCTGAAAAGCAAATATAAGGTTTGTTGTACCTGAATTCTATTGATAAAAAATTCTGTAATCGTTTGCATGGAGGCAGCCATCTTCCCCTCCCCCGTGGGCCGTACAGAGAAGCTAAAAATAATAATAAAATGCCCCCTTCAGCTTTAGTCCACCCATTGACATCATGAAAGAGGCGTTACCTTCGCCCAAACATGTTACGCAAGCTTATATCTTCAGAACGCAAGGTATTTGTAACATAATGTAACGGAGCAAATATGTAAAGTTAGGCATGGTGTAGTTATGCCCGTGATTGGGTCACTTTAATATATCTCATAAATGGAATTGATCATACATGTTTACAGGTGGGGATAACATACGGCAATAAATATAAATATATATACCTAAATTGATAAGAATTATAACCCTTAAATTTCCTGAATAAGGATGTAATGAACAGAACAATCTCAGGATTGTAAAAATCATGAAGACCAGATAATTCATTATTTTTCCACAGACCACAAGACTATAATGAACTTTTGTTAGTAACTCAATTTACAATGACTGCAGTGTGGGAGAGACATCACAAGGTTGTTTCTATAAAAGTGGTTAGAAAGTGAAGTTGACAATGATAATCCCACACCGAATACAGATAATTTAACAATACTAATCATAAAATTGCAGTTTCTTATATATACAGTACTCTGACAGTTTCTTAAAGGTATATGCAAGTGAGCTGGATTATGAATGCATCTGATAGAGGAGAATTAGTAGTGTATGAAAAAATACCAAAATAAACATTTAAACCGTTACCCTAAAGTTTGCTGAATTTCTTGCATTTGCAAACTGTTTTCTATCAATGTTGACACCCCATGAAAATCCCAGCTCACTAACTGTTTTATCTACATCCAAGGTGAAACTTCCCCCAGTCCCAGTGAATTGCCCCATTACCTCTCCCAGCGCCTGAGATCTCTCCCAGCCTTAGTGAATTGCCCCATTACCTCCCACAGATCCAGTGAATTGCCCCTGTGATCTCTCTTAGCCCCAGTGATTTGCCCATTACCGCTCCCAGTCCCTGAGATCTCTCCCAGACCCAGTAAATTGCATGTACTCACTCACGCTGAGACACATGTACAGAGACCATGGCTGGTTCTTGCAGGTAAATGCTTATTCGCCTAAACGAGAAGTTAGAATAGGAAGAAGAAGCTTAAATGTTTGGTTTCAGTACAATTATAGTTTGTCAGAATTTATCAAGGAGAGCGTGTATGTCTAAAGAACAACCGTGTAACCGCTTGAGCATTTTTACTTGAATGTCGATTTATGGTCCTTTAAGGACCCAGTGTAGTAGTCATCTATGCTAGTTGCATACAGCATTGCTGATTGGCTGCAAAGCTGGGCATGCTCACATGGACAGGGTACACTTTTAGAAAATCGTACCCTGGGAAGCCTAGCTCAATCCTGGGGGTGTAAACTTCACCTGCAACAGTTTTTTTTAATGCAAAGCTAAGAAAATATAGTGCATGCAAATAAATGTAATTATACTCTACTAATTACCCTCTATCAGATGCATTCATAACCCAGCTCACTTTAATATGCCTTTAAATATAATAAGTGTTAAGGAGAGAATACAATACATTATAGTTTGCAGGATATCTGATTATAACTGGTAAGAATACAATTGTGTTCACATTACTGTACTTTATTCCTGAATTACTTACCAATAAACCATCAGCAGTTGTAGTGATACTCAGCATTTTTGTCAGTAAATCATAAGGAATATACCTTACGTTTGATTTTATTAAATTTTTTAAATGTATAACCAATATAGTGCCAGTTTTTACGTCTATATGCATCTCATGTATTAATATGTAGCACAGAAAACCATTAGTACTATATATCGAAGTTGGTCAATGATCTTGATCTATATTTCAAATTGAAATACCGTAGATACAAATTTCAGAATTTAGGCAGACAAAACAGATCTTTTAACCACATCTTAACTAAATAAAGCGTACAAAAGTAAATAGATACATAGGTATATTATTTTCCTAGGGAAATCCAGAAACCTTCCATGTCTCTTTAACATAAAAATATTAACCTTTCAGAATTGTTTTATCAAAATGTAAAATACAGTAAGTCAGAGAAGCATTACAAATATCTCAACCAAATACCAGCCATGTAAAATCCACTGAAATCTGTTCATTTTTACTGTTCGCAAGTAGAAAGCTACATCCTAACCACTATTATCTGTCTCCCAAGAAAGTGATAAAAACAGGGATGTGACTGAAATCTACAATGTCCCCAGACACAGTTCTGAAAGCTTACTGCTTCAGCAAGCAGGTGAGACAAATGTAATATAATTATTTAATGTACCTTTGCAACTGCTGGGCTATATATGTAAAACAAAGAATAGAGTTAACTTATCAGGGGTGGAGCCATCACCATTGCAAGTGGGGCAGGTGCGCCAGTGACTGTAGCTTCAAGTGACCCCTTCTGGCCCAGCAGCCCTCTCCTGCCCCCTATGACCCTTTCAAAGGAAAGTATCCCTCAGCCCCTCAAGCACACTTGCCATGAAATACTCTCCTTTTTAATCTTCTCTGCCCCTTCACTCTCCCCACCGCTATCTCCTCTCCTATCTATCCCCTCTCCCTGCCCCCACTTTATCCCCCTGCTTCTACATCTCACCTCCTTCTCTTTCCTGCTTTCTCCCTCCTTTTCCTCCTTCTCTCAATCTTCTCGCTTTTATCCCCTCTTAACTCTCCCACTCCCCTTTTTCCTACTCTTCACTCTCCCCCTTTTTTGTTTAACTCCCCAATGTTCTCCCCCTCTTCTCTCTTCACTCCTCTCTATTCCTTTACTCACCCCCTCTTCTCCATTATCCCTTTCCTCCCGCTTCTCTTCCCCTCTTGTATCCTTCCCCATCTTTCCCACTCATCAACCCTTCTCTCTCTCCCCTTTTTTCTTTTCTCTTATTCTTCTATTTTCCCTTTATCTCCATCTTCTCCACATTTCTCCACATATTCTCTCCCCTTCTCCCTATCTCCCTCTTCTCTATCCCCATTCTCTATCTTACCTTTTTCTCTCTCTCGCTTCCTCCATCTCCCTCTTCTTTCTCCCATTTTCTCTCTTCACTCTCCCCTCTCTCTTCCCCACTATTCTCATTCTCCTTTTCTCTCTCCCTTTCACCTTTCTCATTCCCCTTTTCTCACTCCCTTTCCCCTTTTTTCTTCCATTTTTTTCCTCTTTTTGCATTCTCATCCTCCTTTTCTCTCACCCACTTCTAATTCCTTTCTCTCATCTCTCCTCTAACTCACCTCTTTTTCCTCACCCTCTTCCCATTCCTTTGCCCTTTCTCACTTTTTCTTCCCCTTTTCCCCCTCTCTATCTTCCAATTCTCTCACTCTCTCATTTCCCTCTCACTATTCTCTTTCCAATTTTCTCCCATCCTTACCTCTTAACACCTCCTCTCTCTACACCACCGTCTCTCTCCTTTCCACTTCCTCCTCTCTTTTCACTTCCTATTATTTTTCTGCTCTAGCCTCCCTTCTCCCCACTATTCTACTCTGTCCTCGTCCCTCTTCTTTATTTTCCTTTTCTCTGACTTCCAGCACTTCTTTCTGCCCCCTCCTGTACCATATGCTCTCTAACCCCCCCCCCCCCCCCCCCATCAACAACAAGCATTAAATTAGTAATCACCACTTGGACTTTTCTATATTTTCTAGCTAAACATTTTGAATTTAAATTGATTTAATTGGGATTTTATGGTCTGCATAAAATAGTTGATATGTCAAAGTGGAAAACAATATACATATTTTTAAAATTGTAAATAAAAATATGATAAGTCTTGACTGCATAAGTATTCACCTCCTTTGCTGTGAATATGTTAAACTGTAGTTGAATGGAGTCCACTATTATCCATTTAAAGTATCACATGATATTATTAGAATAAATAAACCTGTTTCTGGAAGACCCCGGCATCTAAACAAACAGCATCATGGAGACCAAGGAGCTATCAAAATAAAGTTCTAGAGAAGCACAAATCAGGGTTGGTTTATAAAATACATACCAAAGTTTATATATCCCTAGAAACAATGGAAATAATACGGCTCCACTGAGGCACTAGCGTAAGCCTTCCACTAAGATTCAATAACTGGAGAGCATTAGTCAGAGAAGGAACTAAGAAACCAATGATAACCCTGAAACAGCGGTTACAAATCCACCGCTGAGATTGGAGAAACTACCCATGGACAGCTATAACCCAGACACTTCACAAAGCTTTATAAAAGAGTGGCAAGAAGAAAGCCATTGCTGACAAAAATATTTCTATTTCCAAGAGGCATGTTGGAAACACACCAAACTGAGAAGACCATACCCACGATGAAGGTGGTAGTAACATGTTGTAAGAAATATTTTCAATGGCAGGAACTGGGTACTGGTCAGTACTAATGGCAAGATGGATGGATTAGTCTGAAGGAGAATTGAGACTGGGGCAGAGGGTCACCTTCCAGCAAGACAATGACCCTAAATACACAACCAAAACTTAGCCAAAGCCATGACCTCAATCTAATTGAGAATCCATGGCAATACTTGAAAATTGGTCACCATCCAGTGGCGGAGCTGGAGAATGTAGGGCCCTGGTGCAAAAAAAAGTTTTGTCCCCCGTCTGGGGGATTATAAAACTTTTTTGCACTGGGCCCCCTCTGGAACCAAATCACTCAGTGCTCCTCCCCCAGACCACCTCCCATAAAAACGAACCTTCCCAAGACCCTTAACGATTGATACTTCACCCCCAAGGCCCCTTTCCAATACATATACATATAATAACATCAACCCCACACAGCATCCACCCCTCTTAGCATCCATCCCCACCCAGTCCTTGTCAGCAGCCATGCCCTCTCAGTATCCATCCCCACACAACACAATTGTGGTAATTAACTTTGTGTTACAATAAACCATTAAGTATGTTGTATAAACCAAATGTTACAAAATCCTAGCATCAATACATTTTAATTCAACACTACAAAATGTGGAAAAGTCCAATGGTGGTGAATACTTATGCAGGGTACAGTAGGCATGTTGCAGACCTCAGGTGGGCGGGTAAGAACTCTGTGTTTAGAGTGCTAGTTTAATTATTGACACAAATACAGCATTGAATAAGACATAGCTCTAAGAGATTTTCACACAAATTCAACAATGTAGTGTGTATATGTATCTAAACTATATTATGGCCCAGAGGACATGCAGCTATTAACTTCCCTTTAATAAAAAAAAAGGCATAACACTACCTGACGTAGATTCTCCGCCATGCATGGAGCTGTTTTACTATTAACAGTCTTTCCTGGATTGCATGGCCTCCATCTTCCTAATTCTGTAGTCAAATTAATACGAAGCACATGCCCATGGGCATTTGATATACAGTACATGGGATAAATTGTGTGTGAGTGTGTGTTGTATTTTAATATGCAAGTGGCTCACTAGCAAGATGGAGGCCTTACTATCAAGGAAGTCCTGATAAAAACAAAATGGCGACACCCACAGAGGCAAATAGAAAGCTTTTCTTTTATGCCTTTATTTTAAAATATATTAATACAATAAGATATGTTGAAAATTGAAATATTGATTACACTAACATTTTTGTTAAGACTTTGACCACTGAACTATAGATTTTGTTTTGCTTTGAATCAATTATTAATGTCTTCTATACTTTTTTAAACATTTTGCTGAACTCTAAGAAATAATTTGGGATTACTTTCTACATTCATATTGCTCAGTAGAGAACAGAAGCAAACATCCTTCTTAAACTTTAATAAAACCATGGAAATATTTGAAGGTTTCTATCATAACACTGAAGAGCTCGTGATTTTAAAAGGGAAAGTCAAGTATTTAGGGTATTGTGAGAAAGTACTACTTTACATAGAGAGTATTTGATAAAATTGACAAATGTCAAACACAATTAAGGAGTTTAAGCATGCCTGGGATAAGCGTTAAACTATTTTGAGGCTTGTTTAAGGTAAATTGTTTAGGTAGATAGGATAGGCAGGATAGATGGGCCTTTCTGGTTCTTATCTGCCATAAAATCTATGTTTATTTAACAGAGTGAGTCACTGGGATTCATCTCCATAGCAAGAAAGAATAATACATATTCTTGGGCAGCACACAAAATTCTTCCTTTATTTAAAAAAAAATCATTATTCATATTTAATTCAAATAAATATAGATGGCTGTGTTCAAAATTGTATATAATATAAATATACATTATTTTAGTATACTTGGTTTTTATTAACGGAAGAGTGTGCTGTACAGTATCTGTGTATTACACCTTATTTGTTTAATATAGTCCTCCTTTCTTGCTAGGGTAATAAATCTCTCTGCTGACTACAAAGAGGTTCTCCCCGGTCATTTTGTATGTGGAGCCTGCCCAGCTAGGTAGATGGCTCCACCCCCAACAGTGATGTCATCTGTGCATATTCTGTTGCAAAACAAGTTGGAGGAATATTACATTGAGGGGGAATGTGAGTGGTAAAATGGCAGCTCCTATACAGAGCAATATGAGGGGCAAAATAAAGCAAGTAAAATAAATATAAAAAGTAGAAAAGGGATTAATTTTGTTTCACCGTAAGCCGCTTTTTCCGGAGTGCCCTCTGAGGGACATACATTAGCAAGAGCGGATGAATTTACTTTTTTTTGTTTTTAGTGTGAGAAGAATAAGCTATTTTTTTAACTGTTTATAGGCACTATTAACCATGGTGAGGATGCTGACACTGAGTACAGCTCTGATGACAGCAATGACTATGATATACCGAGGCCACAAAGAGACTTGAACCCTGCTAAATGTGGTAAGAAAGTGTTCTTATAGGACACTAGGACTGATGAACTCATTATTAAGATTTCTCACGTCATCACTTCGTTTAGAATGTTCTGACATAATCTATTAAGATTTGCTGAGATTTTTGCTAATTTACATACTGGCCCGCTTTTCATTTTCAGATATCAGATTAGCTACTGAAATGTTCAATTTATTATAAATTCATGTGCTAGTTACTGTTAAAGTAAAATGAACACACAAAAAATTCCCCTTCACGTTTAAGAATATTATAGTAGTTCTTAATGTATATGGGGATTTTTTACAAGAGTGGTCAACCAACCAGTTTATCTACCTTACAAATTGATCACTCCTGTAATATATTAAAGGGACAGGGGGGGTCCCTGTTTTTAATATTAAAATAAGCTACCTTAGTTTTTATATTCATATTTAAACAGCATTTTATTAACAAGTTCTTAAATGCTCTGTTTTTACTCAATGGAACCTTCCAAATAGTTCCTTCAAAGGTCTGCCCCCTGTAGCTCATGCATACAATGTTTCTATAGTACTAGATGTGCTAGCCAATGACAGACTGAATGTCAGTAACATGCTGCTGAGGCATAGTCTGTCATTGGCTAGTACATTTAGTACAATAAACACATTGTATGCATGAACTTCAGGGGGTAGACTTGGGCAGGGACTGTTTGGAAGGTTTCTGTGAGTAAAAATAGAGCTTTTAAGCATTTGTTAATAAAATGTTTGTGTTAATTACACAAATAAACACTATTTTTTTTATAATAAAAACAGGAAACACTTCATGTCCCCTTAATTTTCTGGCATAGTGTATGTATGAAACTTTAACATCAGTTCCCTTACGCTGTTTCATCAATTGAAGTCAGGCTATGTCACTGTGTTGCCTCTGCCTGGATGATATAGCATCTAGTATAACAGTTGAGCCTGTTATATATTACAGCAGCCTGAATACATATATACACACACATACACGTCTTTTCAAGTAATTGATTCTAAAGCAATGCCTTCCACTTGTTTTTATTTTAATTTTAAATGAACTAATGTATTAATTAACATGCATACAACTGATATATTTAAAAAAAAAACAACCATATATGTATATAGATCTATAGAGGAGGTGCCTATAATCTGGGAGCATAAAAAACTGTGGGGCTTTGTCCCATTCCCCCCAGTTCCTATGCCCCTGTGACTTTTGTGGTCCTTTAATAACATTTCAGTTTATTAATTTATAATAGAAATATTCAAGTTTAAATTAATTTTCCTAAATTAGAGTATCAGCCTCGAGCTGAGTGTTTTCTACACCATTATAAGATCATTAAATGGAGGGTGGGGATTTTAAAAACAAGATTTGATAAGAAAATCAACAATCATTGTTACTCTGTCCCCATAGCAAGACCTACCTGCCAAGGGTAACCTCATAAACAAAAGACGTCTCCAGCCAATAGAAATAATTCGATTGATACACTTTGTGTCTGAAAAATTTGTACTACCTACTTAATAAACTGCATCCCCCGTTGACCTTAGACGCAGCTGGGTCTGAACTTTAAAAATAAGTTTCATGCTAAATGTTGCTTTTTTGAATCATTGAATATAAACTTTAATAGTGCCTAGTAAAAACATCTAGCTCATATTGTTAAGGAATTGCAGTGGTCATTTAAAGGCAATGAATAATTAATCGTTAGAATTTGATTCATTGCAATGCTTGTTTTTTTCTGGTTTCTCTAAAAATACAGCACTTACCCCATGCTTTTAAAGTGTTTCAATCAGAAGGCTTTTTTGACAACTTTTTCATTTTTACTTTACATAGCACTCATGCTGTGTTTACAATCTAAATTGCACCTATTTTGTTAACATTGCAAGTTCTGACCTAAGCCTTTTACATGTCTGTAATGCCTGGCTTCCCTGGTGGTCCAGTGGTTAGGATTTGGTGCTTTCACATCTGCAACCTGGGTTTGATTCCAATCAGGGAACCAAAAGATAACACCACCCTGACGCCAAGCAAAATTGGGCATGGTAACTGCTCGGATGGGAGAATACCTAGGAATACCAGGAACTGTATGCTGTGGCCACTGGAGAAGGAACGGGCAACCCACTCCAGTATCTTTGTCATGAGTGGATCAGCATGGGTGTTGCGGTCCATGACGTCACAGGAGTCGGGCATGACTGAACAACGCAAACACAATGCTTAGAACTGTTAATTGTTTCGATGGAAACAGAGCATTGTGTGAAATAAATTGAGAATGTGGGAGAATTTCTTCTTAGGGAAATGCTGGGACTGGTTCCACTTGGATTAGGCTCTTGGATAATGTCATAGATCAGCCTCCTACACATAAATGGTAAATTGTCCTCTGCATTTCAGTACAGCTAATTTATAACTTTTAGATCAATTATGCTGTTGTGGAATCTACCATTTTAATTTCCATTGATCTACTTCCTGTGCTTTTCTTTGATGTTAAGAATTATTTGGAAAGAAGCAGAGCTGAAACCTTGTTGTCTCACTTTCTGGCCCACCATGACAGCAGATCTATCCATGGAAATTGTTGTTTAATATTTGTGAACAGACAGAAAAACATACTCACAATGCTTCCTACCAGCTTACCTTCCCAGTCTTCCATTTGTTTTTTAATTGTAAGCATTAATAAGAATATACAGATAATTTACTTGGCTCCAATTCTATATTATCTTGCCTAGAATAAGCACAAGGCCATTCTGATGCTTATTAATACAACCTATTGGGTAGATAAAATGGGCCACTCATATCGGCCATTTTTGGATCCTATCTGCTATCAAATCTATGTTTCTACCTTCAACACTTTGAGAAGTCTCCGTTGATGAACCCGCTTCTATGGTGGATCAGGAAAGTTATATTTTCAATCTGACCTAGGGTACCTCTTATGTTATTTATTCCACAACAGTGTTCACCAAATTGTGTTTGTGTCACTCAGTCGTGACCCATTCATGGCAGAGATACTGGAGTGGGTTGCCAGTTTCTTCTCCAGTGGGCCACAGCATACAGCTCCTGGTATTGCTATATGGTCTACCATCCAAGTATTGAACAGGCCCAACCCTGCATCGCTTCAGGATGATGTGACCTCTTGGTTCCCTGACCGAAATTGAACCCCGGTCAAAGCGGAAAAAGCATGGAATCCTAACCACTGGACCACCAGGGAACCCGTTCACCAAATAACCTACCGTTATCATTTTATCTTACATCTCTTTAAGAAAGCAAGCCAATGACAGGGATTTTAAAGTGTTGGTTGGTTGGTGTTGGTGGTTGTCTTCTGTCCATCCATAGAAGGGTAGATCTAGCTGAGGTGTTGGCTACTGCTATAAAATAATGACCAGAAAAAGAAAATTTAAAAAGATATGGTTTAATGATTAAATTCTAAGACTAGTGGATTCATCTCTTGTATCTTTAGTGGTAAATACTTTATATACAGACACAATTAATGTTGTATATATTTTTTTCAAGCAGATGTTCTTGTTATTATATGATTAAGTTTCATAACCATTTTTGTTTCTAGAAACTGAAACATACACAACAATGAATGATCTATCAATTTATGATTTCCCGAAGAAAATGGACCTAAATAAAGAAATCCCAGGTTAGTATCTTCTATATATAACATATTTATTATGTATTGATAACCAATCTGCAATTGTAATATTATGGTTCCGCAAAACAAAAAAGTTCAATGGTAATAGCAGATTTAACAAAACCACCATACTTGACTGTAGGCAAGACACACTTGTCTTTGTACTCTTCACCTGGTTGCACGCTTGACATCATCTCAACCAAATAAGTTTATCTTGGTCTCATAGGACCACAGGACATGGTTCCAGTAATCCATGTCCTTAGTCTGTTTGTCTTAAGCAAACTGCTGACTTTTTTGTGAATCATCTTTAGAAGAGGCTTCCTTCTGGGATGACAATGCAGACCAATTTGATGCAGTGTGCGGCGTATGGTCTGAGCACTGCCAGGCTAACTCCCCTGCATGAGTGCTGCCGGCACTGGGGAGCTACAGTTCATTGAGGGAACCATGAATACCAACATGTACTGAGTTATTTTGAGGGGGCAGTAAATATACACTGTTATACAGGCTGTACACTTACTACTTTAATTGTAGCAAAGGGTCATTTCTTCAGTGTTGTCACATGAAAAGATATTATAAAATATTTACATAAATGTGAGGGGTGTACTCACTTTTGTGAGATACTGTATATAATACTATTAGTAGGACTCCATGGTGGTCCAGTGGTTAGGATTCAGTGCTTTTACTGCTGTGACCTTGGTTCACAAGAGGTCACACCACCCAGAAGCCAAGCAGGGTTGGGCCTGGTCAGTACTTGGATGGGAGACCACTGAGGAATACCAGAAGCTGTATGCTGTAGCCCACTGGATAAGGAACCCACTCCAGTATCTCTGCCATGAATACCAAGTGGATCATCATGGTGTGTTACAGTCCATGAGGTCATGGAGAGTTGGACATGACTGAACGATGCAAAACTCTACTATTAGTATACAGATC
The DNA here is from genome assembly GCA_027410445.1 of Discoglossus pictus. Classification (NCBI taxonomy): domain Eukaryota; kingdom Metazoa; phylum Chordata; class Amphibia; order Anura; family Alytidae; genus Discoglossus; species Discoglossus pictus. Next base: position 250,314,557 of record CM050168.1, on the reverse strand, counting down.
TGTATTGTATATCTACATTTTTACCTGCTATTACCACAAAATAATACACAACACTTCTTCCAGTGTAGCCAAGAAGTGAGATCATCATTCAGATATAACCATGTTGATTATTCCTTAGGAACAGGTGATGCAGCTGATAAAAGTAAAGAAGTCTCCTTTGCCAATGTACCAGAAGATCTCAGAAAATCGTGACCATTTCAAGACAACTTCACAAAGAAATGAATGTAATATTGTCTTCAGTGTCAGCATTATACTCATTTGCTGGATGGGAACCACTCCCGGTGTAGGCAGCAAAATGAGCGAGATCTCTTGTTATTGAATGATGACATCACAGCAAAAATAAGTATTTTATTAATCGATCAGAAATGACCGCCTGTTAGTTAAATTGGGGGAAATGCTTAGTCTGGTAGCACTAACCTTCCCTTTTCCTGAAATTTAGACATTGTCATATTTATAATTAGTGGTTTTGTGGCACTGAGAGCACATTCACTAGTTGGAAATGTTTTATTATATGTGCTCTCTGTAAATACCAATTAAACAGAATGATTATACTGTACCTGTTACACGGGATCTAAGTGGACAATGGGTCGGAAAGAAGATATATTCATGTTTTTATGTATATTGATTGCACATTTTGTACATTTTATTTGAATAAATTTTATAAAAATATGCTATGTCGCATACATTTTTATATTCCCTGAAGAAGTCTCAGAAGATCCGAAACGTGTTGCTATGTATACTTTATCTTACAGTATAATTATCCCTACAGCAAAATATTTTTGTATAGTTGTATTAGCCTAAAGTCACATGATAATTCTAAGACTTTATAGTAAGGTATGATATTCCAAGTTGACAAAATTGGGGTCAAAACTGTACAAATGTAAATGTACATTTTTTTTTGTGCGAAGCAAAAAATTAAATAACCACTGTTGTATTTTTTTTTTTGTACATGGTCTTTGGAATACCAAAACATGATAATGGGATAATTGCGCTTCTGCAGCTGTTACAGACGTGTGTGGCCTTGTATGTTAAATGACTTCCCATTAGTCCAGTTGACAGGACTAGCAGTTATAACTGCCACAGTCCCATTGTGCAGAGAGAATCCTCCTCTGCATTCTAAGTTCCACTGTAGGAAGTTAATCAAAAGAACCCAAAAGATTTGATTTGAATATAGTACATTTTAACTACATTACGTTCATGACTAATGGCAGTAGGATTTTTGAAGTGATTGGCTCTCCTCAACCCTGAGATCGATAGATAAAGCCTCAGGGACCAACACCGGACCTGCGACGACTGGCTGTTGAGAACCACCCGTCTATCCCAGAGACATTATTAGTTATGTGATGTGGATGAAACGAATATCCCCCTTGGCCTGATGGTCAGGTGATGTAATGTGTGTCCAGTGGTTTCATTGACCTGTGTTGGGTCTCACTGTTTAAACATTTAAATAAACCTGTGACCTCTCTTAGATACATTCTATGTACTAGTAATACTGACCTTCCCTTCTTGATAGATACCTTGTTGTGGTAAACAGGCTTGTGTACTTCAATGAAGCTGTGAGTTATATCATGTAGGGTCACCCAATATGGCCAGGTCATGGCAGAGAGGTCAAACATTTGCAGTCCACTGGAGAAGGAACTGGCAACCCACTCCAGTATATTTGCCATGAAAACCTTATGGATGAGCATAACCAGAGACATGGGCCTGGTGTGCTGCGGTCCATAGAGTCACGGAGAGTTGGACACGACTGAATGACTAAACAATAACAATACTGCCCTACTTCTGACTTATCTCTTTAAGCATGCATATTTTGCAGAATGGACACTTATAGCATCGCTTAAATGCCCTACAGAACAGACAGACCCCTATAGCCACATTAAATTCGAAGCCCGTAAATGGTTCTGGACATCGTCAAATATTCTCCTGTGTTATAGAGATATTACATTCAACCATGCCGCAACCAACGTGCCAGAGACTCAAACCGTACATTTTTCTTGAGCATGTTGGATGTGCGGCTGTGAATATGATTAGTCAAACCCGTAGTTAAAGGTTTAGACGTAGCCAATATTAAAAGAGATCGTCATCATTACCTCTCTGAAAAATAGAGGTGGGATTTCAAAACCTTGCGGGTTTCAATTACGAGTTACGATCGGACCCGCATTCAGAGATATAATGCAATATTAATAAATCAATAAATATGATATTCTCGTCCATGAGAGTTCCATTATATGTATTAACACATTGATTGCTGGGATTGATAAAACGAATATTAAACATGAAAAAAAATATTTTATATTGCAGATTTGCGAGCTTGAGAATGTTGCGCTATTAATATCACTTTCCCTTTAATTATAAATACAGTAGTGTGTGTATATGTGCATTTACAGTGCTACGGTTAGGACTTTAACACCCTCTCTACTATCCGTAGGCTTTTTGGCTCCATTTGACGGATACAGGTTTGAACGCCAGTGGATACGTAGCAATTTAATAGTGATTTCCGACCGTAACAGTTACGGGCTGGACATATCAAAGGATTAGCAGCAACGTAGGTCAGATTTCGACATCCCGTAGGGTTTTTCCGCCTGTAACCCGCAGATCATTTGCGGGCAGCTTTACAGGGCCAATTTAATAGCCGTAAGTCTTGCGGGCTACCGCTTTACACGCTGAGGGAATTTAATGGGGCTGCATGTTCAGGGCCGCACATGCAACATGCGCAAGAATGATTTACAGGCTTGTGTCTCCGGCATGGCTGAATGTAATAGCTCTGTAACGCAGCAGAATTACTGGCTTCGGATTTAATGTGGCTAATAGTTTACATTTACCTTAGAACTGCATCCCATAGGAATTAGGTTGTGTGTTCTGGAAATCAGCAGATTAAACAAAACCTCATGGAAATAATTTGCTTCTGATAACATTTTATGGAGTGTCGCTAATCTACAGATAACCCAGTAGAGATGGCGACATCTAACCTTGCGTTCCTCTTTCAACAAAATTCCATTTTAGCAGAACATGTTTTAATAAAGTAAATTATTAAACCAATATCAATGAGGTATTTAACTTGGCTTTGAAACAACTATGTGTAAAACTATTTAAAGAACCACTGAAGTCAAATATTTCAAATATATTTATTTGAAGAAGTACTCTTGGACATTGATAGCATATTTTATTTTAAACATAATACAGCCTCAAGTTTATTACATTTTATATGCAATTATGCTGCTGTGGAATCCACCATTATGATTTCTGCTTATTAGCTCCCTGATCCTTGCTTGTTTTTGCTATCGATGTAGCTTTTAAAACTTACCGTACATTTAAAGTTTAATGTTGCGGACTGTAGCTGAGCTGCTTCTCTCCACCTCATATCAAGTGCCCAGGAGGTGGGTCAGTGAGCTGTGAAGCTCCATATTGTAACTTCTAGTGCAGCAGCCAGCATTACCTGAGATTATAGACCAATAGGAAGCCTCCAACTGCACATTATATTAGAAAATGCAAAATGGAGATTCACAGTATTCTCTTTGAAAAGTGGAGTGGGAGAGTCCAATATGGCAGCCACTTGCAGACAAGTTAACAGATTTTGTTGCTGTTGTTTAGTCCTATAGTTGTGTCCGACTCTCTGTGACCTTATGGGCCGCAGCACGTCAGGCATATCTGTCAGCCACTGCCCCTCTGAGCTCCATCAAACTCATGTTCATTGTTTCAATGAACTGATCTATCCATCTCCGCATCTGCCATAGTCTTCTCTAAGGGAATAAAAAAGTATTAATAAAAATGTGTTATAAAATATATAATAGGGTTCTCATTAAGCTCGATTGAATTGATACTTTTAAAGGGACATTACTTGTTTTACCTTATCTCTTTAAAGCTCCATTAAGAAACACTATAAACTATGAATCAGTCTGAATCAGGGCCACCTGGTATTCTCTCCCAGGGTGGCACGTCCTTTGCGCACTGGAGAACATCGCTCCATCATCATGGTGCCAAGAACTGCGCTCCGATGACGCTCTGCGTTCCAGCCTGCATCCCATCTGCCCCATCTCATATTTACTGGACCTGCTTGCTGGAGGCTGCCAAGGCCATGGTAAGGGGCTGACAGTGTGCCATGTGGGACTAGCATGTGTCACTAGGAACATGTTGCATTGCATGTTTATCACTACATGTCACTGTGATTATTTGCATGTGTGATAAACATGCAATGCAACATGCTCCTAGTGACACAGGAAGCAATGCCTGGCCCATATGGCACACTGTCAGACCCTTACCTTGCCAAGCAGGTCCAGTAAATATGAGATGGGGGCGCTTGCGCATGATAAGCCTTTGTGGCAGATGGGATGTCGGCTGGCTCGCAGAGCGTCATCAGGGCGCGGTTCTCCAGCGCGCAAAGATCGGGGTGCGCTCTCCCAGACCTACATGGCAGTAATACAGCTACAGTCACAAATCGTTATGTATGAGTTATATGTTGTTCTTTATCTAGGCCCTTTCTCTATGTAAACTTCATTTGTGTGCCTCTCTAAATGCTGTTATATTAAGCTATATGTATGTGTACCCCCCACCCCCAAAAAAAAATATTATGTAACTCTGTCATAAAGGGACATCAATAGGCCAGGTTTTGTGTGTATTCCTAACCTATCAACAGACTGGGTCATTGATTACACACCTGTGCTTAGATAAGGATAGCCACAAATCCTGGCCTATTGCTGTGCCTTGAGGACATACTTGACGAACAACAGATCAACTGCGCTTCAGGAGAAGAGTGATTCTACTACTAAGTTGCTCAGTATTATGAATATAGATCATATCTGCATACAAGGTACCTCCAAGCTGTCTAATTGTGTTATGGAAAAAGTTAATATCAGCATGTAAAGCAAAAACTGAATGCAATAGTTGAAAAATAAAGGCTGGCTTTTCTTTTAACTTTATAAAAACGTTTTGCCTTTTACCAAGCTTAATTATCCCAAAGATCATACTATAAATTTAAAATGTAAGTGCTTTGTGACCTTTCCTGTTTTCTGACCAACAGTAGTGGCGGTCACTGGGTGCCTCGGCCAAGATTTGTGCATCAGATAGTGTGTAACCTCCCGTGCCAATGCACATGCATTAAAGTGATTATATGTGATGAATAAAAAGTGCATACAGAGTTATGTTTATTAACGGGAATAGGCAGGATAGTGATACATGGAATAATCTGATTGCCAGTTTAGGATCATGAAGGTCTTTTTAACACTGTGCCCGGCTATAACCCTTTTTTTTTCTCACCAGTCCCCATTTAACGCTCTGAACCATCTATCAGTCCATTCAATGTGGACTGGTCAGTTAATGTTTGCTGTTCCTTTACATTTTATTTAAAAAAAAAATCAGTTAGTGTTGTTATGTTTTCTTAAAAGTTCATATAAAACCCCCCAAAAATGTTTTTAATTGCTTTTGTGTATTTTTTTCATGAGTTCCCTCATCCCTAGCTACCCTGTTTATCGATGTTTCGCTTAGCACTCGATTACCCGGAACCAATCTACAGCCTTAAGTGGGGTATAGCTGCTTTATTAAGAAGTGCGTGTAAGTTCTGTCTTTACTACATGAAATCATACAAATAATCCCTGTATGGATCTGCCCACTGCAGTTCATGCCAAAACAGACTCTGTAGTACTGGCTGTGCAGAGTAGTGTCCTAGCCTATCAGATACCATGAGCCATATTCAATTGCGCTTTTGAGCGATCCGGGAGCCCTTAAGTGAGGTCGCAAGCTAATTTGCTATTCAATTGGCGTCTTTTTGCGGGTCCCGAACGGCTTCCAAGTTACGGGCCTGAAAAAATGGCGTTTGATCTTTCACTTTCGCAAGGCTGCGGTTCTAATTGAATGTGGCTCCATGTCTCAGTAATGTGTTGCAGAGAGATAGTCACTAATAGGCTAAGACACTACATTGTACAATCAGTACTATATAGTCTGTGCTTCATGAGATGCAGAGGGCTGCCTTAATTGTATGCAGTTATAAGCACTTCTTAATAAAATAAAGTAAATACAAGTAAACATATATATAGGTATTTTATATACCTACTAAAATCCAGAATCCTTACACGTACCTTTAAAGAACTTTGCAGCTTATATTGCTGCGCCAGGGAGGGAATGATTATTTCTGAAGCATGTATAATATGGTTTGCTACAACACCAAAGTATATACTGTATGCATGTATTTTGTACTCCAGAAAATTGTCATAAATTGAATATATCCTCATTTGAAGTAATACACCTAAAAATAGCAAAAGGGTTTTAGAATGTTAAAAAAATAACACAGACTCTAAACTCTGTGGAATTGACCATTTTAGGTTCCAGTAGTCTACTTCTTGAGGTGAGAGGATACTTTGAATGCAGAGAGAAAGTCTGATCTGCACAATGGTAATGTGGCAGCTATGACAGCCAGTGCTCTCATTAGGACTAATGCAAAGCACATTAGTTTACAAGGACATGCCCTGTTGAGACAGTAGCTGCAGTATAGAATATCTGCTCTAGTTTCTTATATATGGCTGAATGTATACATTTTTTGTCCGCTCTTTACAAGAACTCTTCTGCAGAATCGGGATGTCATAACAAACTTTCTTGTTTGAATAGGAAATATATGCTTTTTAATTACCATCACCTATAATGCACACTGGCATAAAAATGTAAAGCACAAATGACAAAATTGCTTTTGTTCTATTTTATTACATAATTATGTGCAAAAAATTCAGATTGTAAGTCATGGTTTTCCTACACTACATAAATTTGTATTTCAAAGTTTTTTCAACCTGATCTGTATAAAAAAGTTGGGCAGACATTTTAATTCTAACGAGTTCTGCAACTTTTTCTTCTGTTACCTGGTTTGTGTTTTTGAGCACAAGTTAGCAGATATAGTGAGAGTGTTTACATATTTCCATCCTAAACATTGGATTGTAAAACGTAAGTAACATAGCTGTATAATAGTTATGATCATAACACGGTAGACATTATGGCTACTTCAAGACTGACCTGCTTGAATTATCCTGACTTACCTCTTATATTTGTGGGGAGTACACACTAAAAGCAAGTAGGAAACCTATTTCTGAGTTTGGAAAAAAAGCATATGTAGGTTCATTTTGTGTCAAACTTGGAGATCAAGATAAGCCATGGGCTCCTCATATTGTTAAAAAAACTTGTACGGAGCATTAGCGCCAGTGCACGTATGGACAGAGACGCTGCCTGAATTCTGGAGTACCAATGGTTTGGAGGGAACCAAAAACCACTTCAATAACTGTTATTTTTGTATTGTTAATATCAGAGGCATCAATCGAAATAATCGTAACAAGTGGTCTTACCCTGATCTACCTTCAGCCAGGAGACCTGTTCCTCACTCGGATCTTGTACCCGTTCCACCTTTTCGTGAACTACCACAGCTCTAGAGGATGAGTCTTACATGTCTGATATCGCACAAGGTAAAGAAAGTGGGGGTAGTCACAGTAATTTCCAAAAAAATTCACATAGTGAACTTTTTGGCCAGAATTAATTGAGTGATCTGATCAAGGACTTAAATCTTTTCAAGGAGTCTTCGGAATTGCTTGCCTCCAGACTAAAGGAAAAGAATGTACTTCAGCCTGAAACGAAAAATACATTTTATCGAAGGGGAGAAAATTATTTGCTGCTATTCTTTACCGAAGATAAACACTTAGTATTCTGCAATGACATCGGAAACCTTCTGAAGAAAATTGGTCTTTCAGAATATAACCCAAGTGAGTGGCGTCTTTTCATCGACAATTCAAAACGTAGTTGGAAATGTGTTCTTTTAAATAACGGCAACAAATATAGTTATATTCCAATCAGTCACTCCATCAGGATGAAAGAAGAGTACAAGGCCATCTCTTTAGTCTTGGAAAAGATAAGTTACCAAGAACATTAATGGTTGATTTATGTAGACTTGTTTAGTTTTCTTCTTGGTCAACAAAGTGGCTACACAAAGTATCCTTGCTTTTTAGGCCTTTGGGATAGTGGAGCCAAACATGAATATTGAGCAAGAAAATATGGGCCTCCGAGGTAATATATGCTGGTTGGAGGACAAAATGTAATCAATAAACCTTTGGTAGCACGAGATAAAATCACACTGCCACCACTACATATAAAGCTAGGCCTGATGAATCCTACTGCCACCACTGCATATAAAGCTAGGCCTGATGAATCATACTGCCACCACTACATATAATGCTAGGCCTGATGAATCATACTGCCACCACTACATATAATGCTAGGCCTGATGAATCACACTGCCACCACTACATATAAAGCTAGGCCTGATGAATCATACTGCCACCACTACATATAAAGCTAGGCCTGATGAATCATACTGCCACCACTACATATAAAGCTAAGCCTGATGAATCACACTGCCACGACTACATATAAAGCTAGGCCTGATGAATCATACTGCTACCACTACATATAACGATAGGCCTGATGAATCGCACTGCCACCACTACATATAAAGCTAGGCCTGATGAATCCTACTGCCACCACTACATATAAAGCTAGGCCTGATGTATCCTACTGCCACCACTATATATAATGGCAGGCCTGATGAATCAAACTGCCACCACTACATATAATGCTAGGTCTGATGAATCACACTGCCACCACTATATATAAAGCTAGGCCTGATGAATCAAACTGCCACCACTACATATAAAGCTAGGCCTGATGAATCCTACTGCCACCACTACATATAAAGCTAGGCCTGATGTATCCTACTGCCACCACTATATATAATGGTAGGCCTGATGAATCAAACTGCCACCACTACATATAAAGCTAGGCCTGATGTATCCTACTGCCACCACTATATATAATGGTAGGCCTGATGAATCACACTGCCACCACTACATATAATGCTAGGTCTGATGAATCACACTGCCACCACTACATATAAAGCTCGGCCTGATGAATCATACTGCCACCGCTACATATAAAGCTAGGCCTGAAGAAACATACTGCCACCACTACATATAAAGCTAGGCCTGATGAATCATACTGCCACCACTACATATAAAGCTAGGCCTGATGAATCACACTGCCACCACTACATATAAAGCTAGGCCTGATGAATCATACTGCCACCACTACATATAAAGCTAGGCCTGATGAATCGCACTGCCACCACTACATATAAAGGTAGGTCTGATGAATCACACTGCCACCCCTACATATAAAGCTAGGCCTGATGAATCACACTGCCACCACTACATATAAAGCTAGGCCTGAAGAATTATACTGCCACCACTACATATAAAGCTAGGCCTGATGAATCCTACTGCCACCACTACATATAAAGCTAGACCTGATGAATCACACTGCCACCACTACATATAAAGCTAGGCCTGATGAATCATACTGCCACCAATACATATAAAGGTAGGCCTGATGAATCCTACTGCCACCACTACATATAAAGCTAGGCCTGATGAATCATACTGCCACCAATACATATAAAGCTAGGCCTGATGAATCCTACTGCCACCACTACATATAAAGCTAGGCCTGATGAATCATACTGCCACCACTACATATGAAGCTAGGCCTGATGAATCACACTGCCACAACTACATATAAAGCTAGGCCTGATGAATCACACTGCCACCACTATATATATAAAGCTAGGCCTGATGAATCACACCACCACCACTGCATATAAAGCTAGGCCTGAAGAATCATACTGCCACCACTACATATAAAGCTAGGCCTGATGAATCACACTGCCACCACTACATATAAAGCTAGGCCTGATGAATCACACTGCCACCACTATATATATAAAGCTAGGCCTGATGAATCACACTGCCACCACTACATATAAAGCTAGGCCTGATGAATCATACTGCCACCACTACATATAAAGCTAGGCCTGATGAATCACACTGCCACCACTATATATATAAAGCTAGGCCTGATGAATCACACTGCCACCACTATATATAAAGCTAGGCCTGATGAATCACACTGCCACCACTATATATAAAGCTAGGCCTGATGAATCACACTGCCACCACTATATATAAAGCTAGGCCTGATGAATCACACTGCCACCACTACATATAAAGCTAGGCCTGATGAATCACACTGCCACCACTATATATATAAAGCTAGGCCTGATGAATCACACTGCCACCACTATATATAAAGCTAGGCCTGATGAATCACACTGCCACCACTATATATAAAGCTAGGCCTGATGAATCACACTGCCACCACTACATATAAAGCTAGGCCTGAGGAATCACACTGCCACCACTATATATATAAAGCTAGGCCTGATGAATCACACTGCCACCACTATATATAAAGCTAGGCCTGATGAATCACACTGCCACCACTACATATAAAGCTAGGCCTGATGAATCACACTGCCACCACTATATATAAAGCTAGGCCTGATGAATCACACTGCCACCCCTACATATAAAGCTAGGCCTGATGAATCATACTGCCCCCGCTACATATAAAGCTAGGCCTGATGAATCACACTGCCACCACTACATATAACACTAGGCCTGATGAATCCTACTGCCACCACTACATACAGTGGATATAAAAAGTCTACACAACCCTGTTAAAATGTCAGGTTTCTGTGCTGTAAAAAAATGAGACAAAGATAAATAATTTCAGAACTTTTTCCACCTTTAATGTGACCTAAAAACTGTACATCTCAATTGAAAAACAAGTTAAAACACTACATTAAAATATCTTGATTTTTTATGGGCCAGCAGAGTTAAGAGTAGTATATGGCATCTGTATCTCAAAAACAAGAGCTGATAGGGGAAGACCGGTGTAATTCTTTTAATCAGCGGGTCAAATGAACCCAGAAACAGATCAAACATTTGAGGCACCAACATGTTTGATGGCCTGTGAATAAATATAGCATTTGGATATCAGTTCAACTGAAATGTAGGATTACTAATTAGAAGGCTAATGTCTGACAGAATCCCCAGCGTCCAAGATCATGGCAAATCATGACAACATCACATCTGGATTCAATGGGAGGGAGGACATTCTCTTCCGAACATTGCTTATATTTACGCACAGACATTGGACAGGATAAAAAAAAAAAAAAAAAGTAGGGACATGAATTGCATAAAAACTATGGATGGGTAGTGGCTAGCAGCAGCATTAGCTGGTCACATGGAGCTTGGGCTCCTCCAGCCTACAACAGATTTTAGTGGGCAAAATAATATATAAATTAATATTTTGGGTTAATAACAGTTTGGGGCATCCCCCCATGCCCCAATGATTGTCCCAATTAAGATCATGAGAAGATATTACATTTTAGTTAGCAGAAGTAGAAGGAAGGGGAGCAGACTATAAGGAGAGACAGTTTGGGTCCAGATCCAGAGGACCAAATATATCTCCTTACCAGGAGGTCTTGAGGAGCTCTGAAAGTAGTATGAGGATAGCTTCAATCCAGGCTTTGAGAGACCTGCTGCACAGTAAGTGCGACATAGAGCTCAGCAAATGCAGACGCTCTCGGGCGGACTGTCAGCTGTGGGGGATCTGCAATCTGATGGAAGAGACAGTCTGATGCATTGATGTGAGGACAGACATATGGAGCAATTTGGCTGCCAGCTTTGGGGATTGGATTAGAGTCACAGAGGTGGTGCAGAAGAAGAGATTGGTGGAGAGAAGTCTGGTGGTGGATTAATTAGCATATGGCGGGAAAGTGAGAGGATAAAGTGCTAAGAGGTGAAGAGAAGACGGAGAAAAGAAGGAAAGCTGAAGGAAAGCCCATATTAAATACAGTTTATACAATTACTAGCGACTTGCCCGTCAAAAATGACGGAGCAATAAAATTTGAAGCCACCCAATGTTAAGCTTTTTCTACTCTAAGGACCTTCTGGGGTCATTGCGAGCCTCTCCTTGTGTGTCCTTTTGCTCCTGTCTATATTTTTAAAACTACTAATTAAGGAATTAATTGAATAATAAATTAATACATTTTACCTTTTTCTAATTAATATATGTAAAAATCAGTAGCCTGAAGAGGTAACCATGTCTTGTTATTGTTCTGCAGCATATAATGTCCAGTTGGACTGTTGCTGGCATGAGGAGATAGTGTTATGAATGTCCCAACTGTGCATTAGAAATAGGCTGCGTGCGCGAGGGCAAACCGTTGGGTTATTTGTGTAAAGCACTACTGTAGATGCGTAATGTTATTAGTTGCAAGTTAGTGTTGTAACATGGCGTTATTTGTCTATGTGCTACGCGGTCCGCAAGCATTTCCCGTCCATTGTAATATTGTACCTCGTACGTTCCTGTGTGAAAGTGGTACGCGTCTGGCAGCGACATTTTTTTCTCGCTTAGCAGAATTTTCAGGCAAAAATCGACTTAAATTCGCGTGGCAACTCACTCCCAGACGTCCTGGCTGTTCTCCCGTGCGGTGTGTGATTTTTTTTTTGTATTTATTTTTTTTTGTTAACTTCGTGTTTTTCCTAAGTCTTGCGTCTCGTATTTTTTTTTCTAAGTCATGCGTTTGTCAAGTGCTTTCAGCCTAAGCCGATCCCGCATTTTCTAAGTGTTTGGACGCTAAGTCCCACGTGTTTCATTGCCTCCACTGCTCGCCTTGCTTTGCGAGGCTCGCAGGCAATGAGCGCCTTCGGGGCTCATCTCCAAAGTGCTGCTACTTTTATTGTCAACGGCTCAACTAGCAACGCAAGGCTCGCAGACAATGAGCGCCTTTGGCGCTCATCGTCTAAGTCGTACGCACCACGCAAAGAGTGGCGACGTCTCGTAGTTCGACAATTATAATATGTGATATAAAAGCAAAGAAACAAAAATAAACTTGGAAAAAAACACACAAAAAAGAGAAATAAGAAGAGAACAGAAAGGACCCTTTACATGCCATCAGCAAGAAACAGAAAATACATAGTGAAGAGTCAAACAAAATTAAACTCAGTAATAAACCCTAATGCTTTTATTTTAGTAAAGGAATTAACAGTGAATAAATAAAAGCAAGTTAATATATAATCAGACACATCTAAAAATGATATCCTGTGTCATAGAGGGTATATTATCCAGTAAACCGCTGTAATATAGTGGAGCAGGAGTAAATCAGCAGGTTTTTGGAAGAAATTGTTTAATAAGAGAGACATTCCCGAAACATAAGAGGAAGATGTCACCTCAGCCTTCCAAATCCTCAAAAAAAAAAAAAAAAAAAGCCTAAAGCAATGGCTAAACAGGAGTTTCTCGTAAGAAAATCTACAAGTTCCAAAATTACAGATAATACACCAATCAGTGATATGATATAAACAGAAGAATCTGAGAGCTTTTCCCAGGCAGGGTGCACCCACACGTAGGAACATAAAATCCTCTATCAGAACATCACTGCCCTATTTAAAGCAATATGAAAGTTTCATGGATTAATACATTTCTGCACTCCTTAGGCAAAAAGCAGGCTATATGTATGCAGCACGTCTCATAAAAGATTTTATTTTTTATTAATAGCTAAAAATCCCTTTAATGCGGGATGTCTACGCAGGCATCTGATCCCCCCCAATCAGCATGCTGCATCAGGGTCAGCAATATTAGCCACTATTTACCTGCTGTTGCTTGCTCAGCCAATTTCCTTGCAGCAATACATAGCACAAATCTGTGATACACTACATATCCCAGGCTGCTTTGCAGTACAAACAGAAACCCAGAGTTAATTCAAATGTTTCCGCTAATCTGATAGGCCAAAACAAATCATTTTAAATTTGATGCTAATTTAGCCTGGGTTTGGTGGTTGTTAACCCTGATTTCCAACTGTCAGAAATTACAAGACAGTTTGCTGACTTCAATGTAAGTGTTTAAATGTTTATTCTAGAATTTTTTTATGTAAAAAATGTTTGCATACAAAACTAATTCTCCTCTATCAGATGCATTCATAATCAGTCTTACATATCCCTTTCAGAAAGAAATGTCAGCTCTATGTTCTGATCTCCAGAATGATGTTGCCTCTATTGGGGAAAGAATGGATACCCTAGAAATCAGATGACAATTAGTGATGTCGCGAACATCAAATTTTTGGTTTGCGAACAGTGGACGCGAACTTCCATCAAATGTTCGTGAACGGGCGAACCCGGCGAACCACCCAAGACTTCAATGGGCAGGCGAATTTCAAAACCCACAGGGACTCTTTCTGGCCACAATAGTGATGGGAAAGTTGTTTCAAGGGGACTAACACCTGGACTGTGGCAAGCCGGAGGGGGATCCATGGCAAAACTCCCACGGAAAATTACATAGTTGATGCAGAGTCTGGTTTTAAGCCATAAAGGGCATACATCACCTAACATTCCTAAATTGTTTGGAATAACATGCTTTAAAACATCAGGTATGATGTTGTATCGATCAGGTAGTGTAAGGGTTACACCCGCTTCACAGTAACAGAACAATCTCCCCATTTAATATACCGCAAACAACCGCAAACAGTCCCTTTGCACAACCGCAAACTCCCAATTTGCACAAGGATGGATACCAAGCTAGCCATGTTCCTTGTCCTCACTGATGTCATTGAAAGTCTCTTCCTCCACCCAGCCACCAAGGGTCCCCTAAAGGTGACAACAAGCCCCCTGGGACGCCTGTTGTGTTTGGTCTTCCACCTCCTCAAAGCCACCTTCCTCCTCTGACTCCTCTTCTTCAGACTCCTCTCTCTGCGTTGCCTCTGTCTGCGTTATTATAAGGTGTGTACTGTTAAGTAGTACTATTCCTATCGGTTTAATCCCTGTTACGTCCACTATTAGGGGACGTGTATATGGCATTGATTTTTGGAACAGGGAGATGGAAAAAGATGCTTGGTCGGACCTCCTACTTCAAATTTGGGGCACTGCGCGTGCAATCTAAGGTGCCACCAAATATGAGTGTCACTGTGCACTGGCAAAAGTTGGCAGAGTAGATGCAATAGGCTTCACACACACGCCTGTAGGCAGGCAATTGCTATTCAATCTATTACAGTCAAAAAAGTGTTGTTTTATTTCACTGAGCACAATATAAGCTGTGAGCCTGACACAGGCAGGCAATTGAAATTAGATTAAAGGAAAAAAGGGTTGTTTTTTTTCAATGTATGGTACACCAACTATGACTGGTGAAACAGAGCAGAATATTAGCCTGTCCTTCAGATGGAAGGCTCTGGAAGGGAGTGTATGCTGCTGATTGGCTGGAATGTGTCTGCTGACTGTGAGGTGCAGGGTCAAAGTTTCCTCAATGATAAAGTATAGGGGGCGAACCGAAAAGCGCATGTGTTCGCTGTCCGCTGCGAACGCGAACATGCCAAAATCGCCAGGAATAGTCCGCGGGCAAACTGTTCACGACATCTCTAATGACAATGTAACGTCATTACAAACTATCCAATCCCTTCAGGATGTGCAAACTATTCACAGAGATAAGGAAGGGAAATATATCATTATCACACTAATTATTTATGCTTCCAATACTAAACTGTTTTAGTTTACTTTGTGTTGAATTGATTTCATATTCTGAAAACAAAGACCAAAGGACTAATTATTATTTGGAGAGACTTAATTTCAAGATAAGAAAATCCACAACCCATTTCCAGGACATCATCTAAAGCTTTAAAAAGATTACAAATCCTAGATACTGTATATGAAGAGAAATACATGCAAATACAAAAAAATAAAAAAAAATCACAGCCACACAAATCATACTCAAGGACTTCACTACATTCTACTTAACAATTTGTTAGTAAAGCATACATCACATATATAGTTGTGAGCACGCGGGTTGTTGCTAACGCTGCAGGCTCGCGAAGCGAGAGCCGCAGTTGCTGGCATGGAGCTCCAAAGGCGCTCCTTGCCAACAACTGCGGACCTCGCAAAATTAACGGACTTACGACACAAAAATACGAGGCGCGTTACGACCCATTACGACCTCGCAAAAAACCTCCGAAACCCGCGCACATGAAAACATGAAAAACACAATAAATACACACAACAAATACATAAAAAGCTTACCTACAGCAAGGGGGGGGGGGCACCCAGGACCTCAAAAAATTAAGTTACTCCACAATTTAACTCGAAATAAAAGAGTTTAGACACCCGAAAATCCCCTAAGCGAGAGAAAAAATGGCAGCCGAAAAAACGAAAACGAGGCTACAGGACTCTAAAGACGCAAAACACCACCAAACACCTACGGATTTTCCGAAAAAGACGTACAAGATCCGAAAACAAGGACGCAACCCGCGTGACCCTAAAAACATTACAAACACAATAAATACACACAACAAACACATACAAAGCTTACCCACAGCAAGGGGGTGCACCCAGGACCTCTGCAAGTGAAGTTACACCTCAATTTAAGTCCAAAGTTCTGAGTTTAGACACCTGAAAATCACCTAAGCAAGAGAAAAAATGGCCGCCAAACAAAACGAAAACGAGGCTAAAGGCCCCTAAACACGCAAAACACCACCAAACACCTACGGATTTTCCGAAAAAGTCGGACGACATCCGAAAACAAGAACGCAAAATCAGCCACAGCCGCATACCACACATTAGGCGCCATTTTAGAATAATAACTTATACAATCCGGAAGTACTCAGCTACCCTAACGGATTTGCCTCGCGCACGCAAACTATAACACTGCACACATTCATGACGCTTACACAGCAGCTCCACAGCACTGATGCTGCAGCAACATGAAAACAGATTGCCAGCTCTTTAACACAATGCTGCATATATTACTTCACAATAGGTAAAGTATATTCATTTCTTACTTTATTAATTATTCATTGGCATACCAAAAAAAAATACCAACGCTGCTCATAGCACACAAACAACCAAGAGCCTCGCAATGAGCGCCAAAGGCGCTCAGCGCTAGGCTCGCAATCAGCGCCCAAGGATCTTAGAGTCACTCCAGACCCCCCCCCCCGCCCGTGTCTCTCTAACCCCCCTGTGTCTCTCCCACCCCCCATGTCTCTCTACCCCCCCGTGTCTCTCTAACCCCCCGTGTCTCTTTCCCTCCCCCCTCCTCATCCTCAACCCCCCTCCTCAACCCCCCTCCTCATTCTAAACCCCCCTAAATACCTCCCCCTCTCCCTTTCCCCTCAGTTACCTGCTTCTGCTCCGGCCTCCGCTCCTTCTTGACCCAGCGCGCATGTGATGTCACGTCATTAGCATATACCGGGTGCCGGCACCCGGTATATGCTAATGACGTGGCGCGCATGTGATGTCACGTCATTAGCATATACCGGGTGCCGGCACCCGGTATATGCTAATGACGTGGCGCGCATGAGAGAGCCTGTGAGTGAGGTTGCAAGTTAATTTGAGGTATATTTGGCATTTTATGGCGAACGAAATTCGTCTAAGTGAGAAAAAAAATGGTGTCCGTAAAAAAGTAAATGGATAAAAACAAGGCAGTAAAAAAGAGCACAAAGCCAGTAACATTTTACCCAAGCCAGTAACACTTAACCCAAGGCAGTAATACTCATCGCGAGGTAAACTACACGGGAGGGGAGAGAAGGGAGCTCGTGATGAGCGCCTAAGGTGATCATTGCAAAGCACCAAAGTAGATGGGGGGGAAAGGCTCACAATGAGTGCCGAAGGTGCTCAGAGGGGGCAGAGCATCGCATTGTGTGGCAAACAGCATTCCCAGCCTTAAAATTTTCTTGCCGTCATTTTTGACAGGCAAGTTGCTAGGACAGAAATAATATTGAACGTTGTATCTGGTCAGAGCAGGCCTTAGTGCAAGTTAAAATAATTATTGTAGGGAATGTACCAAAAAGCAGATATTGGAGCAAAAATAATAACATTCTAACAGAAAAAGCATTAATATGCCATTTGGATAAGAAAATGTAAACCTTTTTAAAAGTAAATGCTACACCCAATTACAAGCCAACATGGCTTGGTTAGCTTTAAAGGCATATGTAAGAGGAAGCCTAATCAAATGTGGATCATGGAAATATAAATGGAAGTAAAAGCATTGAGATGAGTTAAAAACACAATATGCTAATTTAGTGAAAGAGAATCAGAGGTGTGCAAATGATAAAATCCCACAAAGAGTGCAAAATATAACTCAGCAAATTAATGCCATACTTATATATGAAGCTGATAAAGCTATGCAAGTTACGCAGAGCAACTATTCTCAATATGCCAACAAACCTGATGCATTATTGGCCACCAATTTGAGGTCAGCTCCCATGTATAATCCTATTACACAAATAAAGCATAAGCAGTTGAAAACAACGAGTGATCCAAATAGGATAGTCCTTACCTTTAGGCAAAAGAAAATACTGGGGCGCATCCATGATTTGAAAATGTTAACTTTAACTAGTATACTTTACTACTTTCGTGGTCTGCTTGTTTCAGTTAAAAAAACTCTGATTTAGAGTCATTACAAAGGGAATTTATAAGATCACATATATAGTTCTCAGCAGCGCGACCTTGCCAAAATCCGTTGGTAACGCAACATTAAAACTGCGGGCTCGCAAAACGAACGAGGGCAGCGGTTGCTCCTT
This sequence comes from Discoglossus pictus, assembly GCA_027410445.1. Lineage (NCBI taxonomy): Eukaryota > Metazoa > Chordata > Amphibia > Anura > Alytidae > Discoglossus > Discoglossus pictus. Next base: position 250,296,079 of record CM050168.1, on the reverse strand, counting down.
GCGCTGGTGGAGATGAGTGCCGTAGGCGCTCATCCCTACGACCCTGTACGACTTAGGCAGGGAGTTCCAAAGGCGCTCACTGCGCTGGTGGAAATGAGAACCATAGGCGCTCATCCCTACGACCACGCACGACTTGCGCATCATACCTACAACCCGCGGAACTACACATCAACATAAAACTCAAATACACAATTCACAGTGTGAGACCCGTAGCACTTTGAAAAAATCGCCTATAAAAAATTACTTACAAAAGGAAACCGCCCCTTAGAAGAAGAAAAAAATAGGAGCAGCAAAAAATAAGAACTTAACGGCCGCACCACGCACAGCGAAAAACACACAAAATACAAACTAAAATAAAATAAAAAATACGCACACAGCACGGGGGAACAGCCAGGACGTCTGGGAATTAGGTTACACGCCAATTTAAAGACTTTCGCCACTCGAAAATCCCCTAAGCGAGAGAAAAAAATGGCCGCCGCAAAAAAACAAAAAACGAGACTACACGACCCCTAAGCATGCAAAACACCGCCAAGCACATACGACTTTTACACAGACCCGTCCGACCTACTAAATACACTCTTAGGAAGGACGCTAAATGCTGCACACCTAACACATACACAATTGCAGCCATTTTACAACACTAACTGCAAACTAATAACATTACCATTACAAAATGCGGAAGTACACAGCTAAACAGTTTCCCCTCGCGCACGCAGCCTATTTACACTACACACTGCACACATTGCTGACACTTACACCTCAGCTCAACAACAGTGCAAACTGACATTGTATGCTGCAGGAACATCAAAACAGATTGTTAGCTCTTCAGCACATTGCTTCCTGCATATATTAATTAAAATAGGTAAAGTATATTAATTTATAACTTTACTAATTCATTAATTAACATTACAAAATACATAGACAGAAATATAACAAAATTAAAAAAACAGAATCACAATAATCGCGAAAGGCGCTAAGGGCGCGCCTTAACAAGGAGCGACAACGGTGTTTAGGGGAGCACAACTACACCAGGGGAGAGGCTTGCAATGCGTGCCAATAGGCTATCAGTGCAAAACTTGCAATGAGCGGCAAAGGAGCTCTGATAACCAAAAATACAACAACCAAGAGGCTCGCAATGAGCGCCAAAGGTACTCACACAACCAAAAACACTTACTTTGTGTACCAAATAGCATTACCTGTCTTACAATTCTATTGCCGCTAGTTTAGAATGATAAGAAACCTAGAGATAACAAACAGATTATGTACCTACACAAGTATGAAGAGGGCTTCTCATTGACAAACTTTTGGAATTAGTTTGTTGTGGCACAATTGGCACGGGTTTCACCTTGGCATAAAACAACTTGCATACCAAGATGGGTTCAGATAGAGAAGGATTCCATTTTGGATCAAAATATATCATTCTTACCATGGACATCGAATTATCCGAAATCAAACAGGGAAAATCAGAAATCCATATATTAAACATTCCATTTCATTGTACAACAAATATAAAGAAAGTAGAATCTCATTCAGAAAATGTCTTTATTGTCTCCAGTGATTCAAAATGAATATTTAAGCCTGGAAGAGATAAGCAGACATTCCAGTGTTGGAATCAAAATGGACTAGTGAGGAATATTAATGTATTTAAAGAAGGTAAAATAAGTGCTGGTATACAAACAAGCCAAAATATGCAAAAATATTGATATATTTAGGTATTTACAACTTAAACATTCAGCACAACTTGGAGAACACCACTGTAAAGTTATCCTAAAAACACATTGAAATACTTTTTGAAATTATGATTTTTTTTCTGTGAAAAATGCACCTAATGAAGTGTCTATTTACATGAGTCACTGGCCGTGGCCGCAGACAGACTCACAGCAACAGCTCTGTGCAGAGAGTATAAGCAGAAAGAGAGTTACCCCTTCCAAAATTCATCTGTGCAGATAAAGGACTGTTTCATGTTTATTTTCAAACTTTTTGCAGATAATATGTTTAATATTTGTTTGTCTTCTGATATTATGGCAAGCCCATTTTTAGAAGATCTCCTGATATATCCTTTAGAAATGTGGCCTGGAAAAAAAGATATTTTTCACAAAAGTGAAGAGATACATATGTATATTATATTCCTAGTTAAATCCAGAAACCTTCCATGTTCCTTTAAGTGCAGGGAACTAAGAGGATCGCAGGGAAAGGGTAAGCAGCTACATGAGATCATTCAAATAAAGTGCCTCTTTCCATTCATAAAAGTTGGTTAATTCAAAACTCTGTGGTATGTATACATTCCCATGCTTATTAACCCACTTCCCACATCAATGGAAAAAGGGAATTGTTCCAGTGACATTTGTTAACCTCACCTACCACATACGTTGCGGAAAGGAACTGTATAACAATCCCAGTTCCAATGGTAATTAACCAGGACTTCCCTCAAAGAATAAATGGTTGGCATATAGCCCAAGGTTATACAATGGATGGGGTTTAGGTGGACAGAGGTGGAAATTATCAACAATAATACATTTCAAGCTAAGGCAAGTACTCTAAACCCCAAATTCCTACTTATTTTTACACAAGTATGCAAGGGGTGGCTCCCATGGAACTATAAATTGCCTGGATCAGACATAGCCTTGGAGAGTGGTGGCAACAATAAGCAAAAGGAGGTCAGGGAGATGTGACCTGACAGGGACACATACACATTACAGTGGGCATGTAAGCTATCCCTAGTCACACTTACAGTTGCCATTCTTTCCAACACATTTTTTTCCATAGAAAATTGACGCCATTATGATTGGCTGGTTTGGAATTCCTGGGGTTGTTGACACTTCTACTATTGACTGAGCCCCATAATAATAAACCAATGACAAAACTGCCAACGTTTGAACTCCAACCAGTGGGTATTGTTTTGAGGGAGGGAAAGTTGGGTGTTTGTTTATAGCTCTTTCTTGAATAAAGTCTTGCAGGTTGAGGATGCAATATGGCCTGGAAGTCGGTCAAATAAAAGAAGAACCCAGGAAGGGCTTACCCATTCATTTGCCCCCAAAATCAGACAAACCAATTGCCACCTCATGTAAGCCAAGCAATTAGACTATACAACTAAGACAGGAAAGGGAATCAAAAGATTCCTGGCCAAATAGTACCTCACATAAGCCTGTGCTGAATCATGGGTTGACATAACTGTATGAGCAAGCAATGCATAATAGTGTACTCCGTGGGATGTTTTCCATTCTGTGCTGTGTCAAATACATAGCTCATAACTCATTTTCTCTCCACTGCACCAAGGAACTAAATAACCCTGGCATATGTTTCAGGCAATGGACCTTCATCTGTGAGATGCCACTCATCTCCATGGACACCATAAGCAAGCAGGCCCGTCTGGAATACCATATCACTCCTATGAAGACCATAAATGTGTTGATAGTAGGCAAAACAAAAATATCATACTTAAAAATAATCACAGAGCTTCCCCCAGCACAACTGCTAAATCCAGGCTCTCAGAGTCATGTCAGTCATCCCATGTGACCAATGAGCAGTGCAGCCTCTGTCCCTCCCACAAGCAGAGCACAGGCACAGAGGAAGCTGTGTGTGGGAAATCAACCAGCAATGAGCGTGTGCTGTGTGTGCTATGTTCTCAGTGTATGTGTATACTGTATGTGCTCAGTGCGTGTGCGCATGAGCTCTGTGTGTGCCAGTGTGTGTGTGTATATGTGCTCAGTGCGTGTGCGCATGAGCTTTGTGTGAGAAAGCAATATTACAAGTGATTCTATGCTGGGGGTGTCCTGTGCTCTATATCATATCCCTTGAATAATGTGCAGAAAGGTAAGAAAATGCATACATTTAATCATTTATTAATAAATATAGAGCACCAATGAAACAGAAATATCCCACAACTTGCAGTATCAGTACATCTATCTATCTAATCTGTGTGTATTCATGTATATGTATGTTTGTATATACTGTATTAGTAAGTGTGGAGCAGGGAGGCTGATATAAAGTATTTCATAAATTATGCTCAGCCGCCGCTTAGTTTGCTCTGCCAAACAGAGATAGGAAAAAATATCACTAGTAGTTCATACACAGAATGGACTACCAGTTGGTAATCAAGTGTAAAATGTGCTGCTGAGAGAGACACTTATATGACAATACATAGGATTGAGGATCATCACAGTATATCTTAATTTACTTTAGAGAGAACACATAGTTTGATATAATGCTTTTTTAATTGTTCCTTACTTGCATGTTGATAGAGTGTTGGGATCTATACTGTTATGGTGTCGGGACAGGTCTGCCGCTGCAGTGTGGCCTCTGACTGCTAGATGGCGCAGCCGATATTTTGCAGTGCTGCCAATATGTGAGAGAAGTTCTAAGCTTAGAATGTTAGCCTAACTCTTGAACTGACCTTCACCCTAACCCTAACAGTCACTCTTACAGTTTACCTAAGCCTTGACTCTATGATATGGCATCAGAATATCGGCTGCGCCATCTAGCGGATGCTCACCGCCACTGCTACTGCCTTGTGCTGCGCTACCATAAGAGGATAGGTCAGAGTGTTGTTCTTGCAGAAATCATTTCTCTGACACAAACCTGTTGCTTTTACAGACATTTGAAATTTCATAGGTTTCTTAGAACTGTCTAATAAGTAACATCCAGCCTATATGCATGATGTCACTGATTTGTAGGCGCACCCCAGTCAGTCAGAATAATTTCCATTGAGTCCTATGTACACCCCCCCCCTGCAACCTGATTGGTGGAAGTCACTTAGGAGAAAGAACAAGACCCTGTCTGATCTGTGACTTTCAAATTGGCGGTCTGTGACAGATAAACACACAGAAATTCATGATTTTTTTTAAATGTGATATCTTCATCAAAAAGGCACGCATTTCAAAAATGTAAAAAGCATTCAACTTGAATTATTGAGATCTTTCCACTGGTGTCCTCCAAATTGTGCTGAATTAACTGTCCCTTTAAGGAACAACTGATGCATGGGTATCCCTGGCAACTATTGGTGCTAGGGGAACACCAATACAGTCACAGATAGGGTATGTGTATATTTCCTTTCCCTTCACAAATTAAACCAATATGCAATACTATATATATATATATATATATATTGCAATTATTATATGTTTTTCATAATTAAAGGTATATGCAATTGAGGTGGGTTTTGAATTCATCCTGTATAATGCATCATTACCCACCTAGTATAAAATGTTTGCCTGAAGAAATGCAAAAAATGTTTGCAAAAGAAAAAAAAAAAAGGCCTGGTGGTGATGTAGACACCCCCAGCAATGGCACTGCGCATATTGGGTACTTCATTAAAAAAATGTACCTGATATAAAAGCTGCTGATTGGCTAAAGGAAAGTATCTGAAATCATGTGACTACCCACAGAAGGGAAGACTTTAGGTGATAACTGAGCACGCCTGCACAATCCCCAGGCCAAAACAATACATTGTATTACTTATGCTAATATTCCCTAGGAATTTCACGGGGGTGTCAACATTGAGAGAAAACAGTTTGCAAATGCAAGAAATTCAGCAAACTTCAGGCTAACGATTTAACTCTTTACATTGGAATTTTTTCATGCAAACAAGTTTTTTCAGACACTATACATTTTCCTCTATCAGATGCATTAATAACCCAGCTCACTTGCATATGCCTTTAACTACATTCACTGGACTGAATTTCATAGTACTTGTGGATAGTAACAGTAACCACTAGATGTCAGGGCAGCTCTAAAAGTAGCCATATTACATTGGATTTGGAATGTAGGAACCTTTCTATCTTCCGCCCACAATATTCTCCACTACCAGTATATAGGTAGTAAATGAGGAGGCATTGCTGAACATGGCCAACCGTATAGGAAATCCTGATCTCCCTATAAAGGAAGGAGAGCTTAATGTTATTTTGCTGTCAGATATTTAAAAGCAGGAGTCAGCCACCTATGGCTTTAGAGGTCAATGTGGCTCAGTATAGATCAACATATGGCTCTTCTGTCACGCTCAAATCAGATTTTAGCTCTCTGCAATGCCTATTACCTGCCTTCTCTGAAATACAAGCTTCTTGAAGCAATAAAGCTCAAAATAAGGCTATGTTTTGTTTAAGGTTAGATCGTCTATTTAAATAACCACTGTATAAAAAGATGCTTTATAAGCAGTATGCCAAAGAATCAGAATTAAGCATATTATATTTAAAAAAAACATAATTATTTAAAAAATATTTTATTTTTATTCCATGTGACTATTTGCAGCTTTGATCAAGCACTACATTCCTCCTTTGCTACTGAGTAGCTTGAGGAGCCTTCTATGTAAATTATGGGGGTGTGCATGGCTGCGCACAGAGCTGCTTCTGTGCTCACTCACAGAGGAACAATGTGCACCCCCATAATTTACATACAACCCTCCTAGAGTGACTCAGCAGCCATGGAGGTATGTACTGCTTGATCAGAGCTGCAACTAGTGTCACATGGAATAAAAACTAAGGTTTGAAAAATAAGTTTACTTTTTTAATAACATGCTTAATTCTCATTCTTTGGCATACTGTCTACATGGACGTTAACCCCCACCCCCAGCTATATGTCTGTCCATCTATAATTATTTCTCCATTCACATATGCACGTCTATTTATTTGTGTATATGTATACCCCTTCTGGATCGCTACCTTGTCATGGTGAAGGGGCTTGTGTATCTCAATGAAGCTGTGAGCTGTATCCAGTAGGGTCACTGAAGAACAGCAGGTCATAGCAGAGAGGCCTGACAAATCGCGGTCCACTGGAGAAGGAACTGGCACCCACTCCTGTATCTTTGCCAAGAAAACCATATGGATAAGCACAACCAGAAAAACAGACAGATGTGCCTGGCGTGCTGTTTCCATATGGTCACGGAGAGTCGGGCATGACTGAAGGACTGAACAACAACATATCTATCTATCTCTTTCTCTATCTATAGATAGATAGATGCATAGATAGATAAAAAGATAGAGTATCTATCTATCTATCTATCTATCTACGGCCACAACCCATGTCTGTTTATCCTTCTATGACCATCTGTCTATCTAGCTCTACCATTGACTGTCTCAATTACTTTAGGTCTATGTTCCCCACAAGCATTCAATTCTACCAGTGTATGATGGGCTATTTGCTTAGCCCCTCCCAATCCAGCCTTGTCCAATGAGAACAGAAGCAGCTGCTATTTAAATCTACATATGTATAAGGCATCGTGCACAGATGGTACACAGACACCAGCACGTGTGAGTGTGATGGAAATGATCTGTGCTGAGGGCCAGGACACCACCTGCTGAGGATGACTGAGCCCCTCATTGTATATGCATGGTGTTATATACCAGCCTGCGCACTGTATGCATGCACAGGCAGAATACAGCACTTCATCTGCACATTGTTCTTCTTGATTACATCATTAGCATAATCTAAAACTTTTCAGGGACATACTCAAATATTTGATGTCATTAAAAGCAACTTAAAATCTGATCATTAATTAAAATGTGTATTACAACATTGTAATTATTTTTATATTTAATTAATTTTCAACGTGGTGTCTAAAAACATAAAAAACAATCCAAAAAACATCTCAACTGTGCTAAATAAAATAAACCCAGTACAAGTAAATATCTTTACTTAATAACATAGAAAATATTATTTTAATTGTAACAGTTGTAAAAGATGAAAATTATCTAAAAATAAAATTTACTAATTATCATTGTAACACACACACATTTTATATATATATATATATATATATATATATATATATATATATATATATATATATATCTCCATATAAAAAAAATATAAAATAAAATTAAAATAAAATTATATTCTATTTATATATAATATTATATATATATATAAATAAATAATTATATATATATATATATAATATTATATAATATTATATATAAATAGAATATAATTTTATATATATATATATATATATATATATATATATATATGTCTGTGTATATTGTATTTAATAAATATGCAGACATTAAAACATAAAATATATATATATATATATATATATATATACAGACATTAACTAAAAAATAGAAATGATACATTTATAAATATTATGTATCAATAATTATCTAATATAAAATAATAAAAATGTATATAATGTAACAATATATAAAATATGTAAAAATATATATTTTTATATAATAAAAATATATATATTTTATTTTACCTTCTATGTTGATCACAGCAATCCACAAATATGACAGATAAGCATGTGGTTTTACCAAAAGTGGCACATTATTTTCCATATATATGTAACATAAAACACTAAAATAAACCAAAAATGCATCTGAAATAATACATAAAAGAAAAAAAAAAATCTACAGTGCTAATTCCCTGGCCCTCGTCTCTTTCTTTGAGGATCATTGTTATTTCTAGAGAATGGAATCAATAATACTTTTTTTTTTCTTGTTGAAAGTCACTTATCAGTAATTTGCAATTCTAAGCACTGCCTCTAAGGGTCCTTTCCTGTGAAGCTTCAATGAAAAATAGACATGATGTCAGTGGAATTGTCCTGGTTTAAGGAAGGAGGCTCCGACCGTTCCCCCTCACAGGACGTGCAAGAGCTCAGACTAACAGGGCTGGAAGTGTGAATGAAATGTGGCGGGGGGACAGCAGGATTATGGATTATGGATCACAGCATCAAACAGGTCTGCTCCACTGAAAGGTACTACTACAAACACTCAGTCTTGGCTCACGCCACTTGGTTTCATGCTATTTTACTGTGATGTCTATTTCCTATGGGGAATATTGCCATTGCAGCCTTTCTTAGTGAATCTACCCCATTGCCCTCTTGTTATTTATCTCTCTCCGTCTCAGCAGGAGAGGCGGCTCCGCTGAAACTTTCCCAGGCAAACTTGTCGTTCCCTGCTGTCCAGGAGCCTTGTGCCTGCCAAGATGTGCGATGCTCAGCAGCCCGGTGTGCGATGCTCTCCTGCGGTGGCTGGGAGCTCTCAGGCGGAGCAGATAGAGGTGCTGGAGTCTGGGGATGCCTTACCCGCGGCCGCCGAAGACGTAATTTCATTTTTTTTTTCCTCTTCTTTCTCTAAGCGGATCTGCCTATTTATATACTAAGTGTAGCTAAGCCCGGCTAGGAGGAGGGAGATGCCGCAAACTCTCATGTGTTTATCCTCAGTCTGACGGCTGGCTGCTATTTCTTAGTAGGCGACGTCATTTAGGGAGGATTAACCCCTTTACTGCTGGATTTTACACAAAAATAAATAATAATAATAATAATAAAAATAGTATGTTCTTAGCGCAGCTCCTAATATACTATAGAAATAATGATATATACAATTAACAATTAATCCGCATATTACAAAGGTCAGAGGAGATCTAAAAAGGTTGAACCTGATGGAGTAAAAGTCATTATGCAACCTCAATTACTATGTAATTATGGAACTATATATATATATATATATATATATATATATATACACATACACAAACACATACATATATATATATATATATATATATATATATATATATATATATATATATATATAAGTATTGCTTCAGACTTGATAAAGAGAGGTCAGACCTCTCGAAAGCTTGTAAACATAAATAAGGTGTTTATCCAATACAAAAGGTATCATAATATACTGCAATACTTCTCAATCTATATATAAGGGAATTAATAATTACTAAATTGCTATATATATATATATATATATATATATATATATATATATATACTCACACACACAGGTGGTCTTTGGGTTGACAAGACTCACAGGTGACCCATACTTAAGAACATGCTCCCAAGGTTTTTTGTATAAGTTTTTTTTATGTTCTGAATTAAAAGAATATATATATATATATATATATATATATATATATATATATATATATATATATATATATAAAATGTGTGGCATAAGTACTAAATGATGAACTAAACTTTTTAAGTCCCTTTTGGGAAAAAGTGCTGTATAAATTATTAATTATTATTGTTTTAGACAGAAAAATATACAGCTTTTAGTTTATTAATCATTAAATGAAATTATTCTGTGATGGTATTAGCCATTGTTTTTGTTAACCTGGTAGCCCATCTTGAATATAAATAAGGTTTTATTCCTCAGAGCAAATTATAATGGTCAGATTAGGTTAACAATCAGCGCAATGGTTCCTTTATTAAGTCTAGTTCATCAACAGAGCATATGATAATATAGACTTCAGTTGTCCTTTATATAATAGGTGTCATAAAAAGATTGGTACAAAGAGCTTGCAATCTATAGATGGTCAATTGTAAGGCAATTGCAGATGTTGAATAATTGAACTTCTGTATTTGCTTGAATTGAAAAAATCTCTATGTAATCCTATAAAAATGGCCTAAATAGTGTGACACATGCTGGGTATTTAATGTAAGGACTGGCTGTGTGATGATGGGTCATTATATATATTATGGTACCATTTAGGGTTATAATGGCAAATGGTATTATACAGGAATTACACTAAAAAAAGCGATATAGTGCATTCAGTTCCTAATAGCTCACTGTAGGCAGCCTCTCTAGATGGTCTTTTACATAACTAAACTTCATAAGGTGCAAACTGCTTTCAGGGAGTCATAAAAATAACATTTTTAGCTATTGTACACAATTATTTTTCACTGTGGCGTTCCTATTTTCTGAATTATAGTTTGATGGATATGTAAGAACCAAAAAGGTCCATTGTGCCTGCCCATTCTATCTACCCAAACAAATTGCTTAATTTAGTCTCAGGATCACCTTATGCTTATTCCAGGCATGCTTAATGTCCATATCTGGGACCTTATGCTGTCAAATGGAGTAACGAGCTTCCCATTAGTCCAGTTGACAGCTTTGACAGTGTTAGCTGCCACATTTGCTCTGATAGAAAGTTTGGATTTTTCCTGTTGGCTGGTCGCATGCAGTGGATAACCCTAACCCCTAGCACTAACCTAACACCTAACCCCCTAAAACCTAACCCTAACACCTAACCCTTAACCACAACCATAAAACCTAAACACTAACCCTAACACCTAACCCTTAACCACACCCCCTAACACCTAACCCCCTAATACCTAACCCTAACGCTGATCCCTAACACCTAACCCTATCACGGACCCCTAACCCTAACATCTAACACTAAGAAATTCACCTAGTGGCAGATGGCTGCCACTGCTTGCGGCCAGCCAACAAGAAAGGTCCGAAACTTTCTGTGCATTCAAAGTCTCCTCCCACCTCAGGAAGTTACTCAAGAGAAACCAAAATGGTGGTTCCCACTGCAGCATAATTCCATGTTAAAGGTAATAAATTTGAAGCTGTATTTTTGTTACATTCTGTGACTTCCCCCATATTGTACAGATGTACTAAATAATAATTCATCATGATATTTGGCAAGGTAAACAGTTTTCTATCCCTTTTCAATTGCATTCAGTAGAAATGGTTATCAGTTTGAGATACCATGCTGGTATCTTTTACCAGAGCTCCCTGCAGAGCTAATTCAGAATGAAGATGCTCTTAGCTGTTTTCTTGAAGGAGGTGCTCTTACCCATGGACAGGGCCTAAAAAGGGGGAAGTTTTCTCACTAATAGGAAGCTTATACTTTACTATCCTGAGTCTAACCCGTTTAAGAGGTCATATTGAAATATATATTTACAGTAATGTTACTCCAGTACTTTAGACATGAAATCGATACTAACTGGAGTACACAATATCTGATTTAGTCTCCCAGTGGTCCAATCGTGTAACTTAATAGATCATTTTTGCACACTATTTTGTTTTCTTCTGATTAACTTCCTGGGAGTATACATTATTAGCACTGTGGGAATGTAGCATGTGAAAATGCCAGAGCTTGCAGCAGCAGTAATTAAAAAGCTCATTAGTTTACAAGGATACACCTTCTTGAGAAAGTAATAAAATCAGCTGACAAACGAAAATGGATCTCTGTAGTAAATAATTTTGTTATAACACTTAAAAATACAAAGGCCTTGTTTATTTTTCTACTCTCTAAAATTATGTTTATTAAGTTTCATTTTTCAAAAGACTGTACAGAAAAACAAAATGACCTAGGTCTATGAGAAATAGAAACCCGGGGTGTTAGTTCTACAGAATATATGTGTGTATGGAGCATTGCATTAGTATTATTATTATTATTATTATTATTATTATTATTATTATTATTATTATTATTATTATCCTTTATTTCTAATTCGCTGACATATTCCGTAGCGCTATACAGGGGTTAAGTACACAGCAAAAACAAAATTAACATATCAGAAAATAATTTGAGGGCCCTGTTCTTGGGCTTAAAATTAAACTTACATTGTGCATTCCCCAAAGCACCGACACAGGATTGAAAACTCGCAAACTTACAGTCTAAAGGACAATAATGAGAGTGTATATGTAACACTTAGATTACACACCGTATAGAATGAAGATACCCAGCAGTGGAGCTAGTGAATGGAGAAACATGGTGCAAAAAAATTGCACCCCCCACAGGTGCCACCTCACTCTGCGCCACTTTCTCCACCACTGACACTTGCAAAAGAAACCTTCCATAAGCAGCTCCCTTAGCCACTGCCCCCTCTAAATGTTCTTAACTCCTATGACCCCTTCCCAAAGCAGCTCCCATCCCCACAAAGACCCCACATCCCCCAGCCAATAGCCCCTCTCAATGTTCTCATCCTCCCAAGACTCCCTTCTTAAAGCAGCTCTCTTCCCCAAAGACCCCCAACCACTGGACCTTCTCAATGTTCTTACCCTCCCATGACACCCTTCCCAAAGCAGCTCACCAACCACTGGACCCTCTCAATGTTCATACCCTCCCAAGACTCCCTTCCCAAAGCAGCTCCCTTCTTGGACCCTCTCAATGTTCATACCCTCCCAAGACTCCCTTCCTAAAGCAGCTCTCTTCCCCCAAAGACCCCCAACCACTGGACCTTCTCAATGTTCTTACCCTCCCATGACACCCTTCCCAAAGCAGCTCACCAACCACTGGACCCTCTCAATGTTCATACCCTCCCAAGACTCCCTTCCCAAAGCAGCTCCCTTCTTGGACCCTCTCAATGTTCATACCCTCCCAAGACTCCCTTCCTAAAGCAGCTCGCTTCCCCCCAAAGACCCCAGCCACTAACCCCTCTCAATGTTCTTACCATCCCAAGACTCCCTTCCTAAAGCAGCTCCCTTCCCCCCAAAGATCCTCAGCCACTGGACCCTCTTAATGTTCTTACCTCCCATGACCCCTTCCCAAAGCAGCTCCCTTCCCCCCCAAAACTCACAGCCATTTGCCCCTCTCAGTGTTCTTACCCAAGACCCCTTCACAACCACTCCCCAAAGTCCCCCATCTTCTAACCACTGGTCCATCTCAATGTTTTTATACCCCCAAGACCCCATCCCAAAGCAGCTTGCGTCTCCATAGCAGTGCCTTGCAGAAGCCGCAAGGAAGGCGAGTGCTCTTTGCATCACCTGCACAGGCAGTAGCTCCGCCCCTGATGATACTACTACCTAACAGTGCATACTTTTCCAAGAACACATATCCCTCCACAATGTTATTATCAAATCAAGTTTGCCCTTCACTTATTTCTAAGAAGCCCAAAGTAATACATTCTCACCTCATGGAACCTCAACCTTTCTTCTACTTTTCTCTCATGTATGGTGCCATGTTTCACAACTGTGACCTAAGTTCATACCCACAGTATAGCGGCTTCACAATACCAGGATGTCATGCTTTTAACAAATGAACAGCAACATGCTAAGTGTCTGAGCAGCATGAGACACAGGTTATGGAAAGCCTCTTCATGTGGCTGTAGTATTAGGTTAAAGCTGTAAAATATGGCACCCTCCATAAGAGAGAACAGGAAAAAATGTGTGGCCTGTAAAAAGGGAATTAATTTTCCAACCAAGTCTCTAAAGTGATTACTAGAGATAGATAAATACTAGTTACATTAGATCCCAATTTATACTATTAATTGGTTCCGAATTTATTGTGTAAGTTGAATTGTGCTTAAAGGGACGCTGTCACCCCAACAACAAGAAGTTGAGGTAATTTTAAAGGGCTTTAATAACTGTCTATATGTTGTACTAGCAGCTCACACATATTAATTAGCTGCTCTGATTTGATAATTCTGATTACAGTCTGCTTGTCTACCTCTGTAGTGGCAAAAATAAAGACCTGTAATGTTATCTGGCAATTAGACATCTCCCACCCTAAGCAATCTGAGCCACACATCAGCATACAGCAACGTAACATCTTTTCTATATATCTCAAGAATTATTTAATGTAGAGAAAAAAAGTTTTTCATGCTCTTTAAGAATAACCTAAAAACAACTTGATTTGTAGTGACAGAGTCCATTTAAATGCAGCGTATTTAGTTACATATAAAATTACGTAACTAAGTTATCTGGTGGTCCAGTGGTTAGGGTTAGGTGCTTTCACAGCTGCAACCTGGGCTTGATTCCAGTCAGGGAACCAAGAGGTCACACCACCCTGAAGCCATTCAGGGTTGTGCCTGGTCAGTACTTGGATGGGAGACCACCTAGGAATACCAGGAGCTGTATACTGTGGCCCACAGTAGAATGAACTGGAAACTCACTCCATTATCTCTGCCATGAATACCAAGTGGATCAGCATGACGATGGACATAAAGATGTCCAGGTGTGTTATGGTCCATGAGGTCACAGAGAGTTGGAAATGACTGAATAACACAAAAAAGCAAATTTACAGAATTTACAGTACTATTCAGTCATGTGTGATTTGTCGATGGCACAGGGTATTTTATTGATTTATTGAAGTACATATCCAGTATACATATAAATCAGGATGTATAATATTGGGTAAGTTGGGGATTTCAAGTACTAGTATCATGTATTTTTAATATGTATATCTATAGGTATGCACTGTATACTGATTTGTATTATTTATTACTTTAATGCTTCATTTATAATCCCTCAGTTAATATTATTTATGACACACACACACATATATATATATATATATATATATATATATATATATATATATACCATACTTTGCTGGAAAGGTACTTTTACCTATAAGTCATAGCGGTTAAGCCAGCATGTGATAGAAGGTCACTCCCTAGTCCTAGAGGTACTGATGTCAGTTACAATATGAGTATAAATAGCAGCTTATTAAGTATTGATGAACTTCCTAATGAGACAAGCAGAATGAAATTGCATTGATACCTGTTAAATTGCTTGTAGCCAGCGCTTTTATGTGTGGTTTGCAAGGGGTTAACTTTCTTTAAATCTCTTCATTTCTTTTTTTCTGCTCCCTCTCAGCACTGGAAACCTCTTTTTGATCAGGTATGTACCCAAATTTACACTATTTGTTGTTTATTTTAGGTGCATTGTAGGCAGATAATATACTTAATATGTAATATACTATAATATACTAATACGTTTTCTATGATATTTTGAATAACTACACTTGATACAAGTCAAAATGCTTTTAGAAATCCCAAAAATACATAACTTTAGATTTGTAGTACTGTTACTTAGTGGGAGTTTCCATTTTCTTCTCTTAACTGATTCTGCTTGTTACTCTCTTGGTAAGGGCATACCCTTGTAATCTAATCAGATTCCATTAGTCATTTTGAAAGCACTGACAGTTTTAGCTGCCACATTTCCATTATGCAGGTAGACACGTCTGGGGCATACAAATTCTCTTCTCACCTCAAGTTAATTAGCAGGCACCAAAAGGACAGAAGCCATTGTGGTATAATTGCATATAAAAGGTAACAAATTGAAGGCTGTATTATTATTTGTTTCACATTTGGCCTTTTTTCATGTGCGGCTCCACAAAAAAAAGTTGATTTTAAGTATATGGCTACAGTGTCCCAGCCTACCCATAATTACAGATGTCTGAGGAGTTCTGTATCTATCGCACTACAGCCGAAGCATTAATGTCTTATCACTAGAAGCGCAATAAACCTGGGGAACTCATAAACTATTTGTTACATGTCACTTATGTTATGTTATGTTATATATCACTTATTATGTCATCATTTGTAACCAGCAATATGGTTCAAGGATCTTCACAACTTCTTCTAGAATTACTCCCTATAACTTCCCCCATAACTGCTCCCTATAACTCCTCCTATAACTGTTTCATATAACTCCTCCCATAATTGTTCCCTATAAATCCTCCCATAACTGCTCACTATAACTTCCCTCATAATTGCTCCCTATAACTCCTCCCATAATTGCTCCCTATAACTACTTCCATAACTGTACCCTATAACTCCTCCCATAACCGCTTACTATAACTCCTCCCATAACTGTTCCCTATAACTCCTCCCATAACCGCTTACTATAACTTCCCCCATGACTGCTCCCTATAACTCCTCCCATAACTCCTCCCTAAAACTCCTCCCATAACTGCTCACTATAACTTCCCTCATAATTGCTCCCTATAACTCCTCCCATAATTGCTCCTTATAACTACTCCCATAACTGTACCCTATAACTCCTCCCATAACCGCTTACTATAACTCCTCCCATAACTGCTCCCTATAACTACTCCCATAACTGTCCCCTATAACTACTCCCATAACTGTTCCCTATAACTCCTCCCATAACCACTCACTATAACTTCCCCCATAAGTGCTCCCTATAACTCCTCCCATAACTGCTCACTATAACTCCTCCCATAACTGCTCACTATAACTCCTCCCATAACTGTTCCCTATAACTCCTCCCATAACCACTCACTATAACTTCCCCCATAACTGCTCCCTATAACTCCTCCCATAACCGCTCACTATAACTCCTCCCATAATTGCCCCTATAACTCCTCCCATAACTGCTCCCTATAACTCCTCCCATAATTGCTCCCTATAACTTCTCCCATAAGCGCTCCCTATAAATCTATAGTAGGAGCAAGGTACCAGCCCCACACTGATGAGATCAATTTAAGATCAAAACAGCTGTCTGGGGGTAGGTCTAACTCCTGCATATTCCATCCTATGCTTTAAACCTGTGTAATACAGCAGGCATATGCTTAAAAGGAGCCATGTTTAAAATGGTATTGGATTAGAGTGAAACCTTTGTAGGCTCATTTGCATGTCCCTGCCCAGGTTCCCAGAACGCACTGCAATAACTGTATTTCTTGGAATTCTGAGCATGAAATACGTTTTTTTAACTTATTTCAGATGTTCAAATATGAACAGAAATTTACTATTTACTTACCAATTCCTCCCAAATTTGCTCTCTACAGCTCCTCCCTAACTCCTCGCTATAGCACCTCCATTACTGCTCACTATAGCTCCTTCTATAACACCTCATAATTTTCTTCTATAATTTGTCCCATAACTGCTCTCTTTTACTGTACCCCTAACTGTACCCTATAACTTCTCCTATAAGTGTCTCCTACAACTTCTACCTGATATATGTAACTCCTCCCTCTAACTCCTCCTATAACATTTCTCTATAACTCCTCCCTCAACAGACCTTTCTTGTTGTCTGACCACCAGCTTTGGTTGCCAGAGGTCACTAGGTGGCAAGGACGAGGGTTACAGTTAGGATTACGGTTACAGGTAGGGTTAGATTTAGGGGTTAGGGTTTAGGATTATAGTGAGCGGTTATGGGAGGAGTTATAGGGAACAGTTCTGGGAGTAGTTATAGGGAACAGTTATGGGAGGAGTTATAGTAAGAGGTTATGGGAGGAGTTACAGGGAACAATTATGGGAGGAGTTATAGGGAGTAGTTATGAGAGGAGTTAGAATTAGGTATTAGGGTTAGGCTTTAGGGTTAAGGTTAGAGGTTAGGGAAATGGGTTATGGTTAGAACTATAGATTTAAGGGTTAGGGGTTAAGTGTTAGGGTAGTAGCAAATGATAAGCTTTACAATTACAAGAAATTGAAGAAAATCTTGTCTGCCACTGCTGGCTGGAAGAAAATATAAAAGACCCCCCTTAACAACGCATTAAATCCCTTCCCCAACTGCTCTATATAACCCCTCCCATAACTTTCTATGTAACACTTTCCATAACTGCTCTCTAACTCCTCTTCTAACTGCTCCCTATAACTCCTCCTGTTGTTGCCTCTGTACCCACGTCCCTTAAATACAATCCAAACCTATGTGAAATATATTCGCTGTTGAATTACAAAAATGATCAGTAATAAATCTAAAAACAAAAAGAAAAAAGTATTTTTTTCTGAAGTTACACTTTATTTTAATCATGGTTATCTGGTTAGAACTGGCCTAGTGGGCCCGGTGTACGCGGTGTACTTGGATCAGAGTATTAAACCAGTGGTTAGATAATTACATATGAGGATGATGATTTATTCTATTACATACAATAACGATCCTCACAAGCTGATCTCATCTCCCAGCTATGCATCATCATTAAAAACTGGGGAAGCTGATACGCTGGGCCCAGGTTTACTAAACAGCAGTAAGAAAAAGTGTACTGAAGATACAACTAATGAGCGTACGCGATATGGTTTGATGGACAGAGACACAAATGATACTGAAGACATTTTATGTCACAGTTTATGCAGTACTCGGGCCTAGATCACATTGCAGTACACGGGCCTAGATCACATTGCAGTACTCGGGCCTAGATCACATTGCAGTACTCGGGCCTAGATCACATTGCAGTACACGGGCCTAGATTACACTGCAGTACTTGGGCCTAGATCACACTGCAGTACTTGGGCCTAGATTACACTGCAGTACTTGGGCCTAGATCACACTGCAGTACTCAGGCCTAGATCACACTGCTGTGAATACAATTAACAAGCACTGACCCTCATCTGATCTCTGTTGAAATGTTTGGGGATTTAATTTGTGAAAAAAAGTTAAAGGGATATTGAAGGTTCCTGGATTTTTTAAGTATATAATATATCCGTGTATTATAATAATACTAGCCACTTGGCCAGTATAATATTGTATTAAATATTGTGTGTTCTGTCTCTTTGTGCGCCCTCTCTCTGTTTACCCTGTCTCTCTCACTCTGTGCGCCATCTCTCTTTCTCTGCACCCTCTATCTCCTTTTCTCTCTCACCCTCCCTCCTTCTATCTCTATCTCCGCTCTTCTCTATCTCTCTCTCTCTGTCCTCTCTCTCTCTCTCCTCCTCCTCTATTCTCTCTCTCTCTCTCTCTCTCTCTCTCCCTACTTCCTTCTCCTTCACCCTTCCTCCCTCTCCCTTAATATATCTCCCTCCTTCTTTCCCTCCCTTCTTCTCTATTTCTCTCCCTCCTTCTATCTCCCCGTCCCTCTCTCTCCCCTCCTTCTCTCTATCTCCCTCTCCCTCTCCTTCTCTCTACCTCTTCTTCTCACTTTCTCTCTCTCCACCCTCTCCTTCTCACTCTCTCTCCAACCTCCCGCTGTCTCTCTCCTTCCCTCCTTCTCTCTCCTTCCCTCCTTCTCTCTCCTTCCCTCCTTCTCTCTCCTTCTCTCTCGTTCCTCTCCTTCTCCCTCTCTCCTTCTTTCTCCCTCCCTCTCCCTCCCTCTCCTTCTCTCCCTCCCCACTCTCTCTCCAACCTCCCGCTATCTCTCTCCTTCCCTCCTTCTCTCTCCTTCCCTCCTTCTCTCTCCTTCCCTCCTTCTCTCTCCTTCCCTCCTTCTCTCTCCTTCCTCTCCTCTCTCTCTCCTTCTTTCTCCCTCCCTCTCCCTCCCTCTCCTTCTCTCCCTCCCTCCCCTTCTCTCCCTCCCCTTCTCTCCCTCCCTTTTCTCTCCATCTCCTTCTCTCCCTCCCCTTCTCTTCCTCCCCTTCTCTCCCTCCTTCTCTCTCTCCCTCCCTCTCCTCTCTCTCTCTCTCTCTCTCTCTCCCTCCCTCTCCTTATCTCTCCTCCTCCCTCTCTCTCGCTTCTTCTCCATATCTCCCTCTCCTTCTCTCCCTCTCTTCTCTCTCTCCTTCTCTCCCTCCCTCCCTTTCTCTCTATCTCTCTCCGTCTCCTTCTCTCCCTCCCTCGCCTTCTCTCTCTCTCTCCTCTCTCCCATCCCTCTCCTTCTCTCTCCCTCCCTCCATCTCCTTCTCTCTCTCTCCTCCTCCCTCTCTCTCCTCCTCTCTCTCCTCCTCCCTCTCTCTCTCTTCTTCTCCATCTCTCCCTCCCCCCTCTCCTTCACTCCCTCACCTTCTCTCTCTCTCTCACTCTCCTTCTCTCCCTCCCTCCCTTTCTCTCTCTCTCTCTCTCTCTCTCTCTCCCCCTCTCCTTCTCTCCCCTCTCCTTCTCTCTCCCATCCCTCTCCTTCTCTCTTCTCCCTCCACCTCCTTCACTCTCTCTTTCTTTCCCTCCCTCTCCCTTTGCCGTGCAATGCCAGCCTTGATCAAATAAAGTACCTAAAAGTAAATTGATACACAGGTATATTATACACCTAGTGGAATCCATATCCCTTTAATGGAACATTCAAAAGTGAATTAATGCATAAAAAGCATTTACAGAGGTATTTTTTTGTTTTTGTTCTATTTAAATGCTTTAACTAAAAGACTTAATGAATGATATATAATTATTATATAAAATTAACACTTCACTTACTTCTAAGCAACCCCCAGAATAACAAATGATCATTTTGGAACCTCCTCCATTTTTAACATTTAAAATTAATTAATATTTTGCTATTTTATAAGGTTTTCTGCAATCCGGCTAGTGCTCATTTCATTGATACACTCAGCAGTGTGTTTGTGTTTACTGGTGCTGAAAGAGCCAAAAATCACAAGCACCCTGCAAATGACCGTACACTCTATCTGCTGCAACAAAAAAACAGCAGTCTTAAATAATCAGACACAAGATTGCGTCTTGCCAAGGTAACACAACCCCAGTAATAGAAAGGCATCTACTTGTGTATAATGTTCAATCCTAATCTTACTTTCAAATATCAACTTCTAAACCACCTAATGAAACTGCTTGTCTCCACCCTTTTCCATGACAGTAAGGGTGGAAGCAACTCGGAAGCAGTCATAAATGGACTGACACAATTTATGTTTAAAAAGGGAGAGAAAAAGTATCAGAATGGTGTAATATGAACAAATATATGTTACCCCAAAGTAACAAAATGTACTTACAATATAAAGACCTGACGCGTTTCGTCTATAAACCCAGACTTCCTCAGGAATAAACATATAATACTCATCAAGTCATATTTACAAGATGAACTGGTTTTGATCTAGTCATAAGTGACCAATCATACTATATCATGCTAAATGGTGACATCCCTTAACCCTTGTATGCCCAGTCAATACTACAATTATATAAAAAAATATATTATGTTTTTTATTGACTGGACGTGTGTTAAATTGGTTTACCATGATAAGGACACAATCTTGGACTGCCTCAGTAATCAATACCTAATTAAAATGTCTAGCTCCTGTTAGGACATTACAGTGGTTCATAATCTCAACATATCTGTCAGTGCAGCTGAAGCAGAGATAACACCAAGTTAATTAGATATTTTGGGAGCTATACAAACTAAAACAGCACCATTTAAAAACAATTAATTTTATACAGCTTCTCCACTTGATTGTGACCCCTCTACATGATGGTGCGGAGCAGTATCCATCAGAGGTCTTTTAAGAAAGTGTCATCAATGGTCACATCTCCTGGTCTTCTGTGCAGGATTAGTTACGTGATTATAGAGAGCCGTGGGGTTTGTTTTAGGTTATTCTAAAAGAACATGCCCCTCGTGGATCGTTACCTTGTCGTGGTGAAGGGGCTTGTGTACGTCATCAATTAAGCTGTGAGCTATTACATGTAGGGTCACCCAAGAGGGGCAGGTCATAGCAGAGAGGTCAGACAAATCTTGGTCCACTCTAGAAGGAACTGTCAATCCACGCTAGTATCTTTGCCAAGGAAACCATATGGATGAGCACAACTAGAAACACAAATAGATGTGCCTGGCATGCTGTGCCCACATAGTCACAGAGAGTTGGACATGACTGCATCACTGATCAACATGAAAAACTGACTATACATTGTATTAGTCATTTTTATGAAGTGAGATATTCTTGAGCAACCCAGAAATATTTGAGCTGTATTTTTATGAAAATAAGCTGCTCGTTAATATCAGTTAGCTGCTTTGACATACTAATTAGAATCATGTCTGCCTCTTTGTCTCTGTGGTGGCCAAAACAATGTTATCATGTAGCCAGAACCCCTCCTCTACTCTTATCATTTGCTCTAAGATGTAAACTAGCCACAAAAAAGGATTATATTTCTCTGGAATGATTTGCTATAGAGTAGGGGTGTCCAAAGTCAGTCCTGCTGGGCCGCACACAGGCCTGGATTTGTGGATTTCCTTTATGTGTACAGATGCTACCCACAAATCCAGGCCTGTGTGCGGCCCAGCAGGACAGACTTTGGACACCCCTGCTATAGAGAAAAATGGTTAGTACATTGTATGTGTGTGTGTCAATCAGTTGAATCCGACTAGATATACTGGAGATACTGGAGTGGGTTGCCAGTTCCTTCTCCAGTGAACTGTATCTGACTCTCCATGACCTCATGGACCGTAACACATCATGCTGATCCACTTGGTTTTCATGGCAGAGATACTGTAGTGGATTGCCAGTTCCTTCTCCAGGAGCCTACAGCCTACAGCTCCTGGTATTAATAGGTGGTCTCCCATCCAAGTACTGACCAGGCCCAACCCTGCATGGCTTCAGGATGGTGTGACTTCTTGGTTCCCTGACTGGAATCAAACCCAGGACGCCGCAATGAAAGCACCAAATCCTAATCACTGGGCCACCAGGGAGCCCTAGTATAATGTATAGCTGTTTTTTAATGCTCTGTAAGATGAACCCAACTTCTACTTGTTTTGACACTGCCCCTTTAAAAAAGAAGAATGTCACAATATTTGCAGAGCTCTGTGACATGTCCTCTGCAGAGCACGCAGAGCATGATCTAGTTATGTCCCCGCAGAGCTGTTTTCTGTGCCGAGGTCTCTTTGAGCTGCCACCCACACTCTCCTGTTCCCTATTAGCCGGTGTCTCGCTGGCTGTACATTAATAAGACAGAGAGCAGAATATTTTTTACGGAACTGCACTGGAAGATCCAGTATCAATAAAGATTTAGATAAAGGGCCATGTTAGTCTTTACATGTTAAACTTATTTTTGTTGTTGTTTAGTCGTTCAGTCATGTCCGACTCTTCATGACCCTGCAGCATGCCACCCACATCTTGTGTCTGGTTGTGCTAATCCATAAGTGTTTCATGGCAAACATACTGGAGTAAGTTGCCAGCTCCTTCTCTATTTTGTCTGACTTCTCTGCTATGACCTGCCCATCTTGGGTGACCCTACATGGGTCATTAAAGTACACAAGCCCCTTCACCATGACAAGGGAGCAACTCAGAAAGGATTATGTTAATTAGTGGTGAACTACAATGCAAAGTGCTTACACTTGCCCTTTTAATTTCTTACAGGGGCTAATGGAAAGCTCAAGAACAGACACTTCTGAGAAAGTAGCATACAGAATCAGATCGCAAAAGAAAATGAATAATTGCATATAAAGATGTAAAAAAATGTAAAGGATGCTTCTTATTTTATTCATTAGTGTAAGTGCTTTAAATGGCAATAATTGAAATCTTATAAAGATCAAAAATCCTTACTCCATTGCAAAAGCTAGTACAGTGGTACCTTGGTACTCGTCCTTAATCCATTACAGACGACAGGTTGAGTACCAAAAAGGTTGAGTACCAAGGTAGTATTTCCCATAGGGATCAATGTAAATTGAATAAATGTGTTCCAAGCCCCAGAAATGTCACATTTTTGTTTGAACAAAACCTTAAAACTTAAAAGACATAAAAAAAAAAAATAATTAGATCAAATAACATAGAATTTTACTTCACTGTAACTATACTGAGAGGACTTGAAGGAGGAGAGGGGTTATTTCTTGCAACTTTTGTTTCTAATAGGCACAGACTACACATTAGTGTTTATAGGCACAGACTGCACTTTGATTCTTATAGGCACAGGATACACTTCGGTCCTTATAAGCACAGGCTGCACTTTGATTCTTATAGGCACAAACTACTTCAAAGTACTTTCTTTATCTTTCTGGTCATACAGGATGCAGGGCGGCGGATGGCGCAAGGACAATGAGTCCTGAGCAAGCGTCTAGTTCCAAACCAATCTTTTTTCTGTGGACCCTTGGTAGTGGAGTACCGCGGTTCCACAGTATATAAAAACTGTAATGGCTGCTCTCTCAATAGTATATAATAATATGTATATAATAATAAATGAATCGCTGCACTTATTTATTATTTATTTTCTTTGTAAAATATTCTACCTTTAAAACAAGTATTTTTAAGGACCAATGTACTATAAAAACAATGGCTAAAATGAAAGTACATACATAAGTGTACTTGATTTATAAAGTTTAAAGTTTGTAATGCTGGTAGTTATCCATTGAAGCTCTTACTTTTATAGGTTTCTGACCAGCGTGCTGTGCCGCTTAGCTCCACCCCTTTTGTATTATTAGGGGCGAGGCAGCTGCAGCGGACTTTCTGCTGTGTGTTCTGGTGTCTGACTGGTGTAGATCAGCGCCAAACAAGTGGGCCTTTATATGTCTCAGTCTTTTAGCTTTGTTGTCTTGAGAGATGGAACCACAGTGGGCTTTAGCTGTGAATTCAAAGCAGTGTTAGTTTGCTTCATTGTCTAATAAAGGCAATCTAGGGTGATATCCATACAATTCCCATCATGCATCAGTGGTTATTTATGCATCCCTTGGCCTAAACCTTTTATTAATATTGGCTCTTTAATTATAAAAGCTTGCAAACTCTATCCTAAATGTATTTCTTCAATGGCTGACTTTTATTGTAATTAATTCCTAAATAAATCACTGATACCCTTTTGTATGACCCCTACAGTAGTACTGACACAGAAAAGGTCCAATTTACTGGAAAAAAAAACATAATGCCAATTGGTTGTAACTACAAATTGTGGAAGTGGCTGAGAATTTATAGAAAAGTTAGTTTTATTTTATGTATAAATTATCTGAAAAGTAATGACATTATCAACAGAAATGAACTAAGACTAGCAGCGTGGTGTGATAAAGAAGATAAGCATGCCCATATGAAAAGTGGTCATCGTAACAGAGAAGCCAAAGTGTTAAGCCTGTGCCATTAGTCTTATTCCTACCAACTGGGCATGCTTATCTCCCTTTCACCACCACTGCTAATATTACGGTAATTCATTTTAAGGCACTTGGAATTTTTAATTGCAACTGGTTGCAGTTTTTTTATAGTTTTATGTTTACTTTTCAACAGTTAATGGGGTCTTTTTGGTGTCCATTATGTTGAGATGCCAAGGTCCCTTTAGACAGCTCTCTTCTCGGTTACCCTGTCTGACTTACATCTCCTTAAGGGAGTGTTAATGTTGTGCTGGTACAAAGAGGCGAGAGCGGGGCATTGTGCGGCGGTGGGTGCCTCTTGCTGCCACATGCCCGCGATGTTGATGTTGTTGCCTAACTATGAAATGAACAGGCCGGCGTCTCACTCAGACTGCTTCCCACACGGCTCCCTGTACAATGGGGCGTATTGTCCTGGGTCTCCATGAGGGGCGAGAGAAAGCAGCCTCTGAACCCCTAATAAAGGCAATCATTAACATTCCTGTTATTGTTAGCATGCGATCTCCCTGGTAATGAGATTTCTGACATACCAACCACCCAGGCTGTTTGTTGTAAGCTTTCTGCCCCAGTGCATTGTGGAGAATGTGGGTGCTTATTAACATATCTACTGTTGACTAAACATGCAGAGCACTAGAAAACATAGATTTCAATATAATGTTTTTGTTTTATAGAAATGTTTTAACTTCATCGTACAGTTGTGTCCGACTCTCCATGACCTAATGGACCACAACACACTGATCAATTTGGTATTCCTGGAAGATATACTGGAGTGAGTTGCCAGTTCCTTCTCTAGTGAGCCACAGCATACAGCTTCTGGTATTTCTAAGCGGTCTCCCATCCAAGTACTGAACAGGCCCAACCCTGCATGGCTTCAGGGTGGTGTGACCTCTTGGTTTCCTGACTTGAATTGAACCCAGGTCACAGTCATATATATATATATATGTTTTAGACATTCGAATGTGAACACAGATGTACTTTTTATTTACTGTGAGGCATTTGTGGGCACATTTGCATGTTCCAGCTCAGCTTCCCAGAATACAGTGTAATAACAGTTTTTCTTGGAATTTTGAGTTGGATGCAGTTTTTTTAACTTGTTTTAGACATTCAAATGTGAACACAGATGTATATACAAAATAACTAAGTCAGAGGTGCTCATGAGAGAACAAACTAACCTTAATAGGTTAGTTTTATAGACATGATAACCCACTCTGAGAGCAACCTCTTTTAGCTCACTTGTGCCCTTAACAGGGAGAAATATCCTGTAATATATCAGTCTGGTCCCACTCAAAAGAGTCACCCAGCTCCGAAATACCAGGCAATTCTACCCTGAAGAGGAGAAACAGCAAACTACCAGACGCATTTCGGCCTTTATGTAATTATCATACAAAATGTAGACATCACTCAAAATGTACACTCCTCCTTTCTTCCTGTTCTCTCTCATGAGAGCTGACATCTTGCACAGCTGTGACCTAAAGCTACAGCCACGTAGGAATGACTTCACACTACTGGTGTCTCATGGTGCTCACGGTGCACACAACGATATGAGACCCTGGCAGTGTGAAGTCTTCTTGTGGGCGTGGTTATAGGTCCCTGCTGTGTAACATGGCAATTCTCGTGAGAGAGAACAGGAAGAAAATGGGAGGCACCAGAAGGTAAGCATCGGTTGCTCTAGGGACTTTTAGTAGAGCTACTGAGTGAAGGGCATTGGTGCAAAATAATTTGATGCCCCCTCATCTATAAGATAAGATAGAGGGGGGGGGGGGGGGGGCAAAAAAAGTCAAAACATGTATGTATGAGGTCTGATTACTCCAAAGAGATCAGATCACCTTTCTCTAAAAATAATTATCTGCCCCGGCCCCCTAATAAATTTAGAATCACACTTTACCCCAAGCTCTGCTGGAAGCAGTGTCCCTCTGTCTGTAGTGGGATCTGATGCTTTGCACCTCTAGCACCAGACTTAGCTCCACCACTGAATCTAGTTAAAACATTTATATAAAACAAAAATAAATCCTAATGAGTTCCTTATATATATCATACATGACCCAAAAAAGTTGCTTTGACATGTAACTCCAAAATAATACAATAGTTCCATTACAGGGATCCTGGATAGTCCTGTGCAAGTGAACAGTCTCATAGGGCTTTATTCACTAGGTTACCAGTTTCCAGGCAAAGAGAAGCTTATCTCATATCTATGTTATTCTTCAGAGCCTTGCTTGGTCAAAAAGGTGAGAACCCTCACATGCAAAGCTTGCAGTCCGTCTTTCTATATATCTATTCCCTGTGATTTGAAAGCAGCTGATTAGGAAGAAAAATGCAAGAACAAGAGGCCATGCTTTGAAACTGGAAAAAGTATGGCATTGTGCGAAAGTATTACTTTATAGAAAGGATGGTAGATGGAACAGCCTTCCGGTGGTAGGGTCAAACGCAGTTAAGGAATTCATGCATGCATTGCATAATTATAAGGCTATCCTGAGGCTATCTGTTAGGTAGATGGAATAGACAGGCCAGATGAGCCTTTTGGTTCTTATCTGCCACTGACACTATGTTTCTATGGGAAATGATTTGCCCATAGAAGATGAAATGCAGACAAAAATAAAACTTGGTAAAACTCAAATGTGAATGTTAGTGTTATGGGATGACGCATATGAGATAATCTATTCACTGAAAAGTAATTACAGCAGCTGCTCCCAAGCTGGGCACATTTATCTTTTTAAGTAAAGCAGACTGAATTATTTTTAAAGTGTTTGCAGTAATGTCCCAGTCAGCAATGTTTACTACCTCAGAGCAGAATTACATACAGTATGTGGTGGGACTGGGGAGGGGAGGTATGAGTCACCTATCTATCTATCTATCTATCTATCTATCTATCTATCTATCTATCTATCTATCTATCTATCTATCTATCTATCTATCTATCGATGTATAGATCTATCTATGTATCTATCTATGTATCTATCTATCTATATATCTCTCTATCTATCTATGTATCTATCTATGTATAGATCTATCTATGTATGTATGTATCTATCTATCTATCTATTTGCCCATGTGTCTATCTATCTATCTATCTATCTATCTTTAATTCTATCTATCTATCTTTAATTCTATCTATCTTTCTATCTATCTATTGATGTATAGATCTATCTATCTATCTGTCTGTCTGTCTGTCTGTCTGTCTATCTATGTATCTATCGATGTATAGACCTATCTATCTATCTATCTATCTATCTATCTATCTATCTATCTATCTATCTATCTATCTATCTATTACAATTTATCTCCCTTTCTCCCTACTTTATCTTTCTATTTCTCCTTTATCTATTTCTCTTCTCTCTCTAGTTGGGTCAGGCTTAAGCCCTCTGAAACTCCTTGCCCTAGACCTGCACATTGTTAACCTATAAATAAATACACACCTGATTGAACACAATCTACATTAATCTCCCAAATCATTTGTTTGGTTTGGTTTGGTGACCACTGACCAGCACTGATTGAGGTATAAAGATGATCTGAACATCCATTCAGTGTAGTATATTTTAGAAATATTCGGACACATGTTGTTGTTGTTTAGTAGATCAGTTGTGTCCTTCTCTCCATGACCCTATGAACTACAGTCTATCAGGCACAACTGCCAGGCCTGTCTTCTCATGATATGGCCAAACTATCTGAACATTTAACCTCATGATCAAATCTTCCAGTGAACGTTTAGACTGCATTACCTGTAGTATGGATTGGTCTTCTTGCAGTCCAAAGGGACTCTAAGTAATTTTCTACAACACCACAATTGAAGTTCTATGGTGCTCAGCATTTATGGTCCAGCTCTCACATCCGTATGTTATGGGAATACCAAAGTTCTAACTGTGCGGACCTTTGTTGACAGTGTAATATATTTTTTCTAGCATGTCCAGGCTTGCCATTGCTCTTCTCCCCAGAAGCGAATGCCTTTTATTTTCATGGCTGCAGTCACCATCTGCAGAGATCTTGGAGCCCAAAAAAATAAAATCTGTCACTGCCTCCACTTCTTCCCCATCTATATGCCAGGAAGTGAGATTGCTGTTTGCCATAATCTTCGACTTTTTAACGTTGAGCAGCAGGCCCATCTCTTTTCCTCATTAACAGGCCCTTTAGTTTCTCCTCACTGTCAGCAGATTCATCTAGTCCAGCCTTACGCATGATGTACTCTGAATAAAAAAGATGACAACATACAACCTTGTCGCACTCTTTTCCAATCTTGAACCATTTGGTTGTTCCATGTTTGGTTCTGACTGTGGCTTCTTGGTACACATACAGATTCCTCAATAGGTGTATGAGATGCTCTGGTACACCCATCTCTTTAAAAACTTGTCTTATAAGTTGTAACGGAACCCATCACTGTTTTACCCTGTTTTATGGTTATTTAATTATTATGGTTAAAATATGATCCTACTGTTATACTGTATGTATGTTGGTTTATGCTCTGCAGAATATTAGCCCAGACTATTGCAGACCTTGGCATAATAGATAATCCTATTACAAGGGCTCCTCATAAGCAAGAGAGGTCCATTGTGTGAAGTGTTCACATTGTGAAGATGGAACAAAGGGAAGGATGATCTAATCAATGTCTGATTGTATCAGTAGCCAGGTAGCCTCAGGGAGGTGTGACCCACCTATTGTCCCTCTATGTGTATTGTGTGGCCAGCTATGCGGGATGTGTATTGCCTGTGGGAAGAGATGTGTATAAATATTTCTGCACAACAAAATAAAGTCAGTATTATTTGACTCCCAATTGAGTGTCGTCCAATATGGGAGGTTGGGGATGGTGAGACTGTAGTGCTTCTTGGATATTTTACCGTATACCAGCGGAGATATTGGATTTGTGTTCCAACTCTGTTACATAAGTTTATCATGTTTAAAACACACCTATATAGAACATTATATATGTGTCTATGTAAGTATACAGCAAGTCAGAGAGTGCCAGGTACACTTACAGACAGAATATTCTCTGTATAGAGACATTTCTGTGCATATTCCCTGGCACCTCATAGGCAACTTTAGCCCTTCTACTCTAGGCCTGGGCCTTGTAGACCTAGGCTGAAACACACCCATGTAGTCTGCTAGAGGTGAATGGCCTAGCATTTTGGGTCTGGCCTGCCTTTAGGGGCATGTACAGTCTGATATGTTACATAAGATTTTGGCTCTGTAAAGCAACAGGTGAACAGAAACTAAAGAGACACCACCCTAAGTGAGCGCTGTCTCAGGTGCGCTCATTTTTTTAAAACTCATTACAAGCCTAACAAACGTGAGTTTTTTCCTAAGGTTCAATGGTCCTTTAACCTCAGATGCTTCATGGGGTGGATGTAAATAGGATTTCATCAGGGCTCAGTGACCCTAAGAGATAATCCTATTTCCAGCTGTCATTGCCGGACACTGGACTTGCCCGGTTATACACAGTATATTAATGCCCAGCTTCTATTACAGCACCTGCCTGGTATGGGGGACGGTAATATATAAATGATCTTAAAATATCCTATTTGCATTTTATGACTGTAACCCCTTTGCTGCCAGGGACGTCTAGTATGGACAGTGCCACTGAAAAATAATCTTCACAGTTATAGTAAAAAAAGGAATATTTATTTTATGAAACGTTATGGAAAAAAGATAAAGTTGTACAAATACAGTAAATCATCTAGTGGGTTAAGTTGTCATCTGATAAATACAGAGGTTAATATAATGTGCTTTTATATAAACTAACAAAAAAAAAAACAAAGGAGAAAAAGAGTATATAAAAGTCACTCTTACACTACATCACTAAAAGGCATTTATTAGATAAAATATAACTTTTATTTTAATTTACTAAAAATACAAATATTAAAATTGTGATCAATCTATATGGCTACTATAGTCAAAAGAAATAATTGTATGTATTTTTCAAAGACTAAATAGCCTACAAACATATATCGATATAGCACAAGAAAAGTGACTCAGAAAAGGTCCATTTATTGTAGAAATGTGCACATGTAAATAAACATAACTACATTTAATTGTAATTAAAAGGGAAAGTGCCTTCAAATTGAAATAGAAGTTAGACTTATTTTTATAGACGTCTTAGATAATGATATTGTCAGCACCATTTAATTCAGATTCAATGTGGGGGGTTATAAAGAATAAAAGCTTTACTGGCTGAACAAATGGTTATAGTGACAGAGACAATCAAATAAGATTGATTGGGCATGTCTTTAATACATCAATGAGTAATCTTAATTAATTACTGTTGATAATGCCAATAACTAAGAAGGTGGGTCTCTTAATTAATTTATTATTAAAACAACTCTAATATCTATATCAATTTATTAACTGCCACTTAGAATTTATAATTACATCTACTTGCAATTATGTTTACTTTTATGTGTACTTTTCATTTCTTCTATAACTGGACCTTTTCTGTGTCACTTTTTCTTGTGCTATATTGGTATCAATTCATAGGCTATTTAGTCTTTGAATATTACACACAAGTATATATCACTTTCCCCTTTTGGATCGCTACCTTGTCATGGTGAAGGGGCTTGTGTACTTAAATGGAGCTGTGAGTTATACCATGTAGGATCCCGCAAGATGGGCAGGTCATATCAGAGAGGTCAGACAAATTGCAGTCCACTGGAGAAGGAACTGGCATCCCACTCTAATAGCTTTGCAATGAAAACCTGATGGATGAGCACAGACAGACACAAGATGTGCCTAGCTTGCTGTGGTCCACAAGGTCACAGAGAGTTGGGCACGACTGAATGACTAAAAAACAAGACAATGTATCACATTACTATGTGTCACTTTAATATATTTTTTCTTTGTGGTATATTGGGAAAAACATTTTTTTACTTGTTTTTATTTTTAGTAACTAAATAAAAGTTATATTTTATACATATCCTTTTTTCATATAGTTTCTCTCCTATAATTCTGTATGTTGGAGCATTTACAAGATCCATTGCTTTTAAAGACTAAACTTCATAGTGATCAATATATTTTAGAAGATAAAAAAATAAAAAAAATAAAGTAAAAATAGACCCAACCTTCACATTGCATTTTTTATCCAATCATTCATTACTGCAGGGATCCAATCTCTTTTAACAGGAGGTGGTGTTTCTCAGCAGTCCATGTCCTTGTAAATTGATGAGTATTCTATTAAACCTAATGAAGTCACTAACAGTTGTAGATGCCACATTCTCATTGTGCAGATGGGAACTTCCAGTTTATTCAAAGTCATATCCCATCACAAGGAAGTTATTTAGCAGATATCAAAATGTCAGATCCAACAGCAGCATCATTTCTTCTAAAAGTGTAATTCTTCAAATTAGTATATACAAGCTCAGTGGTAGTTTATATATCATTTCCCAGCAATATGATTGGTTTTCTGTTATGTTTAGGATATATAAGATGGCTTAGTTTAGAGGTTTAACATCTATTTGGTAGATGCACGGGGAGCTTACTGGAACAGAAAGGGTTAAGTGCTATATAGTAGGTGCAGGGGGGCTCCTTGCACAATGTATAGCTATCCCCCCTTCAGATGTTGCTGTCCAGAGTGCTGATCTCATTTGATACACTTGTCTGTTGACAATGGGCGACCTTCGACCCCAAGCACTGACAAACATGTGAAAAGGGAATCGGGATGAAAGCTGGTGTCTAAGTGGAGCAGCTGGGCAGCGGGCGATGGGCGACGAAATGGTGATACCAATCTGTAGGCTGATTGATGAATTCCTCAGATAGATGCCCTGACTTCAAAGCAGTCTGAAAAGGCATTCCTTATGAAGTCATAAAGAACTTCTAGACACAAAGGAAGGAACTAGCTAGTGAGAGACATATCATTTAAATAAGCTACTATACTAACTCTGGGGATGGAGATACACCCAAAAATATATTTTCAGTTAATTCATTAACTGTGTAAATAGGACTTGTGCCTTCTACTGCAATAGATCCATGTTTAAAGGATCACTGTATGATAGAAAATGATATGTTTGAAAAGCATAGTAAGGTAAGATAAAGTCATAAACCATTGTTTTTTAGATTTTTTTTTATTTTTTATGTTTCTGCTAGGTCCTGAGGGCAACCAAGATAATTTGGTGAAAGTTTCATGTGTTTGAGGGGCATTTATATTTCTACAGGAGCAGGACTTGCAGTTTACCTTCTAGTACCTACTTCTAAGCTTTTGCAGGGTAACAAACAACAAAACCACCTGTGTTCAATTAAATAGTCATGATCTCAGAATAAATACAACAGTTTCTGGTAGGTCTAGAGTTGTTAAAGAGTATATCTAAGCAACGAGTTTCATGAAGGCCAAGGAGGTATCACAACAAGTCCAGTATACAGGTTAAGAAGAAGCCCCAATCAGGGTTAGGTTATACAAAATATCCCAAAATGTGATTGTCCCGTCAAATCCATTATTAAAAACTGAAGGAATATGGAACTATCTTAGGAACTCAGTGACTGGGTTAAGAGGGAATTAGTCGGAAAATCAACTTAAAGGCCAAAAGTAACTCAAAAGCTGCCATAGAGATCCACAGCTGAGAAGGGAAAAACATCCAGAGGACAACTATTACTAGACTATGGAAGAGTGATGAGAGAAAGCTATTGGCAAAAAGATCCAAGTTAAACCCCACTTGGCTAAAAAGTTCTGTAGCCAGAAGAGACCAACATTTTTGTTTTTGGGCTTAGAACCATTGGGATATTTAGGTTGTATCCTGCCCCCTCATTCCCCACTTGCAGCTCCTCCTTTTCCCCACGTCACAAGTTTACGTGCCCCCGAAATTGTGATGCCCTGGACTCATGGACCCAGGCAGAAACACATCCCTGCTTACCCCAAAATACTATATGTGGCACAAAGCCAACACTGCTCTTCACCCTGAGAACACCATCTCCACAGCGAAGCACGTGGAGGTAGCATCATGTTATGGGAATGCTTTCCTGGTGCAAGACGGATGAAGCCAACTACAGGCAGTTTTTAGAGGATAACCTGTTTCAGTCTGTAAGAGAGCTGAGACTGGGGCAAAGTTCATGTTCTAGCAGGACAATGACCGTAAACACTCAACTAAAGCTACACTTGTTGTTGTTTAGCCATTCGGTTGTGTCCGACTCTCTGTGTCCCTATGGACCTCAGCACGCCAGGCACATCTTGTGTCTGGTTATGCTTATCCATAAGGTTTTCATGGCAAAGATACTGGAGTGGGTTGCCAGTTCATTCTCCAGTGGACCGCAATGTGTCTGACCTATTTACTAGGACCTGCCCATCTTGGGTGACCCTACATGGTACAGCTCACAGCTTCACTGAAGTACACAAGCCCCTACACCACGACAAGTTAGCGATACAGAAAGGGAAAGCTACACTGGAGAGGGTTATAACCAATGACCTAAATGTCTTAATATGGTCCAGTTCAAGCCAAGCTCTCAATCCCCAAGAAGAACAGCCAAACAATTGAGTATCTAGATGAGCAAATCTGGCAAATACTCACCCTAAATACTCACAGCTATAATTGCAATGAGGTATTGAAGAATTATACATGATAATGGTTAAACTGTTTTATGCAGATTTGTGGCAGTGCATTCTACCATTATGGTTTTTCATGATCTACTTCCAGAGGTGGTATAATAATTTGCATGCAGAGAAAACATACAACTGCACAATGTAAAAAATAGAAAAATAAAAAATGCCCATAGTGTTCCATTAATTAAGTTGTGTAAATCAATGATAAAAATCCTTTGTAAATACATTTTTGATCCAGGTTGTAGCATTCCATGTGGATAAGTAAAGAGGGGAAGATCTATACTAGGTTTTTGGGTTCTGGTGGTCCACTGGTTAGGATTTGATGCTTTCACCGCTGTGACCTGGGTTCAATTCCAGTCAGGGAACCAAGAGGTCACACCACTCTGAAGCCAAGCAGGGTTAGTACTTGGATGGGAGACCACCTAGGAATACCACAAGCTGTATACTATGACCCATTAGAGAAGGAACTGGCAACCCACTAAAGTATCTCTGTCATGAAAATCAAGTTGATCAGCATGACTATAGACATAAAGATGTCGGAAACAACGAGAAAAAAAAATGATTTTAGTAAGCACATTGCAAAGTTGTTTATCTGGCTGTAGAATACAGCATAATACATGACCTTTAAGGAAACATATTATTGACTCATCTCACCCAGGCATTATTAGAATGGGATTCCCTCGTCTAGCACACAGTGTAATGATCCTGTGCCGTGAGCACATTGGCTGTTACCGAGGATATTGCTCCTTTAATGCCTTTTCCGGCCTGAACATCTGATTTATTGAGCTGTTTACTCTTCTGTGTTAGAATGTGCTCTGCTCCATCATATGTCTCAAGAGTATAATTCCTTTTTTTTACCTTTTATTCTGTAAGTCTGAGAACATTTTATCTCAAACAAAAAAATATATTATAATATTTCTTTTTTCTATTAGCCGGCAGTTCCATGTTTTAGATTTATTAACAAAGCTCACTGCCGGCTTATTTCCCATGAAGCACAATACCACACATAAGAATTAAGCAAATGTGACTAATGATTGTTTAAAGGAGCATGGAATCCACCAATACTACTGTGCACAATCAGGTAGAGACTAAAAAATCATGTGGTAAAAACAGTTTAAAAAATAAATGATCAATTTTAAAACCAAATTTTTGTTTGTATAGCTTATGATACAAGAATGTGCATAGATGATGAGGATGGAGGGCGTGACTGTCACCCTGGCCGTATTACCCATTAGGTCAACTAGGCAGCCTCCCAGGCGTGCTTCCCTGTGAGGGCGCAATTTCTTAAAAGAAATGTTTCCTGCTTAAAAAAAAATGAAATGTTGCAGTTCATAGACTGACTACTATGGGGTAACCATCTAGAACAAGACAGTTACAGCAGGAAAGGGAACTTACACATACAGAAAAGGCTGGATCCGTGTATACCTTGAGCACTCACTCGCAGCAGCTCCTCCACTTCACTGCCTAGGGGCTCCAAAAAGGCAGATATGGCCCTGACTTATTATATGTTGGCTTTATTGGTGTGCTCACTTTTTATCCCCCTTCTGGATCATTAACTTGTTGTGGTGAAGAGGCTTGTTTACTTTAGTGAAGCTGTGAGCCATCCTATGTAGGGCAAGACATAGCAGAGCGGTCAGACAAACCCCACTGCTGAAGGAGCTGGAAACCCACTTTAGTATATTGGCCAAGAAAACCTTATGGATAAGGACAACCAGAGAATGATTGTGTCTGGAGTGCTGTAGTCCATAGGGTCACAGAGTGTCGAACATGACTGAATGACTAAACAACAGCAACACTTTTAATCATGGAGAAACATGCCTGAGTGGTAAGAGTAGTTACCACATCTTAGTTATCCCTTTTTCTTTTTCCTGACAGCACAGGTTACAGTGGGTCTAAGCCTAATCCTGTTGCTAGGCAGGGCTTGAAGTCTTTCTACTTTTCCTACATCTAGGACTCACCACCTCATGTCTCA
Source organism: Discoglossus pictus (assembly GCA_027410445.1). Lineage (NCBI taxonomy): Eukaryota > Metazoa > Chordata > Amphibia > Anura > Alytidae > Discoglossus > Discoglossus pictus. The sequence goes on along the minus strand of CM050168.1, from coordinate 250,259,528 downwards.
ATCTCTATGTCATGTTGGAACAAGCAAGGAGCGTATGGAGCTCTCTCACACCATGACGATACTGAAGATATTTGAAGTAAATTATATATGACATGGGAAACCCGCTGCCCCCTTAACTTTTGTCTCTATGAAAATGAAGCAACAATTGAGTTATACTGCCTATCAGCTGGCATTGTCCTAGGGCGATCCCTTCCATTATAAGGAAAGGCTCACCAGTTGGCCTCACCCTATTTGGACTGCCTAGCAGGTGCCATTGTCCTGAAACATAATGGAGGCAAAGTGTAGTAGTCATTAGTGTAAACTACTTAACATTTTTAAATTGCCCTTTTTTATCTGTGCTTTTAAACTTTTCATGGTATTATAACGTGTTTGAGAGCAAGTATGACCAGTTTGGACAATTTTTGGATTGCCATTCTTAGGGATAAGACTTTTTTATGCTTTGCAATTCGCTGTCATGGACTCATGAATATCTGGTAAAAAGTTGCTAGTTTTCCAATTAAGCTATTGTTGTGAGTAACCGCAGATGTTAAGGAGGGTTAAGTGATGTAATTGATACTCCTTTGATTCACAGCATGTGCATCATTACCTACGGAAAATGTAATTTAATCACAACATTTGCAACATTTCCCACTCCTATTTACTGCTGTATGGGATCACAACCAGCAGCAGTACTGCTGTGATTAGGGAAAAACTAATAGTTAATCACTACACATGGAGTAAAGAGGGGATAGGACATGGTAGCCAATGTCCTCATCAGTGGTCAGATAGTCTGGCTCCAAGTTTTCCTGTTAGTCCCTGTAGCACCATCCTTTGATCTGACTGATCCTTTAACAGTCCTCCAGCCCAATAATGGCTCCTGACTGTTTGACTAGGAAGTAAGGGGACCAGTGGTTGCCACTTCTTAAAAAAAATGGATCCTGGATTAAAAACAAATGAAATGTTGCAGTTCATAGACTAGCTACTAGGGGGTAACCATCTAGATAGAACAAGACAGTTACAACAGGAAAGGGAACTTACACGTACAGAAAAGGCAAAAATGGGTCAGTGGAGGGGCTCTTCCACTTCACTGCCTAAGGGCTCCAAAAAGGTAGATACGGCCCTGGTCACCGAGAGTTTCAAGTTGAGTTATCTATCTCTTACATTCAAAATTCTTAATAACCTATTGTGATTATATTTATATGTATACTTTTCATTTATGCACAAATGGGGGGGTCTTTATAGATTATTTACAGAGTATAAAAATTCAGTGGGCATGATTCATTATGTTCCACCAATGTCTCAGAGACCTTTTTTCCTGATAGATAATGGCCGTTATCGCTTCTTCTCCACTCCAGAGAACTGCAGCATATATATCTAATTTTAAAGGGTTAAACTCTCACTGTTACTGCCAGTGAATCCGTCCTCCTGCTGGCTGTTTCGGCTCATGCCCAGTTGTTGTTCCAAGCTGTTACATTGCAGCTGGTCACATAATTGGTTTGTACAGTCCAGGCCCCGTGACTATCCGCTGCTAATGGGAGTCCTTTGGCTGTATTTCTCTTTCAACCCCTATCCCGCCAAATGTAATTAGCCACAAGCTGGCTGCCGTTCATAGCTGCGGCATCACAAGAGCCATTTAATATAAAGGATCAGCTCCCTGCAGCCAAAACAGGCTATTCATTAAAAGGCCACTCAGGGGTCACAGGTCAACGGAGGACATCTGCAAAGACATCTAGTGGGCTGCGCTCCCTTACTAGACAAGGATCTTATAGAAGTGCAAGAATGAGAGATCTAGCCACTGAATTTGAATGGTGCAAGCATAGGAGAAAAGTTATACAATTCTCAGTAAGGATATAAATAATTGGCACAGTCGCCCAGTGGGTAGTTAGAGCGGGTGATAAAATACTTGACAAGCACCTAAGGCAAAACTTGAATCTGAACGAAATGGCAGACTTGGGTTACAGGTATATGACAGATAAATAAAGTCAGCACATTTTCCTTCTGATTTAACATCCCAGAGTTTATTTTTCCAATAAATTAAACAAAGAAGTTCAGGTACCCTTCATCAAATTATCATTGATACCCCCAGGCATCAACATGTATTTGTTTACTAATTAAAAGTAACATTTTTACTGCCTACTTATACTCTTAGACTTTATTGTACAGTGGTAATTTAATATAGCCTGGCTTTAATTGGAAGTTGCTCTGTCTTTGGACCTGAAACTATATGTAGCATGTTTTGGGAAGCTCCGGATTTGGAATAATTCACCATTAACTGTCCCACTAGAAAAATAGTGAATGGACAACACACTATAGTTCAGTAGTATTTTATCGGTTTCTGCACACATTAAATATCCCTGGGGTATAGCTCACAGCTTCATTGAGGTACACAAGCCCCTTCACCATGACAAGGTGGCGATCCAGAAGGCGAATTCATGTATATACAGTACCTGTGTGTAAAGAAATGGACCACCCGTGAGACTGCAATGCTCTCTTGTTATAACCTTGTATCAATGAAACATGCTTCCATCCTATGATACAATGGTGAGGAAATCAGGCATGGCAATTGAATTGTATGTATATATATATATATATATATATATATATATATATATATATATATACACAGTAGACTCTCAGTTATCCGGCACCCATGGGGATTGGTAGATGCCAGATAAATGTAGTTTCTGGTTGCTTGAGAGTCAGGCCTAGAGTAGCTGCACATAGGATGCTCTGCTAAATATATTTGTCAGTGAGGGCTGTTCCAGCAGCAGCAGCTTTCACTCCTCACTTACACACAGGTATGGTCGGCTGGAGGATGCGGTGCTGAACCCGGGGAATGTAACGCCAACACTGCCCTGGCTTAGTCACTCATGCCTGTCTGCTTCCAGGTAAAACTGAATTGCAGAGATGTACAGTGGGTGAAATCTAGGTGCCTGTAAGTATTTTGTGGCATGAAAACCTGGCTCCTGGCATTTGTTGAACCCTGTAACATTTCACTTTTATTTGAAGTACAGGATTATATTTTTTCTGGTTGCTTGAGTACTGGTTAACTGCGAGTCTACTATATATATATATATATATATATATATATATATATACACACAATAAGTAAGGATCTGTTTTCGTTAGGATCTGTCATGGGTAAAACATGCGATTTATCTGACTTTGAAAAGGTGATGATCATTGGATTTTGAGCCAAGGTAGCAGTATTTCTGAAACAGAGCAGTTTGTAAATTGTTCACGTGCTGCTGTAGTTAAAGTGTTCTGTGACTGGAAATGGCACCATTGAGAAAAAATGCCATCAAAACCGTGGAACACCATGTGCCATGATGTCAGAGGTGAATGTTGGTTGCGCAGGTGTGTGAGGGCCAACCGACATGATACAGTTGAGCAACTCACCATCCAAACGAACCAGGGGACTACCAGATGTGTGTCTAAAATGACAGTTCAGACAACCGGTCACTGCACCGATGCTGATGAGGTTTCATCATTAGAAACGGCTTCAATTTGCACAACAATACCGAAGGGTTGCCTTCCCTGATGTGTCACGTTTTCTGCCCCATGAACTGGACAGACATTGGCGTGTCAGGAGCGAAACCTCAGAGAACAAACACTCTGCAACCATTGTTGAAAGAACACAAGCTGGTGGCGGCAGCGTTATGGTCTGATAAATGTTCTCTTGGCATTGTCTGGATCCACTCATAACTCTGGAAGGCACTCTCTACTGACTGGGTTATCTATCCATCCTTGCAGATCAAGTACACCCAGACATATTGACTGTCTTCCCTGGAGTGGATGGGACCTTACAGCAGGACACTGCAACATGTCATACGGTCAGTATTGTCCAGGAGTGGTTGCAGAAGCACGACGAAGACTTCCAAGTACTTCCCTGGCCTTCAAATTCTCTGGAATGGAACCCCATCAAGCACCTGTGAGACCACCTGGATCGTTTTGTTCGTCATATGGATCCTCCACCACACAATCTACAGGAACCGCTGGATGCATCTGCAGACTGCATGGCCCCAGATACCCTTGCCAGCCTTCCAGCATCATATTGACTCACTATCACACCATCTAGCTACTGTCCGTGCTGCATACAGTGGTTATTCAGGATATTAGCTGGTGATTATAATAATATGATTCGACTGTGTCTGTTCTTAAGTATGGGTCATCAGGGACCTCCTGTGAGTACACCCCTCACATTTTTGTAAATATTTCCTTATATCTTTTCATGTGACAACACTGAAGAAATTACACTCTGCTACAATGTAAAGTAGTAAGTGTACAGCCTGTATAACAGTGTAAATTTGTTGTCCCCTCAAAATAACTCAACACACAGCCATTAATGTCTAAACCGTTGGCATCAAAAGTGAGTACATCCCTAAGTGGAAATATCCAAATTGGGCCCAATTAGCCATTCCCTCCCCCACCTCCCGGAGTCATGTGACTCATCATGTGTTCACAAATGCTTTGTTCTTCTATCCATAACCATTTTAAACATTCTTGAAGCTTCATCCTGCTGTATTACACAGCATTTATGCAAAACCAAGGTTGGATTATACACAAGCTGGGAATCCTACCCACGTACAGCAGTTTCAAGCTTACTGGCTATCATCAGCATGGAGCGGGATCTCAGCCTGTGTTGTGGACCTTATGAGTAGGTAGTTCACCACAACAATCATTCATAATATGGTGGGCAAAAGAGCGATAGAAGCCCTCCACCGTACAGTAGTACAGTAGGCAAAATAGAACACTTATATGTACATTTGCACATCTAAAAAAAGTCAAACTATCTATCTATCTATCTATCTATCTATCTGTCCATCTATGTATCTGTCCCTCTATCTATATCCTTTAACATAACAAAACAGATGCCCATTGTTTTATTCTGATATACATAATACATATCTAACATATAGAAAATGAAGCTGAAGAACATTTCTAACAGCCTATTGTCAGGTCTCTTTCTAAGACACAAGAAGCCGGGATAACAACGCAGCTCACTTTGTTATCATCATTGCAGGATTCAGCTTTCAATAATGATCATGCCACAAGTTTATGTACCTTGAAACTGAGCCAAGGGTACGAACGGGGCAGCAGAGCTATAAAAAGCACTGAGGCGTTTAAACCGCTCTGTCGCAGTGTGCGCCTGTCTCAGACAGTGCTAGAGAGGGAACATGGACTGTGTTATTAATTATAAAACACAGTTAAAACACATATAATGGAATATATATATATATATATATATATATATATATATATATATATTTGCTTTAATATCATTATGACATATTTATTATTTGATTTTATTTACTATTAGGAATATACATTATTGTGTGTCTAGATTCACTAAACATCAAATGTGAGTGAAAAAAATCAATCCATGTTTTTGGCTATTCTTTACCAGTTTGAGCTGTCAGTCAGTTTTTCTCATCCACACATAAACCGAGATTCATATTTTTGTTTAACTGAGGATCTTTAGTCTGTCTTTGTGCAGGCTACTACCATGAAGACAATCAACGCAATTCATTTGGGGTTTATCAGTATTTATTAGCAATGATCTCAACAACGATGCACCCACTTATATCTCCAAATACTTCCTGACCCGCCCTCTTCGCTCTGCTAATGGCCTTCTTCTTTCCTCCTCTCTTCTCACCTCCTCTCACTTCCGCCTTCAGGACTTTTCTTGAGCTGTCCCTATTCCCTGGAACTCCTTACCTCGCTCCAGCAGATGATCATTCTGCCTCAAAACTTTCAAACACTCACTAAAACACATCTTTATAGAAGACAAGTCTATGATCTTTCACTCTAACATGCACATATCACTTTTCTCACCCTCTTGTACCACACCCAACATCTTTAGATTGTAAGTTTGCGAGTTTTCAATCTTGCATGGAGCTTTGGGGAAAGTACTATGGACACTGAATTCTTAGCTCAAAGACAGGGCCCTGCATTATTTGCAATGTGTTAATACTGATATTGTTTTGCCTTGAATTTACCCATGTAAAGCGCTACGGAATCTGAGCCTCATTCAACTGAGCAATTGTAAGTTACTGTAGCCCGTAATAGAGCCTGTAAGTTATTTTGCTATTTATTTGGCGTTGTTTTGCAAGCCGCAAATGGGCTACATGTTCCGGGCTTGAAATCCTTGTGGTTGTTAAAACCAGAACTTACAGGCCATCGAAGCCCTCGATCTTTCCCGTCCACAAAACTTCAGATCGCTAAAATCGCTAATTGCTATTCAATTGCTACAATTCCCCAAGCCCGCAAATGTTTTCACACCAGTAAATGACAAATGTAGAAGAAAATCCTATGAGTGCTAGAGAGGACCGGCAAAGGGGTTAAAGAGATATCTGTAGCACTCTAAATGACGAGGAAAGCGATGACAGACATTAGAATTAATCTCAAGCTTGCAAATCGGCAATCAAAAATAATTTTATTTATGTTTCAATTCGAGGTTATATCGATCTTGGCAATCAACGAGTTAATACATATCAGGCCACCCACATGGGCTAGAACAGTAGTGGCTAATTGATTGACATGTAACCTCCATCTTATACTGCCGTAATGATGATGGTCCGTTTCGCAATGGGTAGTTACGCCATTGCTTAATTAATAATTATCAATAGATCAGAAAGGCTGATAGCTCAAGTTGGCAAACGTCAATGCTAGTTTACTGCAGAAAAATGCTATTTTTTAAATGACATTCAATTGATAAAGTGCTTGATATTACCTATAACTTTACATTATACCTTCACTGCGTCATTTTAATTATGGATTTCCCTAAAACCTGAGGTTTCAGTGGAGTTAAAAAAAACACGACTATAGTGACAGCCACTAGTGAGAATAGTAAATGTTACTATTACACTGTTGATAAAGTAACTTAAACAAGCCAATGGAGACCCCAGTAAAGAATAATTACATATAACAGAAAATAATTACAAATATTTATTTACTTATTTCTTATAGTGGATACCTGTACTGATTTTTTATTTATTATTTATTTTTTGACTTACCCTCTATAAGAGCTCAGTGTACATAAGGCTTCTTCTGTAGTCCTCTAGATGTCACACGTCATTTTAAGTTGGAGCGTCTTTCACACTAGTAAAAATAAACATTGGCAGATGGCGGAAGTTATCTATAGATATGTGTGGACTTTCCTACTGAGACTGAAGAAGGAAAGGGAGGAGGGGGCAGCAAATAATTAATGAATAAGAAGAAAGACTAAGGAAACTGGAATGCTACGTCTGCAACTTTGATTGAGGGAAGAGGAAAATGTTATCAACTAGCTGAGAAAGAGACCAGTAAGGAGCCTTTATATAGGAAATACAATATTAATTTCTGCAATCTCATTTTGCAGTCTCCATATTGCATCTTCTAGTGCACAAGCCCAATCAGTGGTCTCCTTTGGTCCATATGGTCACGTGGCACAGCTTAGGAACCAATATCATATCACCAATAGGAAGCTACTGACCATGCTGTGTGCATTCAAATATGCAACATGTAGGCTCACAGAGAAATGTTCTGATTGATCACAAAAGGGGAGAGGGGCTAACAAGGCAGCCATGTAAAGGCAAGTAGATCGCTACCTTGTCGTGGTGAAGGGACTTGTGTACCTCAAGGAAGCTGTGAGCTATACTATGTAGGGTCACCCAAGTCATAGCAGAGAGGTCAGACAAATTGTGGTTCACTGGAGAAGGAACTGGCAACCCACTCCAATATCTTTGGAATGAAAACCTTATGGATTAGCACAACCAGACACAAGATGTACCTGGAGTGCTGTGATCCATAGGGTCACAGAGAATCAGTCACGACTGAACAACTAAACAATAACGAAAGGGGGAAATACTGCTAATTCATAACTATACAACTGAGCTAATAGGGTTCTCATCATGCTGGATACAACTTGCACATTTAAAGGGCCATGACATTTTTTTTATAGAGGGGTCAACAACACAAAGGCAAGAAGACGGAAATAGTGATAAGTCATAGCTAAACAACAGAGCTAATAGGGATCTCATTATGCTGGATGAAACGTATACTTTTAATGGGCCATGACTTGGTTCATCATTACAATTAAGAGATGTTATAGAAAAAGTGCTTATGGTTAATAGCTTTTGGCAGTTGCATTAAAGGAGCTTTGACATAATAATATTCTACCCTCATTTCAGTGGCAGATTCACGATTTGTGCAGAATGGAATTTAAAAAATGTTTGGATTAGGCATACGCATTAACAGTATAAGAAAGTAATATGTGAGTATTTAAAGCAGACAGGAAATAGACCAGTTATATTGGAGCAGGCAGTTTAATCTATATCCTACTCTGTATAACAATGAACACTTTTGTATCTTCATTCTCAGCACTTATCTTTTAGAATTTCCTATCTAACCATACTGTGGCCCCTATTTAATTGTCCAAATTGCAATTACATGAGCCTGTAATGGAGCCCGTAAATGTTACTGATAATCATTTGGCTTCTTTTAGCTACTCGCATTCCAATTGCGAGTTAAAGGCTCAAAACTCCTGCGGTTGTCAAAAACATAACTTACCTATCTCCTCCTTTGATGTTTCAAGTCCGTAAATGTGACCTGTGCTTAAGACGTAAAATCAATATTTATTTGCAACAATTCCCCAAGCCTGCATTTGCCTTCAAACCCATAAATGGCAAATGTATCAGTTAAACACCTGTTTGTAACACTGCAAAAGCAAATAAACACACAATACTGTACTTAAAAATACTGGAAAAGCTATGGAAGACATTAGAATGAATTGCACAACAGTCTCAAGCTCGCAAATCTGCAATAAAAACATACATTTATATCTGTGTTATATCGATCCCGGGAATCAGGGGGTTAATACATATCATGGAACCTGCATGGACTAGAACATTTGCTTTAATTAATCTTATTGATTTCTACATTTCAGGATTGCGAGTCCGATCACAAATCTTACTTCTAAACACTGGCACTTTATATAATGAGTAATAATAACAATGTTACCCCTGTTAAAGCATGACACTTATGAAATGTGCACACTACAGGGCCGCTGTGAGAATTTTCACTCATAAACAGACTTGCAGTATGGAAACTAACCCACTACAGTGTGATCAACTCTTTAAAAAAATGCTGTGATTGGGACCAGTTGCTGCGAACCCCATTGATAAAACAAAGAAACAGCTTTATCCCCCCCAGGTCTTTCCTATTTGTCCCCACCAGCAGTGACATGCAGCAGCCAGTAGGTGACGTGATGGTGGTGCTCCAAGACTTTGTTCAATTTGTTCTTAGGGTGGGTTAAATTTAGGGGCTATGGTTAGGGTTTAGTGTTAGGGTAGTGACAGATGATAACCTTTACACAGTAAAATAGTGGTTCGCACAACACTCCACTACTTTACTATAAAAAAGCTTATCATTTGCCACTACCCTAACACTAACCCCTAAATCTAACCCTAAACCTAACCTAAGAACACATTGTCTTGGCGAGCCATCGTCGTGCCACCTACTGGCTGCTACATGTCACTCCTGGCAAGCACAAAAGAGGAAAGGTCCATCCACCTAATCCAACACACTAACACTCTCTGATACTGGTCAAATACCGTGTCTGCTAATAATTCAGGTTACAGTGCACTTATTATAGAAAATACTTAAATGAACTCTGATTCTAGTTTTTCCATGGAACGAGTAAAATAACCTAATACAATAAAGTAGCTGTTCCCAAACCTCTCCTCAAGACCCCCATATAGGCCATGATTTCTGTTTAACACAGAAGGGTAAGATAGTGTCTGTTAAATACCAATTGCACCTCCTTTGTTCACACAGTATTTGACATGGCCTGTCTAATGGGTCTTGAGGAGAGGTTTGGGAACAGTTTCAATCCAAGAACAAGCTAAAGCAAAACTAAATATTTGTTTTCATGATGTTGTAAACTTATCCTAAAGGTGCAGAGAAAAGAAGTCAGTTCCAAATATTGTCTCCTTCCACACCAGTCTTCATTTATAGCGAGAATCTTATATTAGCTATTTGGCCATGCGCAAGACTTAGCATTTTTATTTTTTCATAAATCTTGTAAATGAGATCAAGGGACAAAAACTCTATTAATAATATCAACATTTTTTAATTTAAATGTATGAGGCCCTTTTTCCTGCAGCTCCTTACTGAGTGACCACATCATGTCTTCCATTCTGTCTGATATCCCCAGCCCAACACAATAATCCCAATGTTTGCCTTAGACATACATTATTATGCATTGTTTCTGCCCCAGTTTAGCAGCAGGGGGGCTTTACTAAATATCCTCTTACACATCATTTATAAGCTCCTCAGGACATTTGCTTGTTCATACAGATCCCTCTTATTGAAATCCCCAGTCTGGAGAGTGGCATCTTCTCTTTATCCCCTGTCACTCCCTGCCTTGTATCTTCAGTCCCAAGCTGCCTCTCTACCTTGCCCAATACTGTCACTCCATTATGACTGTCTCTATAATCAGCCTTCTTCCCTGTCTATGGCCCTCATTCAATTGCAATTTAGCCAATTGAATAGGCCTCTAAATAAGCACATAACATATATGTTTTAAAGAAGTTTTTAGTTAGTAAGCATCTATCCAAAAGTAAGGTTTTCAAAAACTAAAAACTTCTTTAAAAAAAATATGCTATGTTCTTATTTAGACCCCTATTCAATTGGCCAAATCGCAATTGAATGAGGCCCTATGTGTCCCTGTGCTCCTTACCCAAGTTTTTCCCCTAGCTGTCTCATTATCACCTGTTCTGTGACATCAGTATTTCTCTTTCCTTGACTGTCTTTTTTTTTCTTTAACTTAGCTGTCTCTTTTTTTCTGTTTATTTAGCTATCCCATTTCCTTGACTGTCTCTTTCTGTTTCCATAAATGTCTCTTTCTCAAGTTCTGCAGCTGATTCTCTCTCCAAGCCCTGTCTGTCTCTTTCTCTGGTTCTTCTTTTTTTCTTATTCCCCTCTCTCTCCTATTTCTATAGCTCCATCTATCATTGTTTCATAACCTCTTTCTTCTTTCCCTGGCTGTTTTATCCGGTCCTGTAACCATCTCACTTTTCCTCCCTGCCCTGTCTCTTTTTCAACTTTCCATAGGTGTCTCTTTTCTCCCCATTGTCTCTATTTGCGTCTTTCTTTCCCGATATGCCTCTCTTTCTTCTGTGCTGCCTATTTACTGTTTTTCCATGACTGTCTCTTTTTTCTTTCCTTGTCTCTTTGTTCATTCTCAAGCTCAATGGCTAGTAAATGGTACAAAAATATGCCCCCCCCCCTTCATTGCATGCATGAGGGATAGATAGAGGCAGAGAAGAGAGATGGAGAGAAAAAATTAAAGCAATGGGATGGAAAGGAGGAGAGAGCTTAATGAGTGGAAGAAATATCAGAAAAGAGACATTGAGGTGGGAGTGAGACAGTAAAGGAAGTAGATGGAGAGAAGGTGGAGTCCAGCTGTCTCTTTTTTTATATCCATGACTCTCTCTCCCACTCTCCGTCTTTTCCCTTCTTGCCTTGTATACTCTCCCTATAACAATGTTTCTCTTTGATAGTTTCCAGCTCTATCCATCTAAATAATTAGGCCAATATATGGATGAACACAAACATATTTGTCATTTTTAGACGTGTGAGTAATTATCACCCTAGCATTTCTTTTGACGGGCTAATGTATTCATGTATTACATGTGCTGACCCCGTCCAGACAGTTTGCCGGCTGCAGTGGGAAATTTCCAAGCTCCCGGCTGCCTGATAGATGGGAACCACAGAGCTATAAAGAGACTCTGAAGTTCATTGCTACTGTGCCACAGCGGTGGGTCCGCCATTAACCCAACATCTCTCGCTGATGGCTGCAGAAACACGGACACATTTAATGACCAGCCTGTCCACCTAATGACCTTCATTCTTCAACATGTAAAAGAAGAATAGATTGATTATGTTTAGATATTTTCCAATTCTTCTCAAAATATTTTAATAAGGAATTTATTGACCCATAGTGGAGGGAATCTGATTATGTATTTACTGGGACTGAGTGTCTCATAATACCCACAAACCACTAATTTTCACAACATGGCACATTTTTAAAAGAGTACCTTTTAATTTAAACATGTTTTCCATGTTTTTGCATGGAAAAATATTGATTAAAATCTGTTTAAGCTTAACTGGGTCCATTGTCTTAAGTGCAGTAACCTACACACCATAAAAAAGAATAGGCAAGCTCAGATCCTAGTCTTATTTTAAATCTCTGTTTATGGCTGACTGGCTCAAAATGGCAAATTTCAGTGTTAGTTAATTGTAAAAAAATGTACATTTTTAAATAACATTTAATTGAAGTACTTGTTACTACCTATAGTGTGAAATTAGACCATATTTGGAACCTCCACTGTTTCACTTTAAACCTTGATAAGTGTCAATAGTTGACAATACCCCCATTATACAGACAAAGTCAACATTTTCCATAGTGGCTGAAGAAGTCTCACACATTTAGGTCTTATGCAGAGTTTCTTCTAGATTCCCTAGACTTTTCAGAGTCTGTGAAACATTTCGCTAAGGCTGCAATGTCTGTTTTGTAACTTGCCATGGCAGGGAACATGTTATAAAGCTAGTTGTAATTTGAAAAAAATACATTTTAAAACTTCTGCCGGAATGAATGGCATCTTTGATACTTTGGTTAAGGTACCCTAAATGAATAGGGGACACAAAAAAATAGCAAAATTAAACTTGATCATGCATTACAACTGCTATAGAGCAGTATGTCTTTCCCATGAAAGCTTTGACCCATATTTTATAGCAGGTTTTTTTAACTTGTTTTAGACATTCAAATGTGAACACAGATGTAATATATATATATATATATATATATATATATATATATATATATATATATATATATATATATATCCGCCCCTGCTTCCTGTCCTGGTGTTGTTGGGATATTTCTGCAGGAGTATGGCTTGTAATTTATATTATAGCTGCTTTCTTCCAAACTTGTGTGAGGGAAGTGTGTAGGTGTCAAATGATAAAAGTTACAATCATATAGCCAACCCTCTCCTTTCCACTGATAGACAATTACAACCATCAGGCTCCAACTTTGCAGTAAGTGCTTGTTGCTATACAAGATGGAAATTTCTATACAGCCTTCAGTTAAAATTGTCACCATAAATATGTTTTCAGAGTTTACATAGCTTCTAATGTTTCCTAATTCTGGACATAAACCCATATGAAAGGGTACATACTAATAATTATGGCTCAGGGACACAGGAACAAAAATGGTAACCTCAAACAATAATGTTTTACCTTTGACCCAAGAATCTTGGGGAACTTTCAATAGCTCAATAGATGCTTTTTACAGCCCCTGTTTGCTAAATCGATAACTGCTCGGGCTTTGTATTTTATAAAAGTTACAGCCAGCATAATAGTGGCAGAGGCCGGGTCATCCTCAGATCAATCTCAGACATTTTTATTGTATTCTTTGTTTAGTTCCATTGAACATCTGCTACAGGCAGCCCAGCTGTGCTCCTCAGCATAGGACAGATCATTAAACACGGGGAGAGAATGAAAAACTATTACTCACTGCAGAGAATGTGCGTTTTCAGCCTAAAATTGGGATTATTAGCAAAGTAAGTAGAAAAATTAAGTTATCAAGTTTCCACTGATATTGGTACCCTCCACTATATATATATATATATACTAGTGACTTCCTAGCGAGCCTCCCCCACCGTCAACTTTACGGGCCTCGTCCAACCCAGTCTTGTGGGTCTTCTGAGCGACGTTGCTTGTATTTTCAAAGTACTGTGTGTCTGGTTTTACGGGTTTCAGCCTCGTTTTGATCCTTTCTGAAAGCATTTTAGTTTTTACAGCCTCCATTTTTTTCATCGCTTAGCCGAATTTCAATCTATGAAAAACGGCACTTAAGGGTCAAATGAGCCTCTCCCCAGTGCTGTGTGTGAGGTTTTTAAGTGCATTTTTAAATTATTTGGCTGTTCTTGTGGGGTTTTCCGAGTTATATGCTTGAAAAAATATTGGCCATTAAATTCGTAATTTTTTCCAAATCTTGCGTGCCTCGTGATCAGCGCCAAAGTCCTACGGCCTTCGTTGCTGATCACGGACATCGCCATGAGCGCCTTCAATCTCTTTCCATCCTCCATCGGTGGAGCGTCCTCGGCCAAATTACAGCTATGAAGGGACAGAGAACCCTTAAAGGAACCCTGAAAGGGCACAATTGCGAGTCCTGAAATGAGCACGTTCGGCGCTCATTGCAACAAAGTGGTGCGAGCCTCGCGATGAGTTCTTGTGGAGCTCATCACAAGCCCTGCAATGAGTGCCTTCGGCGCTCATTGCAGCAAAGTCGTGCGGGCCTCGCAATGCGCATGCACAACCCCGTATCTTTTAACCTAGCATTACCAACAAACTTGCAATATGACAACTATATAACTATAAGCAGGTCATGAAGCCACCTATCCTCCCACAGAATTACTCTGGGAGTACATTGATTCCAGTGCTTCTAAGGGTTCTTGGTATCTCAAACAAGTTTCTACCAAACATAACATTTTGTTGTGTTTGTGTCATGTCCACCTCTCCGTGACCTCATGGACCACAACACATTATGCTGATACTGGAGTGGGTTGCCAGTCCCTTCTCCAGTGGGCCACAGCATACAGCTCCTGGTAATCCTAGGTGGTCTCCCATCCAAGAACTGAACAGACCCAACCCTGGTGTCAGGGTGGTGTGACCTCTTGATTCCTTGACTAGAATCAGACCCAGGTCGCAGCGGTGAAAGCACTGAATGCTAACCCCCCAAAAATCTTGAATTGTATTTTACTATTGCCAGAATCAACCTCACACTGAGGACCCTCATATAAAGGTGAAACATTTGACTGAAGGGCTTTCTAGCACTGTACTCATGGCCGCATTACCCATTAGGCCAACTAGGCAGCTGCCCAGGGGCGCATGCCTGTAAGGGGCGCCACTTAAAAAAAAAAAATGGTTCCTGGCATAAAAAAAATCTAAATGCTGCAGTGCATGGATTGGTTTCTCAAGAGTAACCACCTAGAACAAGAGTGTTACAACAGGAAAAGGAACTTACACCCACAGGAAAGGCAAAAATGGGTCTGTGCATACCTTGCATACTCACTCGCAGGGGCTCCTCCGCTTCACTGCCTAGGGGCTCCAAAAAGGTAGATGCGGCACTGACTGTACTCTACTCCATAACTACATTCTGAAGCCTGCCCAAGAACAGGGCACATAGTCCTAAATGGATCCCTTGTTAAGTGGGCTAGAGGCAAAAGGTAGTGACTACTCATTGGCAAATCAATACCCATAAACCTTTGAAGCAGTCAATAAAAAACATATCTCCTTACCTGCTTAGAACATGTACTCAGCTGCACTGAATATGATTATGTACCCCCAATAAGTGAATTTAACTGCAGCAGATTTTAGTATGTCAGCTATAAATGACTACTGCCGTAAAAACATTTTTTATTTAATAGTTTTAAGAACTACATTTGAAAATATCCAACATATTTTTAGATATAAAGTAAAATAATTCAACCTTTAATTTATTATCTTTTATATGCAGTTATGCTGTTGTGAAAGTTACCATTTTGGTTCCAATTTCCTGAGGTGGAAGGAGACTTTGAATACATACTAAGATTATACTTGGAATTTGTCATCTGCAGCTGCAAGTGCTTTCAGTGGTTGTAAAGAGAAGCTTATTAGTTTACAAGAAGAGACCCTCCTTAGAAATTAATAGACAAGAAATTATTTATTTATTTTTGTCATTATCATGTTTGGTTCTTCCAAAGACCATAAAGAAAACAATTCACCACAATGCTCCTTTAATAGACCTAATCTGAACAAGGGCACACTATTAAAGCACAACAGTAAAGTTGGATGTCACTTCTTAAATGATAGTTCTTAATTAGAGAATATTTTCTTTAATGCCTCTGCAGGACTCTGAAGAAATCCATAATACATTGGTGGAACTGGGGTGTGTGAGAGGGGCATTTACATTTCTGGAGAGCTATTCTTGCAGTGAATGATGCAAGGGGCCTGCTTCTGGGCCAGTGAGAGGGAATGGGTGTTGTGTATATTTCAACCTTATCCAATTATCTTTACAAGGGCTCTCTGTTCCCTCATTCCTACCCCTCTCCTCACTGAGCCAAAACACACACCCTCATGATTCAGCTCTGAGGAAGTGATGTAACAAAACTGATTCCTGTACTTATAAACAGAAGCTTCAAAAAATCAGATTTTCACCAAAAATGTTTATGTCCATGACTTACATAGCTGGTAACATTGAGTCAGACTCAATTGAGCTTTCGCATGTTACTATAGACGGTAAGTGAGATCTCAAGTTAATTTGCTATTTAATTGGTGTCTTTTTGCAGGCTCCAAACGGGTTACGAGTTACAGCCTTGAAAACTTTGCGATGGTTAAACCCGTAACTTACAGCCTCCCAAAGCCTTTGATCTTTCACTGTCGCAAGAGTTAGGATGGCTGAAATCGCAAATCGCTATTCAAGTGCTACAATTCCCCAAGCCCGCAAATGTTTTCACACCCGTAAATGTCAAATGGAGAAAATCCTACAAGTGCTAGAGAGGACCCGCAAGGGGTTAAACACCTGATCATAGCACTGTAAATGCAAATAAAAAATCAATACTGCACTGTAAATAACGGGGAAAGCGATGATAGACATTAGAATTAATTGCACAACAGTCTCAAGCTCGCAAATCGGCAGTATATAAGATTTATTTTTATGTTTAATTTTGGGGTTATATCGATCTCAGGAATCAGGCCACCCACATGGACTAGAACAGTATTGGCATTCATTTTTCTTATTTTTTATTTTGGGGGTTTGCGAGTCTACAAGTCTGATCGCATATCAGACCTCCGAACCTAATTGGTTGACAAGTAACCTCCATGTTTTACTGCCGTAATAATGACAGTCTCCTTTTCTATTGGCTGTATCGAAATGGGAGGTTACGGTCTTGCTTAATTGATCATCACACCCACAATCTACAGTACAACACACAGACCCCTCCACTTTACTGAACCAATTGCTTTCAATTGTATTTGTCACCCTCTTGTATCACACCTAAACCCTTAGATTGTAAGTTTGCGAGTTTTCAATCTTGTGTCAGGCCTTGGAAACAAGCTCTATGTACATTTGATTTTATGCTCAAAAACAGGGCCCTCCATTCTTTACAAGGTGTTTGATTTGTTTTCTGCTATGTACTCAACCCCTGTACAGCGCTACGGAATATGTTGGCGCGATATAAATAAAGATAATAATAATAATAATAATCATGTTCCCGCCCTGAACTGCTATGAATCAGTGCATGGTGTACGGAGTCGGCTTTGGGAATTTACTATTCAATCATTTATGAAATGTGCACTTTATCAAGGTATTTTTCTTCTGACAAATTACTGATTACTTTTTGATGCGCACTTTGTATGCGTGGTAACTTTAGATCCTATATGTCATGCCCAGAGAAGGTGTCCCGTCACCCCTTATTTCTCCTACTGTAGCTTATAGGACCAAACTCCAGGCTGTGACTTTTATGCCCATCTCAGCAGCCCTTCAGATCAAAACATCATTGATGGAAAAGGAGAAATCAGACCAGCCACGCCATTTCTTTAGTGTAGAGACACTAAACATTTATTTTGCCAACAATGGAACATATTTAATTCATCCAGTAACCAATCCCGAAAGAGTAATTATTCTTCCCATAGCTTCAAATTATCTTGAGGTCAGGGTTATTCGCTACTTACCCCCCACTGTGCTAGGAGCCTGAACTTCTAAGATTTCACCACATGCTCTCTTTCCTGTTTCTTATTATCTCTTGGGGGTAATTAGAGATCCATTGTTTCCTTTGTTTAGCACCTTACTTCTTCTGATCTTATTCATGCTAGGAGGTAAACAAATGGCTTGTGGCCCCACGCCATCTGAGATATCCAAAGGCTAGATATATTTCTGGCAGGAAAATGGCAATAAGGAGGCCTTTTTCAATACTGTACTGGATTCCCTTATGACTAAGCACCTCACAACTGATGACCCCTCTGCCCTGAGACCCTGGCAATACAACTCACAAAACTCTCTAAAGAAAATGCAGCATTCGGACACCAAACATGCCCGTGTACCCCCTTTGCATCCATAAGGCCACACACACACATTGCTCTGAAAATATTCATCATTTAGTGACCCCCACCATTACTTATAGAGGCCTATCATACACATAGCACCATCATGTCATATCCCACAGACTGGAATTACAAATAACCATGATTCAGATATCAGGTTTTACCCAAAGGGCCTACACAGTCCATAGTCCCCCAAAAGTTCATTGGTGGGTTGCCAGTTCATTCTCCAGTGTATCACAATTTGGCTGACTTTTCTGCTATGACCTGTTCATCTTGGGTGACCCTGCATGATATAGATCACAGCTTCATAGAGGTACAGAAGCCCCTTCACCACCACAAGGTAATAATCCAGAAGGAGAACAATGCTATTAGCTAAACACAACAGAACCACAACTCACAGAATTACAATGGTTATTGAGGTCAGTCACTCAGTGTTTTGGGGCTGGTCACAAACTTGAGATATGAAATTAGATCTAGTGAAATTCAGAATACATGTGAGGGGTAACTGAGGGTGGACAAGTGATTCTCATAGCTGTATCCAGTCCTGCATGTTTGCTGTTAGGGGACAAGCACTCAAAGGCAATTATTCAATAAAGCAGTTTATTTTGCTCCAGGACCTTCATTTTAATAACAAAATCGCACTATGAAACATTATCAAATGTTCTTTTTCAGGATTATATAAAGACAAAAATGCTTTCCTTGGTCCTTTAAGTGCTGGTTGAGATCTTCTGCTAGTAAACATTTGTTCAAATCTGATATTCTGATTTATGCAAATAAATATTTTACATCTACAAGTCACGCACATATTCTGTATCTCTGTATAAAGTGATCATCACATATAATAGTTGTCAAACTGCGAGATGTTGTCACAATTTGCACGGTGCGTACGACTTAGGCGATGAGCGCTGCAGGCTCTCATCGCTTGCGAGCCTCGCAAAGCGATGCAAGCCGTTAACGCGTAGCACTTAGCCGATGAGCGCCAAAGGTGCTCATCACCTGTGAGCCTCACGTAGCGTGGCGAGCCGTTAAGCCACTACAACGCACTACAACTATCAGCACAAACACGAAGACAGAATGAAACACGCAGGTCTTAGCTGAAAAACACTTCCTAAACACGGGATCGCCTTGGCGTGCAAGCGGTTGACAAACAAGATTAACGCCCGACCGGCGAAAACGAAAAAACAATAAAACCACACTAAATACACCCAAAAAAATTACAAAAACATCACAGACAGCATGGGGCAACAGCCAGGACGTCTGGGAGTGAGGTGGAACGCAAATTTAACTCCATTTAGACAATTTTCGCCACTCGAAAATCGGCTAAGCGAGGGAAAAAAATGGCAGTGAAAAAAAAAAAAACAAGGCTACACGACCACGGACCGTGCAAAACACTGCCAAACTCGTAGCACTTTACACATCTAACTACGACATACAAAATACACTATTACAAAAGCCGGAAAATGCTGACGAGACGCGTAACACATTAATAACATTACGAATATACAATGCCGCTTTACACAATAAACCAACGGCTTTACCTCGCGCACGCAGACTATTTATAATGCACAATGAGCGCCGAAGGTCCTCACAGTACAAAACGGTTTACATTGTGTGTCAAACAGCATTCCCATGGCTTTAGATTTTATTGCCCCGTCATTTTTGACGGGCAAGTCGCTAGTATCATAATATGTAAGGATTTTGCCAATTCTTCTACGCTGTGATTTAGGACATCTGTTTGGTTTCATGACATGAGTGAATCTGGCCATCCAGACTTGCAGACACCTGCCTCATCCCCGGCTGCTCCGTGGCAGTGTTTTCCATATTTGTTCACCAAGCCTACAAATAAAGGCCTTTTTGTTTTAAAGATTAAATATATTTCTGCTTGTTGGTTCTCAACATCTTTGCATAAGAGGATTATCAGGTCGTTCTCCAGGGCTTGTGGGACAGTGCCATCTGGGTACTTTTCATTTAGGGCACTTCACAAAGACGCCCCAGCTGCTTAAGACACTATACAGATATCATAATAACAAGCAGGAGTCCATTGTCGATATAATGGGGGGTAGATTCACTTGGCATGGGCTGTGGAGCAGGCTTGCTTCTATCGTTTGCAGGGCTGGGTGCAAAAAATAGATTAGAATTTGGGGCCAATAATTTGTTAAAGTTTAAAGAGACCAAAAAATAGCACATTCTTGTAAACCATATTAGGATAATACTAACATTTTTTGTAAGAACTGTGGTGGTTGGTACAACAGGGTAAGGCTGGTCAAAAAAAGCAATATCAGATGCTATGCACCCTCAGCACCTGCACAGATCTGATCCTGCTGTGACTTTGCTTAGGCAGATTTCCCATAGGAAATAGACACAGCACCTCGCAAAGCTTAGTGAATCTGGGGGATTAAATGAGTCACATGAGGCTCTTATTTAGCTTATCAGAGAGGTACAGCCTGAGACTTGTTCAATTGGAATAGGTTTAATTCATTTTTAAGCATTCTAAAAAACAAACATAATATTTAATTGAAAATAAAAAAATTTATATAGCTAATATCTATCTATCTATCTATCTATTTATCTATATATTGTTGCAGATCAGAGGAGATCTAAAAAGGTTGAGCTCGATGGACTGAAGTGTTTTTTCAACTTTAATTACTATTAGCCTTATTAAATTGCGATTCATCAAATTTAAAAGGGCTCTATTTAAGCACATAGCATATTTTTTTTACAGAAGTTTTTAGTTAGTGAACTTGTATCCAAAAGCAAGGTCTTCACTAACTAAAAACTTCTGTAAAAAAATATATGCTATGTGCTTATATAGAGCCGTTTTCAATTTGCCAAATCGCAATTTAATAAAGATGTATGTAACTATAAATATATATATATATATATATACAGTGGATATAAAAAGTCTACACACCCCTGTTAAAATGTCAGGTTTCTGTGCTGTAAAAAAATGAGACAAAGATAAATCATTTCAGAACTTTTTCCACCTTTAATGTGACCTGTTAACTATACAACTCAATTGCAAAACAAATTTAAATCTTTTAGGTAGAGGGAAGAAAAAATATAAAAATAAAATAATATGGTTGCATAAGTATGCACACCCTTAAACTAATACTTTGTTGAAGCACCTTTTGATTTTATTACAGCACTCAGTCTTTTTGGGTATGAGTCTATCAGCACGGCACATTTTGACTTGGCAAGATTTGCCCACTCTTCTTTGCAAAAACACTCCAAATCTGTCAGATTGCGAGGGCATCTCCTGTGCACAGCCCTCTTCAGATCACCCCACAGATTTTCAATCGGATTCAGGTCTGGGCTCTGGCTGGGCCATTCCAAAACTTTAATCTTCTTCTGGTGAAGCCATTCCTTTGTTGATTTGGATGTATGCTTTGGGTTGTTGTCATGCTGAAAGATGAAGTTCCTCTTCATGTTCAGCTTTCTAGCAGAAGCCTGAAGGTTTTGTGCCAATATTGACTGGTATTTGGAACTTTTCATAATTCCCTCTATCTTAACTAAGGCCCCAGTTCCAGCTGAAGAAAAACAGCCCCAATGTATGATGCTGCCACCAGCATGCTTCACTGTGGGTATGGTGTTCTTTTGGTGATGTGCAGTGTTGTTTTTGCACCAAACATATCTTTTGGAATTATGGCCAAAAAGTTCATCCTTGGTTTCATCAGACCATAACACCTTTTCCCACATGCTTTTGTGAGACTTTGGATGTGTTTTTGCAAAATGTAGCCTTGCTTGGATGTTTTTCTTTGTAAGAAAAGGCTTTCGTCTTGCCACTCTACCCCATAGCCCAGACATATGAAGAATACGGGAGATTGTTGTCACATGTACCACACAGCCAGTACTTACCAGGTATTCCTGCAGCTCCTTTAATGTTGCTGTAGGCCTCTTGGTAGCCTCCCAGACCAGTTTTCTTCTCGTCTTTTCATCAATGTTGGAGGGAGCTCCAGTTCTTGGTAATGTCACTGTTGTGCCATATTTTTTCCACTTGATGATGACTGTCTTCATTGTGTTCCATGGTATATCTAATGCCTTGGAAATTATTTTGTATCCTTCTGATACCAGGATCATATATATATATATATATATATATATATATATATATATATATATATATATATATATACTGTATATATTGTTGTTGTTTAGTCATTCTGTTGTGTCCATCTACCCATGACCATATGATCTGCAGCACTCCGGGCACATCTATCAAAATGTTTATGGTCGTGTTTATCCATAAGGTTTTCTTGGCAAAGATACTGGAGCAGGTTGCCAGTTCCTTCAAAAGTATACCGCAATTTGTCTTACCTCTCTGCTATGACCTACCTATCTTGAATGATCCAACATGGTATAGCTCACAGCTTAATTGAAGTACACAAGTCTCTTCACCACAACAAGGTAGGGTTCCAAAAGGGGGTATATTTATAAGACTTATTCCAGTCATACCTCAATTTCTTAACTCCGTTTGTCTCTACTATCCCCTGGAAAACTGTTCCACTTATGTATTACTCTTTCTCTAAAGACAAAGAGTAACTTGAAATCATGACCTCTTTTTCTTCCATTCCTCTTTTTCTGAAGGATAATTCCCACCTGAACTGTAATAAGCAGTTTGATATATTTGATTGTTTCTATCATATCCTCCCAATTCCATCCTCATGGAGCCACTCAATAAAAGACGCAACCAAACCCATGCACAGGCTGACGTCCGCAAGGTCCTGGCCAGGATTTAATGATATCCATTGGCATTTCCCTTCCTCTGGTACCCAGCTGACCAGACCAAGCCTGAAATCATTTAATAAATAGCTCAGGGAAATAATGATAGAGAGAGATGATATCAAGGCTTCTCATGCAGGGAACTTCCATTATCCCGTCTAATCCCATTTATCTCCCAGTGATTTGATGGATCTCCTGAGAGAGACACTGAGAACAAAATACATGTTCAGCAAAGTGATCTGTAACATAGATCATTGTGATAACATTCATTAAAAAGCAGAGATGCCAGTGCTGAAGCATTCATAGGATTGTATGAGATTTATTTTCTTACGCAAATATTTAATATTCATATTTAGACTTTATTTTATAATTCTATTTGCTTTAAAAAAAAAAATCTTAAAAAGTAATTTAGAATAGGTAGGCAGCCTGACAGGATGTTGATTTCAAGCTCCACCCACTAACTTCCTGTTGTTTTTGGTGCCAGGCCACAGATGTGAGAAATCCTGACTGGCTTGGGACTGCTCATGTATAAAAAAGGAAGATAGATTGTAAAGCTTGAAAGTAAATGGTTTCTGAATTGGTCTGAAACTGATTTAACTTATTTAAGCCCCATTGAGCTCTTATTAAGGACCACAGAGGTGTCATATTTTGCTTTAATAGCAGCAGACATGTTGCCTTGTTTCCTAGCTGGAATAGACACCTGAAAGTCATTCAGTTCTGTTGAAAGAGTGACACTTTGAAATTGCCACTTTGCATTAGACCTAAAAAACAGAGCAACTATCCAGTTATTTTCTTTACATCCATCTAAAGATCATATTTAAAACAAATACTGCAATAAAATGCTTGTAAAATCTTGATAACTTACTTTTCTGTTGTATTACACTCTTACACTGACTCATAGTTCCACTAGCAACTGCCTTCCTAATCTAATGATTTGTTCAGACAATCACTTGAGTCATAGGAGACAGTTTGCCATGATGGAGAAAAACAGTGACATAATGGGAAACTACATTCCCGGATCATGGCCCGATTATCCATTAGGCTAACTAGACAACCGCCTAGGGACACTTCCCTATGAAGGGTGCCTCTTTTTTTAGCTTAAAACCCCTAAAAAATAATTTCTGGCTTAAACAAACAAACAAAATACTGCAATTCACAGACTGGCCACTATGGTCTTAAAATGGCTGTTATGGGGAAATGTCTGTGATTTGCTCACACTGCAAGAGAGCGCTATACATGCACAGAAAATGGGTGCCTGCATACCTTGCGCATGCACTCACAGGGGCTCCTCCACTTCACTGCCTTGGGGCTCCAAAAAGGTAGATCCAGCACTGCCCGAGATGTATTATAGAAATGCCCTGATTGGCTCACTAGCCAATCATATGATATTGCTGAGGGAGGAGAAAGCAGGATAGGTGTGGCATATAGTAAAATTAAAGTATAACAATGCAAGCTATCTTTTACTAAATACAATGATCCATCTATTTTTAAGTGTTACATTTAGATGACTTCTTTTAGTTTTAAAAGTACTCTTGAGAACTGCCTTTAAATATTAATTAGGATAAATATACAGTAACCTGTATATAAAAGTATACCATTTAATATTAAAATCCTTCCAAACATTTAGTCTTTTATGGGACTCAAAGCAAAAAAATACTGATTCAAACTGATCTGGGGGCTTTCACCTTTAGCCAATGAGCAGTAATATAGCTGTATGAGTCATACTTGTCTGCCACTGAAACCTATATATGTACATATGATCTGTATATTTCCTAACATTTTAGCAGGTTTTACTTCATATTTGTCAATGGAAAACACAGCTCTCATATTATTTGAAGATGCTCGTTAAAATGCATGACAAAATCTAATTGTATTCATGTCCCTTGAAGCATCTCCATGTCTGTCTGTGAGTTTTGGCCTGGTATTGCAGCTGAGCATTACCACTTTTTTGCCAGGTCACACCAGTTGGGGACTTGATGTGACGCCAGCAATTTATGGAAGGGTTCTGTGGATAAGAGAAAAAAACATGGCTCTGTTACTATTGGTCACAGACTGTCTTTGTATTAATGACCTGTGTATCATGGAGCCTGTATAATACTGCATTGCTAAATTGAATGTATTATTTTGCCATTATTTTATAAAAGATAAAATGATTGCAAACAATTATTGATATTGGGATAGATATTGGGTTATTTGTAGTGAGCTGGGATTCTTCCTTCTACGGACAGAAACATTATGCAGGTCCAGTCTCATTTTTCTAATTGGAGAGATCTTAGATGTTTTAGTACATACACTTAACAACATATCTGATAGAGGAGAATCAGTAGTGTATACAAATATTGTTTTGCAAAATACAAAAATAAACATTAACAAACTCACCCTGATGTTTGCTAAATCTCTTTAGTTTGCAAGAGTTAACACCCCTTAATATCCCTGCTAAAATTAGCATAACATTCATAATTTGTTATGGCCAATCACAGGCAGCTAATATATGTGAATACAATGTAACAATAAGTGATGGCAGTTTGTGCACGAAGGAATTATGGGATGTGTAGTCCCCCTTGCAGAAGGAAGCAGGAAGAGTCATACACTGATATGTAGATTTTTGCATTGAGCTGCTGCTGGCTTGAGAGTTAGTAAAGGGTTAGAATCCATATAGCAATGCAGTGTTTCTATTGGTAGGTATCAGGTGTCTATGTAAGCAGCTATGGGGGTGTGGAAAACAAGTTTCATTTTTAAATAAAATAAATATGTATGGGATTAGAATGACTTGATGTAATGTGTGTTCCTGATATAAGCAGCATGTGTTAGATTAGAGAAAGGTAAAAACCGGGAAACTTAGAAATACCTTTAATAGAATAAGATAGAAACTTGGTGGTTTCTGCCAAGACTTTGCACACAGAAATAAAAAATCTATGTGTAAAAGTTTAGCACTTGCCTTTTATTGCTACAAGATCTCTGTATGTTAGGTGATGTGAACTGCTGAAGAATAAAGAAAAACCAATATGACTGTTACCGTTTAGAACTCAGCTGCAGTATGATTGGCTCTTGAACTGGCTCTTGAAATGTTGACTCAATCAGCTCAAGATTCGAAATGTCCGTGAGGAAGACAGAGATCAAAATGGTAGTTTCTGCTTTCTAATTTTGGAGCAGTAACCGGAAAAATAGGCATGTTTCATAACTTTTACATGGATAAGTAATGTTCTCGAGGAGTGGACTATAATTTAAGAAAAGGCAAAAACATTTTAGGTTTAGCTTGCACTTTAAGGTATGGAGCGTATTCTGGCACGTACTCACGTTTATCAGATATACACCCTGTCAGTGGCTTTCTACCATACGCTTGCTGTCTATATGAGGCACACACTCTCTTTCTCTTTGATGGTTACTCTCTCCTTCTCTCTTTCTGTTAGGAAGGGTTCCATTTCTTTTACTTAGCCTCTTGTTTTCAGAAAACAACATGGTATATTCCAGTGCGGCATAGTTGCACGCTAAAGTTAACAAATTGAAGCTACATATTGTTTTTTTTTACTTTGTAAAACGCAATTTGCCCATTATTGTGTCCAGTAGTCCAACAGAGTACATTTTAAATGTAGGAATATAGTGGCCATTTAATTGGAAAGACTCTGTAGAGTTATCCACATACACACTGGTGTTTATATGCGGAGATGGGAATAATCTGGTTTATGGTGATCACTGTAAGGAATGCCTCCTATAATAGGTCTGTACATGTATAAGAAGTGGGAGAATCCCAAAGTATAATAGTTGGCAGCATTTCTGTACAGATGCCTCAGTTGTACCTGGAGGGCATTGTTGTTGGCAGGGACTTGTGTTTACTTTGCTGGCACAATAAGATAGAGCAGAGCTTGTGTACACTTCCTGACATCCTCACATTCTTCTGTCTTCTACCAGTTTGACCCAGAACGTAGTGGCTATATCAGCACTCAGCAGTTCTGGACCCTTCTGCAGAGACACGGCTCTGAGCTGGACCCACATAAGCTGGACGTCCTACTGGCCTTGGCCAACAGTAACGAAGACGGCAAAATCTGCTACCAGGATTTTGTGAATCTGGTGAGTGATCTCATTGGGCTAGGAAAGTGTGGTGTTTGTTGTATGTATTTCTAGTTGTATAGTGAAGGGAATTAAAACATAATTCTACATTTACATGTCTCAAACCACCCCCCAGAACTTGTTTATGACTAATGATTCTGGGCAGTGACAAGCAGCAAGTCTCAAAATGTACAATCTTTTTGCTTCAGACCCAATAACATGGGTATCTATTTAGACTATGGCCCTGCTCTCAGGAAGGCTTAAGAACATAGACATGGATTATGTTAATGTGCCAGAAACCCACTCACAGACTGCAGTTTCGCCATTTATGGGGCTCCTCAGTGTGAGGTTGGTAATGAGCACCGCAATATGAGTCTGGAGAGAGACTCCGTCTTGTCACTAAATAACATAGTGATATGCACAGTGCTTTACATATGACGTAAGTTATACAATTATTACATATGATGATAAAGACAACAATGGCCACTTGAGGGATTTTAGCATAGGAGCAAAATTAGAA
Organism: Discoglossus pictus; assembly: GCA_027410445.1. Lineage (NCBI taxonomy): Eukaryota > Metazoa > Chordata > Amphibia > Anura > Alytidae > Discoglossus > Discoglossus pictus. The sequence goes on along the minus strand of CM050168.1, from coordinate 250,232,134 downwards.
AATTTAGAAGAGTGGGATAGATAGATTAGAAAGCTCCCTGTGTAGTCTCAGCTAATCCATTAACAAATTGGGGAGTCTTCAAAAAATGATTGTCTGTGACAGGAGGCAAATAGAACATTCATGGTAAAACGCTATGGGAGGCGTGAAGCAAAGAACGTCATTTAAACAAGCAATGGGCAAAACAGGAGAGGTCAGTCAAGAACAGATCGATGTTAGGAAGCAAAGAGACCACACTCTAGTATATATATATATATATATATATATATATATATATATATATATAGAGAGAGAGAGAGAGAGATAAATAGGGGTCAAAGCTTTCATGGGGAAGACATACTGCTTCATAGCGCTGGTGGCCAAATCTGGTAATGCATGATAAGTTTAATTTTGCTATTTTTTGTGTCCCCTATACTTTAAATCTGGGGGGGGGATTTGTCCCCCCAGTTCCTTCGCCCCTGCCGTTAACCTTCTATGGTCCCTACTAATGCTAGAGAACATGTTTTTTTCTAGGTGTAAAGGGCCAATATTCCTGTTTGGTCAACATTGCCAAGCCCTTCCTGACTGTGCCTAATTACCATCCACTTGTGCTTGTATTGCCAAGCCCCTCCTGACTATGCCTAATTACCATCCACTTGTGTCTGTATTGCTAAGCCCCTCCTGACTATGCCTACTTACCATCCACTTGTGTCTGTATTGCTAAGCCCCTCCTGACTGTGCCTAATTAGCATTCACTCGTGCCAGTATCGACCAAGTGCCTCCTGGCTGTGTCTTTATACTATCAGCATGTGCCTGTCTTGGAGTGCCTTGTGCCTGTACTTTAATATATTCTGCCTGTGCCAGTTATTCCAGTTGACCAGCTTACTGTCCCATTATTGTATTTGTTTGCCTGGTGCCAAACCTCCTCTTGTTTCACCTTGCACAATCTCTGCCTGTTCTTCCTACAACCTTGAGAGTGAAGTCCTCCATAGTGGTTTTGTGGCAAGAAAGAACATTCTTACACTATGAAAACCAAGGGCAGTGTACAAATATATTTTAATAGTTTGTTTAATACACATACAGTATCTTACAGCCATATACATTATCTGTGATATATATGTAACTATTAGAGAAATTACACAGATTTTCTGAGTGTTCCTGTAATTAACTTTCCTTTACTGTTCATGGAACTGTAAAGGACATATAGACACCAGCTTTCCTGGATGATAAAGACAATTTAACTAACAGAGCCGCCTGCATAGATGAGGAAAGAAAAGCAATTACTTTGGAGATATTATTCCGTTGATCTTCTAGTCATAGAACCAGCTGCAGAAACGAAGGGGGCTGTTTATCAAATGGGACGCAGGCAGAATGCAGACCTGGGGGGTAAAGCTGTGCTTTGTAGAGTCTCTGTCTGCTCATAGTGGGAATATGTTTTAGCGTAATATATTAAGGAAGGAGACACAAGTAGGCTTTTACCAGGTTGTTAAATTATCTGTTTCTATGTTTATTGGATTAGATATGATACATTTAGATATGAAGTTGCCATAACACAAAAAATCTACTGATACCATACCTAACCAAAGTAACAAAAAGATTATTAGATTATTATTGTTCTAGTTCATCCTTTTAGATCTTTTCTAATCCTTGTATTATGCAAATTGTGAGGTGATCCAGGGGATAGCAAGTGTTAAACATGGTGGCACGGCATTTGGGTGAAGCACACTTTCGCAACATCATGCGTGCACCGAAAAATGCTTTAGAAATTAGCGCACCCACACCAGCGCGCACTCACCCTCCTTCTCCAGCTCTCCAACTCGTCTACCCTTGTGCCAGAAATGTGGCACGACTAATCACCCTCTCACCACCCCAGTATTCACCTGCATCTCCCAGCCTGCATCTGCCCTAAGTCAGCCTACATTGAACATCTAACCCAGGAAATATATAGTTTAAAGTGAAAGTTACTTAAATATAAATTGGCTTACCCTAGTCTGTAAATTAAACCCCATTGAAAAAAATCCAAGTGAAACTACTTTTTCAAAACGTATTCATATTTCACTGTGTTAATACTTAAACAGTACTCTCTAAGGCCCTCATTCAATTGTGATTTGTCCAATTGAATACGGCTCTAAATAAGCACACAAGAAGTTTTTAGTTAGTGAAAACCTTGCTTTTGGATAGATGCTTACTAACTAAAAACTTCTTTAAAAAAATATGTTATGTGCTTATTTAGAGCTCTATTCAATTGGCTAAATTGCAATTGAATGAGGGCCTAAGGGTTGTGTGGAACTTTCTTGACTCTTTCCGTTCTTTCACCCCCCCCCCCCCCCCCCAAAAAAAATCTTTACAATCACACAAAAAAAGGAAGCCTAATCCTTCTGGGGCTTTATACATTCTAACCAAAATGTGAGGTGAGAGTATATTTAGGGAGCTTGTAAATTATGGTTCCTTAAGGACATGTGAGCTTGCTCTGATTAAAACAGTATATTCTGTGATATAGTTTGAATCCAGAAAAGAACCAAGGTAAATAAACAACTTTGAGAATTTCAAACTAATTTTAAAGAGCTTCAAATGAAAATATTTTACACTTTTTCTATTTGGCTACCGGCAAATAGCAATATCCATGAATTCAAATGAGCTCATGTAAAAGAAAGCCCACAATGTGTCTTTATTGTTTAACCAATAACTATGGGTGTAGGAATTGGGGGGGGATAGGGGTGACAAATACCCCCCCAGATTTTTCTATATTTGTATGTATGTATATATAAGCTATTTTACGGCCTTTGTATAGAATGAGCTGCATCCACCCCAGAATTATTTTGGCTCCTACACCCCTGCCCATAACCATTATTACATGATACCATTTACAGCTTGTCATTATAATATATTTATAACCACAGCACAGGTTGGATATGCATTAGCTAGCTAATCCACCCACATACACCACTATTTCATCCTTTTAATGGGACTCCTCAGAATGAGATGTTTACTAGAAATACGTTATTTTTACTGTCATTTAAAATTGATCTAAAATAAATTAAGAATTGATTTTGAGTTTCAGAAACAATACAGTAGGCGGCATGAGAGATCGTAACAGATATGTGACAGAAACAAACAATTAGATTAAATGTAAAGAAAATAATTATCAAGTATTTTAGCCTCAAATTAAATAAATAATAGTCACATTGTGCTTGTTACTGTAGGAAAATGCAGTTTTTAATAATATTCAGTTGATAAAATGTGTGTCATTACCCACAGATTTATATTATACCATATTTTGGACTATGTCACTATGAAAAATCAGTAAAGATTTGTTTTTTTTAATTGATTGTGCTTAAGAAAAAAATGATCTTTTTTAAGTAAACACATTGAAAACTGCTGGTTTCCCCATCAGGATTATCCATCTGTTACCATAAATAAATAAAACAAAACATCCAATTATTCCAAAAGGCTCCACTGACGTTCAAAAAATCAACAACACATGTTTTATTGTAAAAATATTATATATAAAATGAAAATGACTGAAAAGCGAAAATAAGTGTGTTTGCTCCCAAGACTAATACATATACTAACCTTGCCTGCCTACACTCTCAATAGCTGTGATTTTCCTGTCCTTAGAGTGGCTGTTACCAGACAGGCCTGGGGTTTGTAGTTAACTAATAGGCACCGGTTTCTAGGTAATGCCTGAATGTCACAGCAACGGTGTAGCTAGGAAATCACGGCCTGTTGTATCTGACAGTCTGTGTACTGGGACATTTGTGTTTGTTTTAGCACACACGGGTTTCTGAACCAGTTTCATTCACTTAACATATCTGAGGCTAAACACAGGTACATAGAAAGTTATATTAGTCTCAAGTCTATTAGATTTCCCTGTCTCTTTTGTATCTTCTTGGAAGTGGCAGTATAATATGTATCTGTCTATTTAGCTCTATATCTGTCTATCTATCTATCTATCTATCTATCTATCTATCTATCTATCTATCTATCTGACTCTCTATCTAGCTGACTCTAACTGTCTCTCTATCTAGCTATCTGTCTCACTAGCTATCTGTCTCTCCAGCTGTCTATCTATCTATCTATCTATCTATCTATCTATCTATCTGTCTGTCTGTCTGTCTGTCTGTCTGTCTGTCTGTGTATCTATCTATCTATCTATCTATCTATTTATGTAACTGTCTGTCTGTCTGTCTGTCTGTCTGTATATCTATCTATCTCTCTGTCTATCTATCTATCTATCTATCTATCTATCTATCTATCTATCTATCTATCTATCTATCTCTCTATCTAGCTGACTCTGTCTCTCTATCTATCTATCTATCTATCTATCTATCTATCTATCTATCTATCTATCTATCTCTCTGTCTATCTATCTATCTATCTCTCTGTCTATCTATCTATCTATCTATCTATCTGACTCTCTATCTAGCTGACTCTATCTAGCTGTCTCTATCTAACTGTCTATCTAGCTGTCTCTATCTAACTGTCTCCCTATCTAGATGACTCTATCTGTCTTTCTATCTAGCTGTCTCTATCGAGCTATCTGTCTCTCCAGCTGTCTGTCTGTCTATCTATCTATCTATCTATCTATCTATCTATCTATCTATCTATCTATCTATCTATCTATCTATATGTCTGTCTGTCTATGTGTGTGTTTGTGTCTCTCTCTCAATATTCTCTCTATCTATTCACACTCTCTATTCCCCTTCTCCTAGCTACCTCCTCTCTCATCTCCCACATTCTTATCTTCTGATGTTCTCCCTTCTCCATCCTCCTCGCTGTCTGTCTCTTCTCCGTATAATTCCTCTCTCTCCATCTCCATCTCTATCACTCTCCTTTCTACTTTCCTCTACTCCTCTTCTTTTCCTCTGTCTCCCCTCTCTCCTTTCACACTTTTCCTTCTTTACTTTCTCTCTCAGCCTTTTGTAACTTCTTTCACTTTTTTGCCCTCTCACTTTCTTCTCTCTCAATGCTTCCCCTGTCTCTTCTGTCTCTCCATTAATATCTCCTCTCTTCTATCATCTTCTCCTCTCCATCTCTCCTCTTTCTATATCTCTCCTCTCTTTCTCCTTTTTTCCCACTCTTCGTTCTCTCTCCCCCCTCTGTCTTCTTTCACCTCTTCACCTCTCACTCTCTTCTCTCTCTATGTTTCCCGTTGTCACATCTATCTCTCCACTCTATCTCTCATTTATTATTTTCCTGTCCTTCTCTTATCTCTCTTCTCCATTATTTCTCTGATTTCTTCTTTTCTAGTTCTTCTCCAATCTCTCTTCCCCCTCTCCTTTCCATCTCTTCTCACTCTCCCTCTTCTTTTTCTCTCCTTCTCCCTCTCTCTCCTATGTATCTGTTTATTTTTCTTTTTTAATAAATACAATTATTAATTAATAAATATTTGATTGTATTTCTTCTTTTTTGCAGATGAGCAACAAAAGGTCAAACAGTTTTCGCAGAGCCATCCTGCAGGGGAATAGGAGGCTGTGTCACAAGGCACTAAAAGAGGAGTCTGGACTGAGCCTTACACAACGCTTTATCCGCCATGTGGCTTATGAGACATTGCCCCGAGAGATTGACCGCAAGTGGTACTATGATAACTACACTGGGTGCCCTCCTCCATGGTTCATGATAGCTGTTACTATTGTAGAGGTACGTACAATGATTCAACCACAAGTCAACAAATAACCACAGACATATGTAAATATTGCTGGATTCTAAGTTAGTCCATGTAAATACAATATAAACATAAACAATAGTGTATTGACTTAGAAATAATTCTGGTTAAATAAATAAATATAAATATATATATATATATATATATATATATATATTTATATATATATATATATTTATATATATAGCATTTTTGAGTATTTTTAGTTGATATTACTCATGTTTATTAAAGGGCCACTGAAGTGTTATATTTATGGCATGCTCTTATATATATAAAAAAAAAAAAAACTAAGTCAGAGGTGTTCATCAGAGAACAAACCAACCTTAATAGATTAGTTATATGACCATGATAAGCCACTCTGAGAGCAACCTCTTTTAGCTACTTGTGCCCTTCACAGGGAGAAATATCCTGTAGTATATCAGTCTGGTCCCACTCTAAAGAGTGACCCAGCCCCGAAATACCAGGCAATTCTACCCTGAACAGGAGAAACAGCAAACTCCAGACACGTTTCGGCCTTTATGGGCCTTGTCAGTGAGGTGCATCTGAACTCCCTAAGGCCTAGTGAGCAAGGGGTCCACGTCTGGAGTCCCCTATTACCCTTAGGGAGACTAAACCCCAAGGGTAATTTGCATAAACAAAAAAAATAAGTCAGACTTAGTTTTTTTGTTTATGCTCTTATATAGAATAATTTTTTGTACATTTACTTTAATGGAGACATTTGCCTTTGTTCCTAACAGGATTAGAAACCTAGGAGGACACTATAAATAGTAATTTAACCAGAGAACTACAGACACACTAGCAGTCCAAGATTAAATCCTCCATGACACAAGTATAAGATTTCCTTTAAAGATGTTTTCATACTCATTGCTTAAATAGCTGCTAATGTTCTTCTTTTGTTACATATTTCATAAACATTTAAAGTTATTCCTGAACTGCAGTGGTCCTTTAATTCTAAGTAAATTACCAATTTAACTAAGGTCCTTTGAGGTTGAGATGAGGCTTTATTGGCTGTCCAATAGAAAACAGGTATAAGTGAGCTGCCCAATTGCATTACAAACGTTGTTCTTATTTTGTTGAACCTATTAGATGAAGTACAATGGCGGAATAAAGGTCTGAATAGAATAGAATAGAATAGGGACTGTAAGGTTTCAGAATGGTGTCGGGTTAGTGGATATATAGAGTTTTGACCAGTGGATTTAGTGAGTGCCATACTAACCTTTGCCTCTGTGTCCATCCCCAGGTGGTCGTCTTTGTCTACTATGGCTTTGTGTTGGACAGATTTGTGCTACAAGTTACACATCCCTTGTACCTGAAGAAGAACCCATTGGTTTACCACCCACAGTTGAGAGCCCAGGCGTGGAGATACCTCAGCTACATGTTCATGCACGCGGGGTCAGTGGCAACCATGTGCACCACAAACATGCATTGTGTGATCTCCACTACATGCAAATTATGCACATCAGGAGTAGACTCTAAACCAGTGGTTCTCAACCTGTGGGTCGGGACCCCTTCACGGGTCGAATGACGATTTGCCAGGGGTCACATAAAACCATCTATGTAATTTTACTGTTAGGGGTCGCCACAATTTGGGAAATATTATCAAAGGGTCGCGGCACTAGAAAGGTTGAGAACCGCTGCTCTGAGCACATACACCCTTAGATATAGATGCTCAGATAGTCATGGGTGTATTTAGGCTTGTGTGTGTTTCCCTGGGCCATTCAGATTGGTTCACCCCACACCCGGCTTGCAGTTCCTCCTTTTCTATATCTCAGATCATAAATGTATGCGTTCGTGTATATACAGTATATAGTTCATGAGAAAGTGTCAAGTACACTTACGGATAGAAATATAGACATTTCTATGTGTATGCAATCATATTTCAATGGACTGAATTGCATCTCCAGGCAGCTTGCTGCCCTCTAAAAATGTGTTGCCCTAGGCATGAGCCTCATGGGCTTAGACAGAAACACACACACACCTGCAGATAGGAGCACTAAGGCACACACCTCACACTGACGTGCTCAAACGGATTAATATAGACTTTCAATGAAGCACAAAGTAACAGACCAAGGGCCTCATTCAATTGCGATTTGGCCAATTGAATAGGGCTCTATATAAGCACATAGCAATTTTTTTACAGATGTTTTTAGTTAGTTAGTTTTAGTTAACTTTTATCCAAAAGCAAAGTCTTCACTAACTAAAAACTTCTGTAAAAAAATATGCTATGTGCTTATATTCAATTGGCCAAATAGCATTTGAATGAGGCCCCATGACAAACAGATCTACTCTGACACATACATTCACCCATTCAACACATGCACAGTGATATACATACACTATAGACACTTTCACACTCAAACCCACACTGACACATACATTCACCTATTCAAAACATGCACAGACCCACAATGATATATATACACTATTGACACTTTGGGCCTCATTCAATTGTGATTTAGCCAATTGAATAGGGCTCTATATAAGCACATAGCATATTTTTTTTACAGAAGTTTTTAGTTAGTGAACCTATATCCAAAAGCAGAGCCTTATTCAATTGGCCAAATACCATTTGAATGAGGCCCTTACACACTCAAACCCACACATACATTCACCTAGTCAACACATGCACAGACCCACAGTTATATACATACACTATAGACACTTTCAAATACACGCAAACCAACACTGATATATATATATAAACATATATTTGATGACAGATAAGAACCAAAAGGCCCATCTGGTCTGCCCATTCTATCTACCTAACAGTTTACACCTCAGGATAGCTTTACAATTATCTCAGGCAGGCTTACATTCTTTAACTATGCTTAACTTTACTACATATCACCCCTCTCCTGACTAATTACCCTATAACACTTATGTGGACCGGATGGAAAATTCAGAAGACTTTAACATGGTGATACTACATGTGCCATTATACACTTTCATTTAGATTTGCACTGATTTGAATAGAGCCCAGCTTAATTGCTTATAAGTTCCTCTATAATCTTTCTATAACTATGACTCGTGGCAATGGTTTATATAAAGGGTTAGGACCAGTGGATAAGGTCTGGCATTGAGGCACATTATGAGATACCTAAAACTACACTTAAACTTACAATTTTTGACACACAAGCAGGGTCAAAAATGGAACATACATAGACCTACATATATATATATATATACACTGATTTATATACACTCAGCTCACACTTATTCAAAACAAGCTACTGATGTAGTACTATAATAACTTTGAAATGCCTATACTGGATGGCAAAGGTATATTTGAGTTATATGATGCCCTAGACTCACTCAAGCTTATGCACCATACACCCCTGCTACTACTCCCTATTCCCCTAGCTATACCTCAGTCATAAGATGATCACACATCATCATACATGTGTGTTTATTTATATATACAGTTCTGGATTTCTACCTTGTCGTGGTGAAGGGGCTTGTGTACTTCAATGAAGCTGTGAGCTATACCATGTAGGGTCACCCGAGATGGGCAGGTCATAGCAGAGAGATCAGAATAATCACAGTCCACTGGAGTTGGAACTGGAAACCCACTCTAGTATCTTTATCAAGAAAACCTTGTGGATGAGCACAACCAGATACAAGAAGTGCCTGGCATGATGCGTTCTGTAGGCATAATGCAAAATAGAATACGCACACATTATTCTCTGGTACTGCGCCAGCAACTTCAAGTAACCCCCTGAAAATTTTTTAGTTGCCCTAGGCCTTGGCCTCATAGTTCTAGCGAAAACACACAACTGCTCACAGTACTACCTACCTCCTTAGTGTCGATAGCCTGTACCTGTGCCCCTTGAAGGTTACAATTGGCTATTATACATTTTTATTAAATAGTTTGTATAGTGAGCCTGCCTATTAATGGTGATAATATGTTTATTACCCTGACTTGTACGTCCCGGGTATCACAGCTGCAGTAACAGGGCCCCAGATTTCTCTGCACACTGCCGAGCGATGCACAGACTGATAAAGCAATAATGTGACTGCCTGCTGGGGGGCACAATGCTGGAGTGGCAATATATTTCCTTTATTGCAGGCATGTGTGTGGGCACAGTGAGCGGGAGGCTGTGCTGTAACCCGGGACGCCATTCTGGGCTGACCAAAAAATCTGCACTTTGTATATCAGTCAATCTAAAAAGAGAATAGAGAGGCCTTGCAATAAAATGAAGTGCCCAAGTTAATATAAAGGCAGTATTGATCGGCGGTCCCACTACAAAGCAGTGTTTATAGGTCCTATTGATTGCAGGGAGGGTTTGCACAAGGCCAGGAAAGGTGAATTCAACATTGTCAGCTCTGCTGTAAATAATCCTTTCACACATAGGGCAACCATACCTCCCATTTAAAGGGTCACTGAATGCCATATTTACAACACGCTCCCTTGAAGAATGAGAATTGAGAAATAAACAGCCTTTAATTTATATAGATTGTGAACTCCATTGTCATGTATAGGACCCCCTCTGTGAAGAATGAAAGCTAAACACTGGAACATGCCATCTTGGAGTTTTGGTTGATATACTGTAATGTCATATATCTGGACAGACAAATCCTTAAGGACCTTGGTGAATTTGGTATAAGTAAACTGGCTACCCTTAGGTGTATGTGTGTGTATACAGAAAAAGCAAACCATATAGCTATATACTCACAAATGTCTCTCTCTCTCTCTCTCTCCTGTCTCTCTCTCTCTCTGGGTGTCTCTCTCTCTCTCTATTTCTCTCTCTCTCTCTATCTTTGTTCAGATTTGAATGTCTAAAACAAGTTAAAAAACCTGTTTCCCGCTCAGAATTCCGAGAAATACAGTTATTACACGGCACTCTGGGAATCTGAGCAGGGACATGCAAATCTCTTCAATCCATAGCCCATTTTAAACATGGCTTCCTTTAAGCTTATGCCGGCTGCATTACACAGCTTTTATGCAAATCCAAGGTTTGATTATACACAAGCTGAGAATCCTATCCACGAACAGCTGTTTCAAGCTTACTGGCTATCATCAGCGTGGAGCGGGATCCAAGCTTGTGTTGTGGACCTTATGAGGAGGTGGTTCACCACAACAATCATTTAATATATGGTGGGCAAAAGAGCGATAGAAGCCCTCCTCCGCACAGTAGTACAGTAAAGAAATAATACATCTGTGTTCACATTTAAATGTCTAAAACAAGTTACAAAACCTGCTTCCAGCTCAGAATACAGAGAAATACAGTTATTACATTGCATTCTGGGAAGACATACAGAGAGTAACACCAAATGAAAATGTTAACTTTGAAGTAATGAAATCACAATTACAAATGCAGCTGTAAAAATGAATTATATTAGGTTGAGATTACGTTTGGAGACAGCCAAAGCATGCCTTCAACCTACAATGTCCAACTGTGAAACATGGTGGGGGATCCATAATGATATAGACAGCCATCTTGTCCGATGATTTCTTTGCAACGTTGCATACAGTAATAGCCAAGGAATGCAAGGCCATATTACAGAACCAGATCAACCCTATGATGCAAACATTATTCCTATATTCCAAGATAATAATAAGCATATAGACACTGCTAAACAAATGCTGAGATGAAGGCATAAACACCAGGATGAATTCAAATGACTTCCATGGCCTCCCCAATCACCAGATCTAATTATCATTGAAGTCCAACGTAGATCTCTATCTCTTTCATTCCTCAACAAACTGGAGGCTTTTCTTCTTAGAGAATGAGGTAATATCCCATTGCACACCATTTGTGACAGCATACCATAAAGGAGTAAAGCTATTTATACACAGAGGGTGGCCCTACTCCAAATTAGGTCCTCAATATCAATATATTGTTAGGTATTTCTGGTGTTTCTATAGTGATTTACATGTGTAATGCCTCTCTACTGTATGCATATGTGTGTCCATGGCCGGATTATCCATTAGGCCAAGTAGGCAGCTGCCTAAGGGTGCTCCCCTGTGAGGGGCGCCACTTTAAAAAAAATGAATGGTTCCTGGCTTAAAAAAGACTGGCTGCCAAGGGTAACAACCTAGAACAAGAAGGAACTTACAGTAAAAAGGAACTTACATGCACTGAAAAATGGGTTCATGCATACCTTGTGTACTGGCAGGGGCTCCGCCACTTCAATGCCTAGTGGCTCCAAAAAGGTGGATCCCGCCCTGTGTGGGTGGCACCTCTAGGCTCTATTCAAATGAGTGCAAGGCCTCTGTGCTGTATTTATGTGTGTGAATCCTTCATGCTATATTTATGTGTGTAAGACATTTGTACTGTATTCATGTGTGTTTTGGTTCCCCTTAGGATAGAACATTTGGGGGTGAACGTGGCTCTCCAACTGATTGTCGGTGTTCCCCTGGAGATGGTACATGGTGCACTAAGGATCGGCTTTGTGTACATTGCAGGTGTTCTGGCAGGTAATGCAAGTTTTTGTATTTTTCTAGTTTATTCTGCCTTTCATCCATGCTGACATTGTGCTATCAACCCCGACCAGTTAACAACCTGTACACAAAGCTACTGTCTAACAGGGTACTAGATATTTGGATTTGGGAGAATGTAGTACAAAACCCAATAGACTCATTTTCAAGTTTATTTGATCAATTAACATTGAATTCTAATGAAAAAGGATATCATGCATTAAAAATAGTAAGCTTTGTGATTATTATTATTTTTTTTTGCTTTCAAATATTTATTTAAATTTCACATATATACAAACACAAGGAAAAAGCAAGCAAAAAAAAAAAAAAAAACATTTAAAATTGACACAATCATACCCTCCAATTCGTTACATGTAAGAAAGGGAGAATTTTTAACAAATTTCCAAAACAATTTGGGATTGGGTTGGCAAATATAGCCATTAGAGTAATACCTTTTCCATCCAATATAGAGATAGTACTTTTTGGCATTCATGATGTTTTAATCAGTACAACAAGACACCTAAATATAACAATTCATATGTAGAGTATATTATAATACCATTTTATCACAAGTTCTAGGTGGTCCGTTGGACCTACCTGCCAATAAAGTTTACTCCTTTTATTTCGCTTTTCCCTTTTCCTTTTCTCTCCTTTCTTTTTCCCCCTTCCTTCTGCAAGTTTTATTGTATATTATAAATGTACAGCCTAGCATGTGACAGGTACCATTACAAATATCTTCATTGCTAGAACGACCGTTCAATAGCGGTGACACCTGCATCCATAAACGGGCCTGCCAGAGGATTTATACTTGATTCTCTAGATGTTACCACAATATAACTTATATTCATAAATGAACATTCAAAAACAAACAAAAACACACAAACAAACAAACCACCAAAAGAAAAAAAAGCAAAAGATATTCCTAATCTCTGTTTGCGAGGCGAGGGAGCGGGGGGAGCCGGGGGGGGGGGGAGGGAAGAGGCGGAACAATGCTAATTTTGGTCACACTCACCCACTAGACTTATTGTCCCATATTTTCCATTTATATCTAGGAATCATAATAATACCTATATCCTCAAGATCTATTTACAATGCACGAATTTTAGCAATTTTAGTAAATATTTCTGGAACAGAGGTTACTTTTTGTCTCCATTTCAGTGCAATACTGCACTTAACGGCCATAAAAATCTGTATTAAGAATGCTTTGAGTTCATTAGAACAGGTTTCAGGAAATATATGAAACAAAATCATTTCAGGAGAAAAACTCATTGAAATTTCATAAGCCTGTCTAATGTGCTGAAAGCAATCCTCCCACAATTGTCTGATGACTGGACAGGACCACCATACATGTAGATGAGTCCCCACTTGGCCGCATTCCCTCCAGCACAATTTTTCAGATTCATTTCTAGTAATTTGGTACACGTTATACGGAGCGAAGTACCATCTATTAGTTAGTTTAAAGAAATTTTCTCTGTAGGGAGCATTTTTAATGATTTTATCAGTAATTGTAAATGCTTTAATCCAAGTTTCAACTGGCCATTCTCCTTTGAGCTCCGACTCCCATACTCTCATTTTCATAGCTTTTCTTTATTATATTATAACACTTGGACACTAGATGTGATTTATCTTCCGCTAGGATCAATTTTTCCAAATCCGAATTATTATCATTTTTGAGATTATTGAAACCCAATGATTTTAAGATTTTTTTTAATTTGAGATATTCAAACCAGTACCTGGATGACAATCCAAATATTAAAACTAAATGTTCAAAGGGATATAGCCTATTATTTTGGAAAAGCTCTTTAAGCAAAATCACTCCCTTTTTTATCATAAATTTTAATATTGGAGATGGATATATTTTATCTAATAATAATATGGGTGTAACCCCACTGGAAGAAGGTATTAATGAATATTTTTGATTTATTTTTACCCAAGCACTCGTATATTTTTTAAGTATGTTATCTCCGGGTGGTAAATTTCCCCAGTCTTTTTGTTGGAGAAATATTAAGAGACCCAGATCTCCATTCCTTATTTGTTCATTTTCTATCTGACTCCAATGGTGATCTATAATAGCTTCAGTATTTCTCACAAGGTGGGTGAGTAGAATAGCTTCTTGATATTTAACTATCAATGGGTACGCCATTCCACCTTTTTTGAATGTATTCACCATATAATGAGCTTTTATTCTTATTCTGCGTCCATTGTGTATGTATTTATCAAGAGTGCTTTGAAGTTTATTAATCATAAAGCTTGGAAATTGGCTCGGAATACACCTCATTACATATGTAATTTTAGGTATAAGAAACATTTTGGCTGCTATTATGCGACCTGACCATGATGTCTGAATTTTTTTCCAACGTGAAATTGCTTCTATTATATTCTGATGAACTATTCTGAAGTTTTGTAAAATTGATTGCTTCAGGTCTGCATAGAGATGTATGCCTACATGCTTGATGTGGGATTGCCAATTAAATGCATATTTACTTTTCAATAATGCAATATCGTTATCCTGTAGATTTAATTGGAGAATTTCCGATTTAGCTATATTGAGTTTGTAATTTGATATTTTAGAAAATTCATCTATAAGCTCTTGTAGGTTCCCTATAGACTCAACTGGGTTGGTTAATGAAAGTAACACATCATCCGCGAAGAGTGATATTTTGTGATCTATATTTCCAATTTGTATTCCACTGATATTCCTTAATTCTCGAATACCTATAGCTAACGGTTCGATTATAAGTGCAAATATCAAGGGAGAAAGCGGGCACCCCTGCCTTGTACCATTGGTTACCTTAAATCTAGGTGATCTAAACCCTAGACCAATGACAGAGGTAGATGGAGCCACATATAGAGCCTTAATGGCCTTAGAACCAAATTCTCCAAACCCAAATTTGGCAAGAACCTGGTCCATGTAGCTCCATCCGACTCTGTCAAAGGCCTTTTCCGCATCCAGGGAGAGAAAAACTGTAGGCAGGTTGTTCGCCTTAGAGATGGAAATCAGATTAAGCAACTTTCTTATGTTGTCAGTTCCCTGACGTCCTACTATGAAACCTCTTTGGTCTTCACCAATCAATAGTCTCATAATTGTATTCATTCTATTGGCCAACACTTTAGCATAGATCTTCAAATCAACATTTAAAAGAGAGATTGGACGAAAGTCCCTGCATTCCATATGGGGTTTCTCCTGTTTAGGAACATTTATGATGTTAGCCTCTAGCATTTCTTTAGGCACGAGGCCTTTCTTAAAGATTTCATTAAATGTTGCTTTTAGATCTCTACATATTTCTTTTTGGAATATTTTAAAGTATTTCTCATAGAATTTTCCGAAAGCCTCTACTATTTTGGAAGGATTAGTTATTGTTTTTTTTATTAACCATTAACTCATCTATCCTATTTTTATTCTTTTTACCCTTAAATTTAGTAGCTAGAAATTTAGATGCTTTCTCTCCAAAATGGTACAGATATTTTTGCAATTTCCAGAGGGAGTTATCCACCCGTTGTTGTTCTATTTTTTTTATATGAAGTTGTACAATCTTTATCTGCTCTTGAATACTCTTAGTAGGAGCACTTTTGTTGATCTTATCCAGTTTGGCTAACTGGATATAGGACTCTCTCAACGGGCGTCCCTGTTGTTTCTTTTTTTGAGCCTGTAGGCTAATGCATATTCCTCTAATTACAGCCTTATGAGCGTTCCACACTACTATACTTGAGACAACTGTGTTTCTATTTGTTTGGAAATAAAATTCTAGTTCTTTTTTTATTTTGTTTCTCATTTCTTGATCTTTTAAAATGGAGTCTTTAATTTTCCATGTTGAAGGAACTATATTTACACTCCCTCTTACAAATTCTATGGTAATTTGTCCATGATCCGATTTACAGATCGGTAAAATATCTGCTCTTACTATTTTCTTAAGCATACTTTCATTCACAAGAATATAGTCAATTGTTGCATATGATTGATAGCGGTGTGAAAAAAATGAGAAATCTCTTTCTCTGGGGTGTAGACACCTCCATGAGTCAAAGAGTTCAAAATTCCAAAGCATTTTATTAAACCCATTTGGGCCTTGATTAGTTATCTTAGTTAATCTCAACTGTTTTCTATCTAATTCTGGGTTTGAACATAGATTGAAATCGCCACAGATGATCAATAATCCCGAAAAGTATTTTTTGCAACTCTTCAGTGTTCTATTGATAAATTTAATTTGCCCTTTATTCGGTGCATAAATATTAACGATTGTTACTTTATCCTTATTAATCGTCCCTACCCAGAGTGAGTAGCGGCCCTCAGTGTCTGTTTTAGAGAACTCCTCTTTATAATTCAATTTGTTATTAAAAAAAATAGCTGTACGTTTTGTGATTATAATACAATGTTTGCTGTAATTCAAAATGTAAACATTTTACATTTATTTACAGCAAAATCAGTTCCTGCTCACACAATACATCAGCTGTATTCTATTGTGTGATTTTGTACAGTAAATCAGAGATCAGCTGTATTATGTGCATGCCAGCTCATTATAGTGCAATGCCATACTTAGGTTCCCACCTTTCGAGCACGGTGGCAGTGTAAGCAACACACATCGTGCCAAACTTTTAATCAGATTTCCAGAAGATTCCAAGCCAATAGACGAAGGCTTGGAACAATATAGATATATGGTGTAAATTGTTGAATTTAGTGACACAATGATCAAAAGTATTTGGTGCCTAAAGATACATCATGTCTGTCAAAAGAGGGATTGCCTTCCTTGGTTGTTTTTGCCTTTACCATTTATGATAGGAGGTTGTTCAGTGAATTCTCTAAATTGGCAAAGTCTGTCACTTTAAGAGATCATTGAAAGTCCATTTGTCTCAACCTAATAGTGCTTATTTATATGCAGAAGGTTAACTACATACATAGAGACCCATTCAAATCTATTGTACAGGGAGTTACAGTGCAAGTTGGGGAGAGGGGTAGTTGAGGCAGGGAATGGACAATCAGCAGGGGTGGTAAATGACACAAGCAGGCTCAGCTCTGCCAAACAGAGAGGTAGGGAAAAAAAACACCAGCAGCAGTAGTTAAGGCAAGGAATGGACAATCAGCAGGGTTGGTAATCAAGTGTGCTGCACAGAGAGACTCTTATATGAAAATACATAGCACCTTCTAACATGGTGCCACACTACATATCCCAGGCTGATTTAAAGCATAGCCAGGAACTCCAGATTTTGATACAAATGCATCAGCTGCCTGTGCCTCATCCTAATTGGCCAAAACAAATTATGTATTGTATGCTAATTTAGCCTGGGTTTGGAGGAGTGTTTACTCTAATTTTCAACTGGCAGAAATTACATTTTGCTAACTTCAAGGTAAGTGTTTTAAATATTTATTTTGGTATTTGGTCATGCAAAAAATGTTTGCATAGACTACTGATTCTCCTCTATCAGATGCCCTCATTATCCAGGAAACTTAGATATGCCTTTAATCAATTAAAAGTATTGCACAAGAGACAGCTACTTCCCTTAACACCCCCATTTAAGGAAGATATTTTTTCTGTCAAAGGCTATTACAGTAGATGATAGCAGGGAGGAATTCCTTCTAGCTAATTTTAAAAGTAAGTTCTAAAACAAATGTACTTATTCGCTTTTAATCAGAACAAAAAAGAAAGTTTAACAAATGTATACTTTCAGGGGCCCTTTGATTTTCTAGCCTTAAATCTTTTCATTCAAATATTTAGACTGGGAGTAAACTGCTGGTCAAAGATGTTATAATTCCTCTATATTATTGTGAAAGACTGTTGTATGACTCCACTGCCATTTCTGGTAGCACAATGTTTCGTTTTTTTTACCCCTATACCAGTTAATTGAAATACACTGAAATTGAATGTAAAGGTACATGGAAGTTTTCTAGGAATACATTATAACTAATTTATCTTTCTTTTGTGTGCTTTTTTTTTATTAAGAAGTGCATAAAAGCTCTGTCTTTCTGCCTAAAATCTTACAAATAGTTCCCGTTTTCTCCTCTGTAGCACATGAAGACGGTGCCGGTCTAAGTACTGTGGCCCTCATTCAATTGCGATTTGGGCCAATTGAATAAAGCCCAAAATAAGCAAAATAAGCACATAACATATTTTTTTTTAAAGAAGATTTTAGTTAGCGAGAATCTATCCAAAAGCAAGGTTATCACTAACTAAAAACTTCTTTAAAAAAAATATGCTATGTGCTTATTTAGGGCCCTATTCAATTGGCCAAATCGCAATTGAATGAGGGCCTGTATGTTTAGTGTCTCATAGTAACCAATCATTGGCAACATTCTGCAACTTGCTCCTTGAGATGGGTCACTGGCTAATTTGAAACAATGCTCTTCACAGTCTGTGTATTTATGATATAATACTAAAAAAAATGATCTTTGTTTATTTTTTAGGCCTAGGTGTTATTACTTAAGTGCGTACCAAAATATTGTCCTGTGGATTCTATTTAGGAATCCTTGAACAACCAACCAAGGTTGTACAGAAACACCTTTTATGCAGCCTTTATTTTAATTATTATTGCCACATACTAATTTTAAAAAATTCAATCTTTATTTGTACATTTAAAATGTTGTTAAAAATGCAACGATTAAAACAATCATGTTAAACCCTGCGCTGTGATCGCGCTTACTGATGACGTGCCCCTGATGAGTGAGAGACTGATAGAGCCTCACGAAACGCGCGTCGGGAGATTGTGACGTCATCAGTAAGCGCGATCACAGCGCAGACCACGCCAATATAGCGTGGAGCATGATAGATACAGCTCTAAAGCTCCAGGTCCACTACTAACTTAAAAGAAAGATAGAAAGCCAATTCCTTCACCACAAAGTCTCAATATAGTAACAATAGAGTAATATACAAGAATAAGGAAATAGAAAAGAAAGAAAAAGGAAAAAGGAGTAAAAGCATAATTAAAGCAAAAAAACGGAAGAAAAAGGAGGACATAACCTCCTTCTAAAAAACAATAGACAGAAGCATTAAGGTAATATATAGCTTAAGAAACAGCATAATCAGGAGTGTATACTTTTTTAAAAAATAGCACAGCATTAGCACTATAAATGAATAAGGTAAAGTAGTGACTGTGATAGACTAACAGTCACGAGGTAAAAGGGTAATATAAGAGGAAATAAGCACTAAGTCAAATAGCACAAGCACTTTAAGATAAGAATTTTTGAATAACACAACTTGAATTATAATGCACTTTAAGTAATAGAACTCTGAATTAACATAAATCAACAGGATAAAAGATTAACACAAAAGAAATGCAAAGGGACTTACAACATATACTCCAGAGAAGTGCTGTATGAATAAACAAAACTATACAATAGACAAAAGGATTATAAAACCTTATCTTAATCTTATGTAAATAATGTAATCTTATGTAAATTAAAATCCAGGGTACCTGATAAGGATTTGACTAAGGAAACATAACCAAAATTACACAAATACAATTGAATTTAAAAACCAAATCTTTTATTGACTTGAGCATAATAAAGTAATTAAATAAAAAAGCTGTGATCAAAGCAAAGAATATAATAATAACAAAAATAAAACTTTAATAAACCTCTAATAATTTGCTGGACGTCAAAAAACCCAAAGGATTAAACACCTTGGCCCTCATTCAATTGCAATTTAGCCAATTGAATAGGGCTGTAAATAAGCACATAACATATATTTTTTAAAGAAGTTTTTAGTTAGTAAACATCTATCCAAAAGCAAGATTTTCACTAACTAAAAACTTCTTTAAAAAAATATGCTATGTGCTTATTTAGAGCCTTATTCAATTGGCCAAATCGCAATTGAATGAGGCCCCTTGGGTTTAACATGATTGTTTTAATCATTGCATTTTTAGCAACATTTTAAATGTACAAATAAAGATTGAATTTTTTAAAATTAGTATGTGGCAATAATAATTAAAATAAAGGCTGCATAAAAGGTGTTTCTGTACAACCTTGGTTGGTTGTTCAAGGATTCCTAAATAGAATCCACAGGACAATATTTTGGTACGCACTGTGTATTTATGAGCTGCATGAACTAAAGATGGCAGACCCAAACGTTGAATGATTTTAAGCAGGAACACATAACTTTTAAGAACTTTTTAATGAAATTAAATACATAAAAGTAAATAGATACATAAGTGTATTTATATTCCTACTGAAATACAGAAACCTTCCAAATCCCTTTAATAAATTAGGTAAAGGAACATTTAACTCACTATAAGTGCTCAACATGGTATGAAAGAGCAGAAGATTCTATGTTAAAATGTTGCTTTTTTTTGGTATTACACTAATAACAGCTAAACATCTGCAGTCTTAGGTCTGTTTACAAACACACTCCTGACTGTTCCATGATTAACAACATCTGTTGTCACGGCCGTGGCAAACTCCGTAAACACAAGATGTATGTTTTTTCTCTGCTTTCAGGAATGTAATCAGTTATCAGTTAACCCACAAGTAATATATTTAGGAGTTTCCAGCAGTCATTTCCCTGCACAAATGAATTTGGGAATGGTTAACCCTCTTTCTGCTTCTGCTCTCTGCACATAGCATTTGCTGTCAGTCTGCTTGAGGGACTTGCCAGAGTAACATGTAAACGGACACCTAATTTATGATTTTTTTTCTGTGAAAAAGGCACCTATTTCAAAAATTCAAAAAATATTTCAAAATGTTTTTATAAGTACTTTAAAGTGGTGTACTCCACGTTGTGCTGAATTAACTGGCCCTTTAATATCTACAGTAATGCACTGACTTTTACAATCATATGGCAGATGGTAGTAAAAAGAAATTGCTTCTCAAATCTATCTCAGAAGCATATGGGAAATCAGACATAAGTTTTGTAATGGAGAGAATCTTACAAAACAGCATTACTGGAATTGGCCCCCTTAGGGAATTCATGTCAAGCCCAAACATTAGCTTCCATATTATTTTTGAGATAGGAAACACTTCAAGACCTTCTTAAGAAGTTTATCATTATTAGCACTGGTGGAATTGTAAAGGTGGCAGATTAGATTGCAGAAGATCAATATCTAATTAAAACAAAGATAATTCACAATGACTGATAAAGATTTCTGAGCTAAACAGGTTAACATAGAAACCACACAGATAAATATTTAGTTGAACAACAAATTACACCGTTTAAAGAGAGATTATCATGACGCCATTAGCAAGTTGAGAAGCGGTTAAAACATTGCAGGATTACACATCATGTGACCTCAGGAATAGAAAATATTGGAAAATATGCAGACTTTTTTAAACCTAATATGATTTAAGGCTGCCTGGCAAGTTCAGCTATGAAAGAGATGGTCACAAGGAGGTATTAGCTTGACCGGCCTCTGAATGGATCCCACCGGTTAGGTCCTCCCTGGGTTTCTGGGTATATTTGCTTAGGATTCCCCTAGAAGGAGGATTGCTTCAGGAAATGTGTAAAGCAGGGATGCAGCTCTTGAAAGTAAATGCAGGATTACCTTTTAGCTGGACTGGAAAAAGTAATTAAAAAGCTATTTTCTACCCTTCAGAAATAGTGCTTTCAAAAGGGGTAATGCACTTTATTAAAAATCACAGGGACTTATATATATATATATATATATATATATATATATATATATATATATATTAAATAAAAAGTACATCTGTGTTCACATTTGAATGTCTAAAGCAAGTAAAAAAAAACCTGCTTCCATCTATATAAAATAGAACTAAAAGATCCCAGTAATTCAATTAATCTGGGAGCTGAATAACAAAAGGTGTATAATTAAGCTAGGAAGGCCATCTAACCTAAAAATATATAACATTCCTTTCTAACCCCAGATACTGGCGATCGGACTCCTCCCTGGATCAATACTCCCTCTCTAATTATCCAGGATAACCCTGAATGCCCTTTTTATTTAAAAATATATCCAATCCCTTTACTCCTAATCTAAAAGCATGTCCTCTTGTCAGTTGAAAACCTCTTGGCACAAAAAGCTCACTTGACAAAGCCTATTGACCCTCGATATAGTTATATAAGGTAATCATATCCCCTCTTAGGGCCTCATTCTATTAATGGCCGTAGGAGATGCGTGGCCGCAAGGACCCGCCGCAAGCTACTTCCGTATTCTATTCCCTTGCAGCTGAGGGCTCCAGTGGCAGAATTATATTTGCTTCCCTTGCTTTTATACCCTTCTTAATACATGCTAATATTTTACTTGCCTTTGCAAATTCTGCTTGGCATTGAGCACTGTTTCCTAGGTGGTTGTCCACAAGCACTCCCAAATCCCTGTCAATATCTAATACCCCTAGATTTGCTCTATTAAGATGATAAATTGCATGGCTATTTTTCCTTCTCCTTCATAACTTTACATTTATTCATATTAAATCTCATCTGCCATTTAGTCACCCATTTCTCTAATTTATGCGAATCCCTTTGGAGGGAAAGTAAATCATTATCTGATATAATTATCTTGCACAACTTAGTGTCATCAGCAAAAATGGAGACAATACTTCCAAGTCCTACTTCTAAGTTGTTAATAAATATGTTAAAAAGAAGGGGACCTAATACTGAACCCTGAGGAACCCCACTTACCACATTAGTCCAATCTGAGTATGTTCCATTTACCACAACCCTTTGCTTCCTGTCTTTTAGCCAGCTCTCAATCCATGAGCAGATATTTGCTGCAATTCCTGTATCCCTTAGTTTGCTCAACAGTCTCCCATGTGACTCGCTATCAAAAGACTGAGTTGCCTTAATCCACGTTCCTACTAACCTCTTCATAGAAACTAATTATGTTTGTTCGCTCATGAATCCGTGTTGATTCCTACTTATAATCTTGTTTAAATAGACATATTCTTGTATATTATCCCTTATTAACCCTTCTAAAAGCTTTCCCACTACCGAAGTGAGACTCGCTGGTCTATAATTCCCCGGATTTGCTCTTGCTTCCTTCTTAAATATAGGTATCACCTCTGTCTTTCTCCAGTCATCTGATAGAGACCCAGTGTTGAGTGAATCTTGAAAAAATAGATATAATGGTTTGGCTATTACAGAACCCAGTTCCCTCAGTACCCTTGGATGTATTCCATCTCGGCGTGGGGCTTTATTAACACAGGAAGATATCCAAAAGTGGTTGGAAAAAATAAAGGTTAACCAATTATTAGGTGAAGGTAGTGTAGCCCCATTATGTTGCAGTGTCCCAACCACTGGTACCTCCCTTGTGTATACAGAAGAAAAGAACCTATTTAGCTCATCTCCCTTTTCCTGGTCACTAATTATCAGGCGGTCTGTGTCACATTGTAATGTTCCTATAGACTCTTTCCTGGTCTTCTTCCCATTAATAAACTTAAAAAATATGTTAGGGTTAGTCTTACTCTTCTTTTATTACTGTCAGTGCAGGTGACATGTAGCTTAGATAAGCTGTTTGTGGTTAAAAGGCTAGGTTAATTCAGTACAACTTGGAGCACACCACTGTAAAGTTTTCATAAAACCATGTTGAAATACTTTTTGAATATTTGAAATAAGTTATTTTTTTACAAGGAAATGTATAAATGAAGTGTCTGTTTATATCAGACTCTGATAAACCCACAACAGCAGCTCCGTGCAGAGAGCTTAAGCAGAAAGAGAGTTTACCCATTCACAAATTCAGATAAAGGACTACTGGAATCAGCTAAACATTATAGTTGGGGGTGAACATGTCCTGCTACATTTCTGAAGTTCAGTGAAAAACTATAAATCTTTGTCTTCAATGAGCCCTCACCTCTTGGTGTCGGCAGATGTTGTTGATCATGGAACAGTCAGCAGTGTGTTTGTAAACAGACCTAAGACTGTAGATTTTTAACTGTTATTGGTGTAATAAAAAAGCAATAGATCCTGGTAACATAGAATCTTGTGTTCTTTCACACCATGAAGAGAACTTATAGTGAGGTAAATTGCCCTTTAATCTTTTACCCATACACCTACCTTAAGCAGATACTGTATGGTCTCTATCGCAATGTTGTTATGTTTAACTTAGCACAAAGTGTATAGTTTTGACTTACGGTAGTTTTCCTTAAATTTTAATATTTTTCATGCTCTATTTTTTGACTTTCTTCTGTTTTAAGTAATACTCTGGTTATGCTTTGTCACAATATTGAAAACGGTTGGAAGTTATGGGTTGTTCTGGTGATGCAATGCCCAATATCCCAATGGCTACACTCTGTCATTACCTCAAATAACAACATAACTCTTAATAGTATAATCAAAATATAGTAGAGGTGCAAATGATAGTATCTAAAGCCGGTAATGAGGGTTTAATTTGATGTTTAGATATAACGTTCTTAGAGCCAGGACGGTGTCTGTCCTCTGTTGTTAGATCCATGTTGGCGTCTATTTCCGCTAAGTCTTGGAATATCTGCCTGGCTACAGCTGTAAGGTTTCCAGAGAGCAACAAAATTACATGCAAATTATTTTTACATCGTCTGTCACTAAGCAACATGGGTAATACTGATATGAGCAGTTAACACATAAGGTGGCTCAGAGGACATATCATAATTGACTATTGACTTTCAATATAACTCGAACTAGTCACTTGCCCGTCCAAAATGACGGTATGATATTGTATTAAAAATCGTGTGTTCTGTCTTTTTGTGTGTCCTCTCTCTGTGTACCATGTCTCTCTCTGTCTGCACCCTCTCTCTCTCTGCACCCTCTCACTCTCTCTGTGCTCACTATCTCTCTCTGTGCGCCCTCTCTCTCTTTCCCTCCCTCCTTCTATCTCTCCCTGCCTTCTTCTCTCTCTCCCTCCTTCTCTCTCTCCCTCCTTCTCACTCTCTCTCCCCCTCCTTCTTTCTCTCTCCTTCCCTCTCCTTCTCTCCTTCCCTCTCCTTCTCTCTTCCTCCCACTCCCTTTGCAGCGCAATGCGAGCCTGGCTATGCGCAGTGCGCATGCACAACTTGCAATTCTCCCTTTCTCTTCCTCTTTCTCTCCTTCTCTCTCCTTCCCTTCTTCTCTCTCCCTTCCTCTCCTTTTAACTCTCTACTTCCTTCTCTCTCCTTTCCTCCTTTTCTCTCCCTCCTTCTCCTTTCTCTCCCTCCCTCTCCTTCTCTCCCTCCCTCTAATTCTCTCCTTCTCCCTCCCTCTCCTTCTCTCCCTCCCTCTCCTTCTCACTCTCTCCCCACTCCTTCCTTCTCTCTCCTTCCCTCCTTCTCTCTCTCTCCCTCTCTCTCCCTCCCTCTCCTTCTCTCTACCTCCCTCTCCTTCTCTCACCCTGCCTCTCCTTCTCCCCTTCCCTCTCCTTCTCTCACCCTCCCTCTCCTTCTCTCACCCTCCCTCTCCTTCTCTCTCCCTCCCTCTCCTTCTCTCACCCTCCCTCTCCTTCTCCCCCTCACTCTCCTTCTCTCTCCCTCCCTCTTCTTTTGCCGCAATGTGCAGCTTTGCATTTTGCTAGTGTTAAACACACACACAACAACTATATTAGTGATTTATGGCAAACATATAATGCCCTGAAATAACATTCCACAGTAGAAAAGGTCTTTTTCAAAGGAAAACATCCCTCGTCAGGAACATACTTTCAAACAGAAGAACTCTGTTTCTTCGGGTATGCCCATCAAATTGTGCACCCCCACACCATCTAGTTACTGCTTTTTATTTCTTCTTGCTATATCCTAAAATTACCACACGTATAAATAGTAATATAAGTGTATGAGTTTCATTTGAATACAATGTCTTTTGTTATATATATATTTTTTTTTTTTGCAGTGGTCCCTTTAAAGTGCAGATTTAAAGGGAAACACACACCCATTTTTTTCTTAAAGTAATTTTTGCCTCAAGGACCTCTTATTGTATTCAGGACAAAATAATCTCCCTGAAAATCACAATAGGTCAAAGATTTTACAGCAGGTAGAAAAAGGACAAAAGAGCCTGTCCAAGCCGTGCTTATCTGCTGTCAAATACTTTCCTTCCTAACGTGTGTTATTAAGTCTGCTCTGTGTAATATAGATTTTTTTGCTGACAAAATTGTTCATTTTTTTGCCATAAATTGAAGTAAGAATTCAGCCTAATGTTCTTGATAAAAAAAAATATGTTGCTTGAGCATATGGGTAATATTATGGTGGGCAGCATGGTGATCCGAAAAGGCCAAAGAGATTCCGCAGGGAATAATCAGTAATTCTTGAGAATAATGGCAGACAAGGACAGACATTGCAGTTAATCCTTGGTGGGTGGATCAGAAGGGCTGATTAACAGCAAAAAATTGCAAACTTCTATGTAATATTACTGTAAGAAAATTCCTTTTTTAAATAGCATTCAATTGGGAAAATACTTATTACCTGTAGTTTTTAAAGGACCACTGCACCTCACTCAAAAGACTGACTGCCAAACAAACACTATTAGCAGCTGTGTAAGCCATGGGCATATATAAAAACGTGGGAAAACAAGAGTATGGGAATCAATTTTGGTTGGTCACATCAATTCCTCTGAGCTGAATCGTGAGGGTGTGTTTTCAGTGGAGAGAGAAGTGTGGAAATGGGGAACTTAGAGCCTTTGTTAAGATAATTGTTTATAATTGGATACAATTGACACCACACTACTTCCGACCTCACTGGTACAGAATTAGACTCCTTGCTTCAGGAAATGCAACCATAATGGTCCAGAAAGTGAAATACCCTCTCATGCACACAATCTGTACCAATGTATCATGGATTCCCACAGGGCCCAGGAGAACCATCAACATTTATTTTTTCTAATTAAAGCACACTTTTTCCTGCTTACTTGTGCTCTTAGTGACTCAAAGTTTTCAAATATTTTTTTTTCAATACACAATTCTGTAATGTAGTGCTAATTCCTGATTGATTAAACAAAGATGTTCATGTACAGTTGTTAAAAGTGATTGTATTTCCAACCCTAGCACCTCAATGAAGATAGATTACCTTGTAAATTCTATGAAGAGGCATTGCTGAAGGGTATCATTGATAGCACCAGAAATCTCCACCTCTGCAGATTAAAGGGGCATTTACCTCACTATAAGTGCTCTTCATGGTGTGAAAGAGCACAAGATTCTATGTTAAAATGATCTATTGCTTTTGTTAAATTACACTAATACCAGCTAAAAATGTGCAGTCTTAGGTCTGTTTACAAACACAATGTTGACTGTTCCATGATTAGCAACACATACCGACAATGGCCGGTGCAAGCTCCGTGAGCACAAAGATTTATCTTTTTTCTCTGCATTCAGGAATGTAATCCGCCATCAGTTAACCCACGCGTAACATATTTAGGAGCTTTCAGCAGTCATTTCCCTGATGAATTTGGGAAGGGTTAACCCTATTTATGCTCTGCTCTCTGTGCACACCTCTTGCTGTCAGTCTCATGTAAAGAGACACTTAATTTATGATTTTTTTCTATGAAAAAGGCACCTGTTTCAAAAATTCAAAAAGTATTTCAACATGATTTTAGGAGTACTTTACAGTGGTGTTCTCCAAGTTTTACTGAATTAACTGGCCCTTTAAGTACCTTGAGTTTCTTTTGTTTTGTTTGACCATATAGGAATATGAAGTTTAGAAAATTTACATTACTTTGAACACAGAACACCTTCAGAGTAAAAAAAATACTAATGATGATTTAATTACTACTTTCCCATGCTTCTCCCTCACTTTATATCATTTACCTGATCAGGATGGGGAGGACCGAGCAGCTTCTCTTTGCAGATTATTGGTGTCCCTTTAAAAACTCTAATGATTGACATATTCAATATCAAATCTTTGTGTCTTCTGTAGGTTCCTTGGCTGTATCAGTAGCTGACATGACCGCACCTGTGGTGGGATCTTCAGGTGGAGTTTACGCCCTCATTTCTGCCCATCTGGCCAACATTGTCATGGTAATAATTTCATATAGCTCCTATCAGTCTTGTTAAACAACCACTGGAAGTCTTCAAGTCTTCACTAGAAGCTATGTAAACCGTGAGCATAAAAGCATTTTTAAAGAAAAACTTAAATGTAGCTGAATTTTCTGGTTATATCTTTGTTTCCATTTTGGGATGCTATTCTGCCTTAGCCTGAGGGAGAGGGTTATCCTAGTAAGACTTATCCATTAGTTATATTCTCAGTGACATTGTTTTTAACATAACTGCATGAAGATCTAATCTGCTACTACAGCCCCTTCCATTTTTTCCAAGGTGTATAATCCTATTAGGATCAAAAGCAAATGTTGGCCATTATTTCAGGAAAACTGAATACAATAATTACAAAGGAAGTTCTGCATATATTTATTTTATAGCTGCTAAAATATTTGTATAATATCAAGCCAAATTCTTCATAAGTTTAAAACAAGTATGACACTTAAATTGCCCTTTAATCATAAATTATTTCTTAAATGTCCAAATACAGGCAGAAATTTTAGGGAGGGAGCTTTAGATATTAACCATTATGGTAGCCTCTGAAAATACTAACAGATTATATATGTACAGTAAAATCCTTGTTATCCGGCACCTATGGGGTCTCCCTATTGCTGGATAAGTGTAGTTTCCGGTTAATCAGGAGTCCCTGGATTTAAGGGTCTAAACGACCCTTAAACCCCCCACAAACCCTCAAAATACCCTTAACCGCAGAGTTTTCAAGCCCATAACCCGTAAACCATTTGGAGCCCCCCAAAAAGATGCAAATTGAATAGCAAATTAACTTACGCCTCTCTTACGGGCTTCGGAACTTACGATTGCTCAGTTGATTCCCACTCTATGTCTTTATAAATTCTCAGGATAGACTGACTTGTATAAAGGCATGTTTGTATTCCTTTACTGTATTGCCTATTTTAAGTGGCACTCACACTATCTCTTTTACGTCCTTATTCCTTATTAGAACTGGTCTGGGATGAAGTGTCAGTTCAAGATGCTACGGATGGCCTTTGCCTTGATATGCAGTAAGTATGTGCAAATGCAACCATGTTATCTCTATATTTCTTTATAAATACATCCAAAGTCAATATAAGGTTCAACAGATAACTTTAAAAAAGGAGATGGGACAGAGAGAGAGCGTTGGGATGGAAGATGAAAAGAGGTGTGATAAGGTATTTGAGAGAGGGTAATCGGGGGAAGAGTAAGAGCGAGGAGGGGGTGATAGAGAGGGAGGTGAGGAGAGAGAAAGAGAATAGACAGAAAGAAAGAAAGGAGAGAGTGGAGAACAGAGGTGAGAGAGAGAGAGAGAGAGAGAGAGAGAGAGAGGGAGGCAGGACAGAGAGAGAGGGAGAGATGAGATAGTAAGGGAGAGAGGGGAGGCAAGGAGGGAGGTGAGGAGAGAGAAAGAGAAGAGAGAAAGAAAGGAGAGAGGGGAGAACAGAAAGGAGAGAGAGGGAGGCAGGACAGAGAGAGAGGGAGAGATGAGATAGTAAGGGAGAGAGGGGGAGGCAATGAGAGAGGTGAGGAGAGAGAAAGAGAATAGACAGAAAGAAAGGAGAGGGGGGAGAACAGAGAGGAGAGAGATCGAGGGGGAGGCAGGACAGAGAGAGGGAGAGATGAGATAGTAAGGGAGAGAGGGGGAGGCGAAGAGGGAGGTGAGGAGAGAGAAAGAGAAGAGAGAAAGAAAGGAGAGAGGGGAGAACAGAGAGGAGAGAGAGAGAGAGGGAGGCAGGACAGAGAGGGAGGGAGAGATGAGATAGTAAGGGAGAGAGGGGGAGGCAAAGAGGGAGGTGAGGAGAGAGAAAGAGAAGAGAGAAAGAAAGGAGAGAGGGGAGAACAGAGAGGAGAGAGAGAGAGAGGGAGGCAGGACAGAGAGGGAGGGAGAGATGAGATAGTAAGGGAGAGAGGGGGAGGCAAAGAGGGAGGTGAGGAGAGAGAAAGAGAAGAGAGAGAAAGAAAGAAAGGAGAGAGGGAAGAACAGAGAGGAGAGAGAGAGAGGCAGGACAGAGAGAGAGGGAGAGATGAGATAGTAAGGGAGAGAGTGGGGAGGCAAGGAGGGAGGTGAGGAGAGAGAAAGAAAAGAGAGAAAGAAAGAAAGGAGAGAGGGGAGAACAGAGAGGAGAGAGAAAGAGGGAGGAAAGAGAGAAAGAGGAAGGCTGAACAGAGGGAGAGTGGGGGAGATGAGATAGTAAGGGAGAAAGGGGGAGGCAATGAGAGAGGTGAGGAGAGAGAAAGAGAAGAGAGAGAAAGAAAGAAAGGAGAGAGGGAAGAACAGAGAGGAGAGAGAGAGAGGCAGGACAGAGAGAGAGGGAGAGATGAGATAGTAAGGGAGAGAGGGGGAGGCAAGGAGGGAGGTGAGGAGAGAGAAAGAGAAGAGAGAAAGAAAGAAAGAAAGAAAGGAGAGAGGGGAGAACAGAGAGGAGAGAGAGAGAGAGAGAGAGGGAGGCAGGACAGAGAGAGAGAGGGAGAGATGAGATAGTAAGGGAGAGAGGGGGAGGCAAAGAGGGAGGTGAGGAGAGAGAAAGAGAAGAGAGAAAGAAAGGGGAGAACAGAGAGGAGAGAGAGAGAGAGAGAGAGGGAGGCAGGACAGAGAGAGAGGGAGAGATGAGATAGTAAGGGAGAGAGGGGGAGGCAAGGAGGGAGGTGAGGAGAGAGAAAGAGAAGAGAGAAAGAAAGGAGAGAGGGGAGAACAGAGAGGAGAGAGAAAGAGGGAGAAAAGAGAGAAAGAGGAAGGCAGAACAGAGAGAGAGGGAGAGATGAGATAGTAAGGGAGAAAGGGGGAGGCAATGAGAGAGGTGAGGATAGAGAAAGAGAATAGACAGAAAGAAAGGAGAGAGGGGAGAACAGAGAGGAGAGAGAGAGAGGCAGAACAGAGAGAGGGAGAGATGAGATAGTAAGGGAGAGAGGGGGAGGCAAGGAGGGAGGTGGGGAGAGAGAAAGAGAAGAGAGAAAGAAAGGAGAGAAGGGAGAACATAGAGGAGAGAGAGAGATAGGGAGGCAGGACAGAGAGAGAGGGAGAGATGAGATAGTAAGGGAGAGAGGGGAGGCAAGGAGGGAGGTGAGGAGAGAGAAAGAGAAGAGAGAAAGAAAGGAGAGAGGGGAGAACAGAGAGGAGAGAGAAAGAGGGAGGAAAAAGAGGAAGGTAGAACAGAGAGAGAGGGAGAGATGAGATAGTAAGGGAGAGAGGGGGAGGCAATGAGAGAGGAGAGGAGAGAGAAAGAGAAGAGAGAAAGAAAGGAGAGATGGGAGAAGAGAGAGGAGAGAGAAAGAGGGAGGAAAGAAAGGAAGAGGAAGGTAGAACAGAGAGAGAGGGAGAGATGAGATAGTAAGGGAGAGAGGGGGAGGCAAGGAGGGAGGTGAGGAGAGAGAAAGAGAAGAGAGAAAGAAAGGAGAGATGGGAGAACAAAGAGGAGAGAGAAAGAGGGAGGAAAGAAAGAAAGAGGAAGGCAGAACAGACAGAGAGGGAGAGATGAGATAGTAAGGGAGAAAGGGGGAGGCAATGAGAGAGGAGAGAGGTGGGGAGAGAGAAAGAGAAGAGACAGAAAGAAAGAAAGGAGAGAGAGGGAGAACAGAGAGGAGAGAGAGAGAGAGAGAGAGAGAGGGAGAACAGAGATGAGAGAGGGAGGAAAGAGGAAGGTAGGAGAGAGTGAGAGAGATGAGATAGTATGAGAGAGAGGGGGAGGCAATGAGAGAGGAGAAAGGTGAGGAGAGAGAAAGAGAAGAGACAGAAATAAAGGAGAGAGGGGAAACTGAGAGGAGAGAGAAGGAGGGAGGAAAGAGGAAGGCAGGAGAGGGAGCGAGAGAGAGCTGAGATAGTAAGGGAGAGAGAGGGAGAACAGATAGGAAAGAGAAGTAGGGAGGAAAGAGGAAGGCAGGAGAGGGAGCGAGAGATAGATGAGATAGTAAGGGAGAGAGAGGGAGAACAGAGAGGAGAGAGAAGGAGGGAGGAAAGAGGAAGGCAGGAGAGGGAGCGAGAGATAGATGAGATAGTAAGGGAGAGAGAGGGAGAACAGAGAGGAGAGAGAAGGAGGGAGAAAAGAGGAAGGCAGGAGAGGGAGCGAGAGAGAGATGAGATAGTAAGGGAGAAAGAGGGAGAACAGATAGGAGAGAGAATTAGGGAGGAAAGAGGAAGGCAGGAGAGGGAGCGAGAGATAGATGAGATAGTAAGGGAGAGAGAGGGAGAACAGAGAGGAGAGAGAAGGAGGGAGGAAAGAGGAAGGCAGGAGAGGGAGCGAGAGAGAGATGAGATAGTAAGGGAGAGAGAGGGAGAACAGAGAGGAGAGAGAAGGAGGGAGAAAAGAGGAAGGCAGGAGAGGGAGCGAGAGAGAGATGAGATAGTAAGGGAGAGAGAGGGAGAACAGATAGGAGAGAGAAGTAGGGAGGAAAGAGGAAGGCAGGAGAGGGAGCGAGAGAGAGATGAGATAGTGAGGGAGAGAGAGGGAGAACAGAGAGGAGAGAGAAAGAGGGAGGAAAGAGGAAGGCAGGAGAGGGAGCGAGAGAGAGATGAGATAGTAAGGGAGAGAGAGGGAGAACAGAGAGGAGAGAGAAGGAGGGAGGAAAGAGGAAGGCAGGAGAGGGAACGAGAGAGAGATGAGATAGTGAGGGAGAGAGAGGGAGAACAGAGAGGAGAGAGAAGGAGGGAGGAAAGAGGAAGGCAGGAGAGGGAACGAGAGAGAGATGAGATAGTAAGGGAGAGAGGGGGAGAACAGAGAGGAGAGAGAAGGAGGGAGGAAAGAGGAAGGCAGGAGAGGGAACGAGAGAGAGATGAGATAGTGAGGGAGAGAGAGGGAGAACAGAGAGGAGAGAGAAGGAGGGAGGAAAGAGGAAGGCAGGAGAGGGAACGAGAGAGAGATGAGATAGTGAGGGAGAGAGAGGGAGAACAGAGAGGAGAGAGAAGGAGGGAGGAAAGAGGAAGGCAGGAGAGGGAGCGAAAGAGAGATGAGATAGTGAGGGAGAGAGAGGGAGAACAGAGAGGAGAGAGAAGGAGGGAGGAAAGAGGAAGGCAGGACAGAGAGAACGAGAGAGATAAGACAGTAAGGGAGAGAGGGGGAGGCAATGAGAGAGGAGAGAGAAAGAGAAGAGACAGAAAGAAAGGAGAGAGTGGGAACAGCGAGGAGAGAGAACAAGAGAGGAGAGAGAGATGAGATAGTAAGGGAGAGAGGGGGAGACAATGAGAGAAGAGAGAGAAAGAGAAGAGACAGAAAGAAAGTAAGGAGAAAGGGGAAAACAGAGAGGAGAGAGGGAGATAAGAGAGAAAGGAAGGCAGGAGGGAAGGCAGGAGAGGGAGCGAGATGAGATAGTAAGAGAGAGGGGGAGGCAATGAGAGAGGAGAGAGAAAGAGAAGAGACAGAAAGAAAGGAGAGAAGGGGAAACAGAGAGGAGAAAGAACAAGGGAGGAAAGAGAGAAATACGAGATATATAAAGTTGTTTTCTTATTAATTATGGAATAATAATTTGTGACTTATTACGCCTTTTTCTGCTCAGTCTGTTACTTTGTGCTAGCGCTTGCCGACAGGCTTGTGAGATGATGTCATTATCATCGCTGTTACACACAGCCAGGTACTTTCGTATTGCGCCTTGCTGGCAGCCTGAGATTCGCACTTCTCTTGGCAGGCAGCTCGTGATAAACACCTTCCACATGTCTTATCTCATGAGCTCACCACTGAGGCAAACACGAGCAAGCCAAGTATGAGCCAAGGCACGCTCAGCCTGGGGGTATATATAAGGATGACTGACGCCCTAACCTATCACTCACACTCCTTAGTAGATCTGCTATGGGAGCTAACACTATAAACATTGTGCTGTGTTAGATAATTGCTCTTGAAAGTTTTTTTTTTTTTTTTTTGGCCCAGTGGTAACAAATCTTTCCTACAAGGGCCACAAACAGACCAGGATTTCAGGATTTCACTGCATGTGAGTTCAAGCAGAAAGATACTGAAATACTGAACTGTTTGAGGCCCTTTTAAGACTGAATTGTGCACCATTATAATAACCTATCCCTTCTGGATCGCTACCTTGTCATGGTGAAGGAGCTTGCGTACTTCAATGAAGCTGTGAGCTATACCATGTAGGGTCACCCAAGATGGGCAGGCGATAGCAGAGAGGTTAGACAAATCGTGGTCCAAAGGAACTGGCAACCGACTCCAGTATCTTTGCTGAGAAAACCATGTGGATAAGCACAACCAGCACAATATATGGAGTGCTGCTTCCATATGGTCACCGAGAGTTGGGCACAACTGAAGGACTGGACAAGAACATATTAACCTAATCACCCTGATTACTTCCTGAGGTCTGCCGATATGAGTCTATGTTTGATAGATGAATCAACAAGACTGATTGAAAGAGCAAAAATAAAAAATGACATATAAAATATCTAATTATCTCTAATGGATCTTTTTTGCAATGTTTTAATGGATTTATGTGATTTAATACATGGGCGCCCTCTGCTGGTTGCTTTGTAAACTTCAGGCATGCATCTCAGGGACACACATGCTATTAATGTTATAGTGATGTCATTCACTGCATTAAAGAAAAAAAATCACAACGCAGCGCAGCCTGTCCTCTGTTTAAAATGTGGTTAGGTTGATGGGAAAGACTAAAGGCCAATGTGAAATGGAGGATTAGGTTCCAATTTTACAACATCACGCTGCAATAGCAACCATAACTGCATTTTGCAACATAGCAAAATCAATTACATCAGTATGGAATAACCTATTTATTCCAATACAGTCCCACTTATTTACAATTAATTGTATTAGGTACATTATTGTTCTGAGAATATTTTCTGGTTTTTATTCAAGGATTTACACTTAGATGTATTTACTGAATAGTGCTATAATAGTGCTCAAGTTCCATAGGCCATTTTTTCAGAATTATCATAGGTGGAGATAATGTAAAGAGCAAGGGAGAATACAGGGTTAAATGTGTATGTATATATATATATGAAAAAAAGGAGCATCGAATCACGTGGAAGAGAAAAATGTACTAAGGAGAGAAAGGAGAAGAGAAAAAAAGGAGAGGGGAAATGGCAATGTGTGGGCGTTGGGCTGTAAAAGTGTAAAGGAGGCAGAGTAATGAAAGGAGGTGGGAGATGAAAGCTAGGGACATTAGAGAAAGGGACATGAGGGAGGGGAAAGCTATAAGAGGAAAGTGGAGGAAGACATGATGGAGCAGAAATAGAGTGAAAAGGATGAGAAGAGAGAGACATTATGATTTAACAACAAGAGGAGGGGGCAATAGATAAAGGGACAGAGCAGTGGCGGAGCTAGAGAATCGAGGGCCCTGGTGCAAAAAAAAAATGTGGGACCCCCAAAAGAAGATTGTAACAATTTGTTTACTCAGAGACCCCCACGGTACCAACTCACTGCGTGCCCATCCGCATGACCACTTTCCATAAAAGTACCCCTCCTCAAGACCCTTTCACATTGCGGCTTCCCTCCAAGACCTCTTTCCTAAGCTACTCCCCTTCTCTTACTTCCCGCCTGAGTGAAGCACACAGCACCCACCCCTCTTAGCATCCATTCCTACATAGCACCCAGGAGGCCCTACATTTCAGAAAAAAATGTAATGCAAAAGAAGAACGAAATGTACACAGCACTGGCCCCCTCCCCAGAGAAGGGCCCTGGTGCACTGCACCACCTGCGCCACTGGTAGCTCCGCCCCTGGATAGCAGATAGAGGAAGGAGAGGGGAAAATGGGCAAGGGGGGGGCGGGAGAGAAAAAAGGGTAAGTGGGAATGGTTTGAGGAGAGGGTAAAGAGGCAAGAGAGGAAAGGGTTAAGGAAAAGGGCAAGAGGGAAAGGGGAAAACAACAGCTTACATGCACCAGTGAAAAAGTGTATTTTCTACACACAAGCATAGGGCGAATATATGCAATTTCATTGGTTTGTTGGGAAATGTACATCTGTTTGTGGAATCAGTGTTATTACAAATCAGTATACTGTGGACATCCTAGAAGAACCCCCCCCCCCCCCAAGATCCACAGTTGAATAATTCAACCTTCTGTAAGATTCTTCTCCTTTATTTTGATTTTCATCGCATTCGTTACAAGCTAATTTTCCAATAGGGTTAAAATGCATTTTATATTTCTTTAAAACAAATAAGATTTTAGCTCTAGATGTTGAAACCATCATTTTGACTGAGAGTTATCTCCATAAAGATCCAGTATGTTATGTCTGAGTATAACCATGTCTTATTTCTCCTTTTTCTTGTTGTAGTGAGTTTCGAGTTTGGACGAGCAGTCTGGTTGAGGTTCTACCCATCGGCTTACCCTCCATGTCCTCATCCTAGTTTTGTAGCTCACTTGGGTGGGGTGCTTGTTGGCATCACATTGGGAGTCGTGATCCTCAGGAATTATGAGCAGAGACTCCAGGACCAGTCTCTCTGGTGGATTTTCCTTTGCATATACATTTTCTTCCTGGTATTTGCCATTCTGTGGAATATATTTGCCTTCAATCTTTTGGATATAAAGTTTCCTCCTCCTCCATAGAAGAGCCAGTGATGAGAGAAGATCCACTAGTATCTTGAAGAGCCAGTGATGAGAGAAGATCCACTAGTATCTTTGCCACCAGTCTTCTTGTCCATAGATTGACCAAACATTGAAGAATATCCACAAGTTTTACTTGTTTTGCTACATTCTCAATTTAATGATGAGATCTTCATCCTATCAATGATTCCTCCAAGAAGTCTCCATTCAATACTATATAAAGCCATAGACTCTGGAGATAAACATATCTCAATACAATGGGATTACAATTTTCTCCTTTACGGGGAAGCACCGTCACGCCATAAAGAATTAGGGCCTATGGTCCAGCTTTTTAAATGATTAAGAATGTTTAAATGATTTAGCCTTTTTCATTGCTTGTAATAAATTGTAAAGTGCTTTCTTTTAAGTAAAGTAAAGTAAAATTATCCCACATTCCCCCCAAAATTAATTACCTCTTGCTACAGATACCAGTAGGTTGGGTGCATCAATGTGAATATACAGCAAATCAGTGTAAAGTAGTCTACCATGGTCATAGGCTTGGATGTGTAGATTGATTGTATGTATAGTAAGATGACCAATAGATCTATTACCAATAGATCTATGAATTCTCTGTATTTTGTGTATATCTATTGATGGACAATCATGTTGGTCTTGTAGAGATCAGAGAAATGTTCTTGCTCTTCATGGGGCACGTAGAGTGTTTTTTGTTTGTTTTTTGAATAGTCAAGACCATATCTACATGTAATTGCAGTACAACTGGAGAAAACAGGAATATTCCTCCAGAACCTTTAATATATATCTCTACATAATATATATCTTCATTGAGGCATCTTGCATATACTGGAGTTTTTATGTAACTGAGCTGTGAACATATCATTTTGATGAGATTACCCAAAAAACAGTAAGGGTCTCCATAGCACAAAGTATAGTCAAGATTGTGTCACTGATGAAGACACTTGTTGGTCAAATCGAAACCTGAATGAAGATGGAAGAAAAACACACTGGGTCAAGTTTTATAATGGTTCTATAATACCTTGCACCATTAGAAGCCAATAGAAGCAATTTATATATATATATATATATATATATATATATATATATATATATATATATATATATATATATATATAGTGCATGAGGCATCTTTCAGTATTTAGTATTCTTCCACTAACCTCAGGAAACACCATGTGTTCCCAAAACATTTCCATTGGAAATTCAAATGAATAATAGGCAGCTCCTTTTGAATGTTAAGTAAATACGACTTAATTAAAGTTAGAGATCAAAGGTTCCACATGTGATATCATTTAAAATGATATTTAATAGCAAATACCTCATCAATTGAATGATGAACTGAAAAACCAAGATTCATAATTTGTCAGTAAGAGAACTTTTACATTAATTACTAATGAGGCCTTGCGACATTCGGTACGATGTCCATTGCCTTGCCTACAGTCAACTCCACAAAAAGAGTCAAGGTATGCTC
Source organism: Discoglossus pictus (assembly GCA_027410445.1). Classification (NCBI taxonomy): domain Eukaryota; kingdom Metazoa; phylum Chordata; class Amphibia; order Anura; family Alytidae; genus Discoglossus; species Discoglossus pictus. Next base: position 250,194,274 of record CM050168.1, on the reverse strand, counting down.
AATGTACAGAGGACTGCAGTCAAGTCAATGGACCCAATGGGTAGTTTAATAGTAATTAATATCAATTATCTTTCATTGAAAAAAGGTGTCTCAATTTGGGGGTGAGTAAGAATGGCTGACTGATCGTAATGGGAAATATCAATATTAGTTTACTGTAGTTTTAAATGATGATTTTTGGGATTCGTAAGGTCTTGTGAGGATGATACAGTTTTTGTAACAGTGGGTTTTACCTCTACTTGGTCATACTGCATCGTCCTAATCAGGTTTACAAGTAGAAGGAGCAAATAAGAGTTCTAGTTTTCTCAGGACTATGATATAATTTGGCTTAAGTTAGTAAGGTCCACAACAGATATATTTGGATGCCTAGCTGATAGAGATTCAGTTAGGATCATGTAAATGCATTGACTAAGGAGTGGCCAGACTAATGCCTCTGCCTCTGTAATGTGCAACATGGGGCAATCAGTGCCTGCATGAGCACCAATAACCTGCCTTTACTCCACCTCCATATTTCAACAATTTAACTACATACTGTTGTACATTTTTTTTTTTTTACAGAATCTTCTATTAAAGGTAGGTATTTTTGAAGGCTTTATCTTAAAAAAAACATGCTTTTAAAGTCTCAGTCGTCAACGGTAAGTATTGGTAATAATAATATATTAGAAAGAGACTTGGTGGTTGTATCAGAATGACCCACTAGTGGCACAACCACACTGCAGAGGAACTAGAAATATTAAATGGCAGCTCATGGTCTACACAAACATGGGGCCTCATTAAATTGTCCAAATTGTAGTTACTGAAGCCAGTAATGTAGCCCGCAAAAGTTACTGCTATTAAATTGGCCTCTTCCAGCTACTTGCAATCAATTTGCGAGCTACAGGCTGAAAATTCCTACTGGCTGTCAAAATCGTAAATCCAACCCACCTAAGCCTCTGATCTTTCAAGATCGCAAATGTTACAATTGCTAAAATCGCAAATCTCTATTAAATTGCAACAATTCAACAAGCCCGTAATTGCCTTCAAAATGTAGGCAAAAATCGTATAAGTACTAGAGAGGACTTGCAAGGGGGTCTGTAACACTACAAAAGCAAATAAACACACAATACTGCACTTATATTGTAAAATATGGGGAAAGCGATGAAAGACATTAGAATTAGTTGCACAATAGTCTCAAGCTCGCAAATCTGCAATAAAAAAATATTTTTTATGTGTAATTTCCATGTTATATATTGATCTTGGCAATCAATGGGTTAATCCATATCATTGAACTTGCATGGACTAGAATAGTAGATTTATTGATTTTTTTATATTGCAACATTTCTGCATTGCGGGTTTAATCGCATATCTTCTAAACAGTAATTGATTGTGGTTTAAACACCATGCTTTACTGACGTCATGATAACGGTCTCATTTACTACTGGCTGTGTCTAAATTGTAATTTACGGACTTGCTTAATTTATCATGAAATGCTGCATATGGAAACATGGTTTACGTTTTTGGATTTCGGCCTGTACTTTTTCAATTGAATCGCTCTGTAACTGTTGCAAATTTCAAGCAGGCTGTATGAAGGCAACAGCGGGCTTGGAAATTAAATGAGGCCCATAGAATAGTAAATAGCTTTACATATATATTTGAAATGTTCTAGGTGCAATCCTATATTTACAAGCATCAAAAGCTCGAACTTCCTTTTCGGGACTTGGATTTTATAAGGAGTCTGACCTGAAAACATATTAATTATTTTTAAACTTAATATATAAAGGGCATTCAAAGGGTTTTCCTTCTCATGTACTGTAGCCTATGAATTTATATCACATATCTTTTTTTTTACGTAAACAATGTAGGTGACTGTTTGTCATTCTTCAAAGGGAAACAGCCAAAGCTACTGGTGTTTGATGATGTCATAGGATGAGCATTCTGCCACGCTTGGTTATCATCTTTGATTAATGCTCAATGGCTGCTCATGCTTTAGAAAGAAGAACCTCATTCTAAACTTACATTTAAACGATAGTGTTTCAGAAACTTGCAAAGCAGCGTCTCTCCGCCCCCAACTCGCTATCAAGGAAGTGGGAGGTTATCAACCCAAGAAGCTGTTCTATTTTCCTGATTGATCTTGGTTTTGCCAGCAGTGGAGGCAGATAAATGCTGCTATCAGGACAGTCTCGTGAGCTGACCCTCTCTCACTCCTTAGACACCTGTAGGGGATGAACAGATAAATATTTGCTTAAGTCTTCAACAGAAAAACTAATTAATTACTAAATAAAATTAAATCAGATTTTCTGCCCACTACAGTGGTACTTCAATGGTGCTAAAAAGATAGCTCACAGTCTACTCGCAGATTTTTATACAGTATTGTTACTGGTAGATCTTGGAGAGGCTGAGAGCTTGCCAAGAGATTCAAATCTCAATGGAATAAGAACAGGTGTAGAAGAGGAGAAGTATAATAGAAAGGGGTACATATGGACGTGTTGTGGAACATGTATAAACGTGACTTTGAGGCACAGTTGACGCCATACTGGTAGGGTTTCAAACCTTGTTAGGATGGCTAATATATGTCTGGGCACTGCTGGTATAATATATTGTTTAATGATATGATGAAATTAGTATTTTACATCTTTTTAAAGCATAATTCCTAACTTAAAATGGCTTACATAGTAGTCTGATTGGGTGGTCAGATTGATCCTCTTTTACCCCAACCTCTATAGTCCTTTGAAAACTGGAAGCAGCAATCTCGAGCAGGAACATGAGGTTCCCTGGTGAGATATTACAGTACTGTCTAAGAACATCACTCTTCTGGTTTCTTCTTTTGAAAGAGAGAAGTGGCTGACCATATAATGCTGATAAATACTGACAATATTATGCATATTTGGAACAGAAGAATGACATTTATGTGAAATCTTACACATTTTAGCTTGTTTGATGTTCATTTCCATCAATGTACCATATGTCCTATACTGAAGTAAATGCTCCACAAATAAGTACCTCCCAACTGTCCCTCTTTTCAAGGCAAGTCCTGATTCCTCTTCCCTATCAAATCAGGCATTTAAAAGAAAGTTCAACATTTAATGGAAAAAAAATCCAGCCTTGACATGTCCCACTTTTTCTGGTTCCTTCTTTTGTTTTATCGCAAAGTCCAGTAAAAATATAGAAGTCTTGGGAGTCAGTTTTACAGAATATATATCAGTATGGACCACTGGGCACATATCATGTGTGTACATGTATCTCTAAACCTTATTTACACATCATACATAATTACAGTAGCACTACATAATGGTGCAGAATAAAAAAAATAAATACAAGTGACCCTCTATGGGCCTTTAAAAAGTTAGGAGGTAATAAATATGATTACAGGGCCCTTCTCACAAGCACCCTATAGACATTGAAGGCACCATTAGGGACTAGGATACACTCCGTGTAAATATAATTGGACCATGTCAATGTCAACATAGGCTGTAACAATTTATTTTCTGCTATTTTTGTACCGGTGTATATATTGTACATAAATTGTTTATTGATACTTTTAACATGAAATCATTAAATATATTTTGGAGAGGCATCGTGTGGGAGTTTCTTTTTTTTTATACACCATTGCTATGACATTGATGTTGGATAGTAGTAAAAAAACATAAAAAATGTGTTTCCATTTTTTTTTTATTCATTAAACATGAAGTTATTTTTTTATGCATAATTTAAATTAATTAGTGTAATTGTATCGCTACTGATCTTAGTAAATGATGTATTCAAATGTGGAATTACTTTGCAAAAAAAGAAACTAATCAATCTGGAGAGCAATTTTATATATGTGGCAAAACCTGCCTTATTTCACAAAGAGTATGTATGTAGTGTAATGATGGAAACTAGGGATTTTTGATGATCAATCTCAAACAGGAAAGAATATAAAATAAATCAGATTAGCTAAGTGGATTGAGTTAATCCATATTTGTCCATATATATAATCTATATATGTGTAGAGCAAATAAATAATTAGACAGCATGATAGTGCTGATACCCAGCTAAAATCACAAGAAAAATATCAATTTTATTCAGGGTTTGGATGGGCCACCACCTAGGAATACCAGCTGTATGCTGTGGCCCACTGGAGAAGGAACTGGCAACCCACCCCAGTATTGAAGATAATTCATTCACTATTATGCTCTCCCATGTGTGTTGATCCACTGTTATTGTCTACCTTATCAACACAACTCACTGTGGTCCAAAATATGATTCACAGTACAAAAATCCTTTCAGATAAATGTGTTAAATAAAGATGAATTAGGCATTGTGATCTATAAATAGAGTGGGTCATTTTGTAAAGAACCACTGTGGTTATTTTATTTTTATATAGTCTTTTGTCTAACTTAACATGATAGTAGGCAAAATATTATTAGAAAGTAAAAAACTAAACACAACCCCTACATTTTGCAATTTTTATATGCAATTATTCTGTACTGCAGGGCTCCTTTTTCTTTTCTAGCTTGCTGCTGCCTATCACTTCCTGAGGAGAGTGTGCACTTGTACACAATGTAACTTCACTTTAGTGTTGCTGAGAGCACTGTTATTTATTACTTCCATATTACCACGGTGCATTTGATAATGTTTCTTGTTTAAAAATTGTTTAAAAAAAGGAGGGGGAGAGATAAGGGGCACAAGCCCCTGGTGCAGATCAATTCGTTTTTCTTTACGTTTATAAAGTCGCTGGATTTTGATATGACTCTCACCTGGACAGAGCTCAGACAATATGAGGTATGACTACCGCATGGAAATTAATGAGACTACATATCTCAAATTTCTCCCATAATAATTTCCATAATGATTCATCTGCTTCATCAGTTAGATATCCCCTGTATAGTTAGGTAAAACACAAAGTATACAGGGGATATCTAACTGATGAAGCCGAAGAATCATCAGCGAAATGCGTTTTAGTATTCATGCCTATTTTTGTCCTCCTCATTATATATATTTATACACATATGTTTTAAACTTTTTATAATTATTGAAGAAATTCAAGATCTTATATTTATTTGAGATATGTAGTCTCGAGTGGAATTTTTGCAATTCCCATTTTATCACACCACCACTGTATCTTTTACAATAGATATATTGGACCAGGGGTGCGTGAAAACCATGTATTTAATGGTAGAATAGTAATAATAAACACACAGTATATTAACAATTAACAAGTGTACCTACGAGACTCAAAGTGACGAGTAAAGCCAGTAGAAGAGACGAGCAGTTGGATGTTATTAAATAAAGTTTTTGTTGATTTTCATGTGGTAGTCATGGTGGCACGACTTTCTGGCGCATGATGCATGCGCGCCGAAAATAGCGCTCCCAACATCTGCGCTCTCACTTTCCCTGTCACTTAGCTTCGGTCAGCCCTCTCCCCTGCACCTCGTTTTCAGCCCTCAGCACCCTGCCTTCTCCCCTGCACTGTGCTGGACATTAAAGTTAGTCAGACAGGAGCCACAATGTACACCATCCAGCACAGCTCAGGGTTTACATGGGGTACAGAGGAGGAGGTGGGGGTACAGGGCATGGGGTATTGAGGAGAGAGCAGGGTGCTGAGGGCTGAAAACGAGGTGTAGGGCAGAGGGCTGACCGAAGCTAAGTGACAGGGAGAGAGAGAGCGCAGATGTCAGGAGCACGATTTTCGGCGTGCATGCACCGGCGCGTATTGGCCGTGTGCCACAAAGTCGGGGTGCGGGTAGTTATACCTCATATTGTCTGATGTCTCTCCAGGTGAGAGTCATATCAAAATCCGGTGACTTTATAAACCTAAAGAAAAAACAATTGATCTGCCCCAGGGGCTTGTGCGCCTTCTCTCCCCCTCTTTCTTTTTGCTATAGTTAATTCTAGACACAGACGTCAACAGTGTACTTTGAGGAGGCGGCACAGCACCAGCAGAAGGAAAGAGTGGATAAGATCCATATACAAACCATATTTGAGTTTACTTGTTAATACAGGGCCTTGCAAAAGTATTCACCCCCTTGACTTTTTACCTATTTTGTTATATTACAGCCTTAAGTTCAATGTTTTGTGAATATGAATGTTATGTGATGGATCAGAACACAATAGTCTAAGTTGGTGAAGTGAAATGAGAAAAATATATACATAAAACTATTTTTTAGAAATTCGCATGTGCGTATGTATTCACCACGTTTGTTACAAAGCCCATAAAAAGCTCTGGTGCAACCAATTACCTTCAGAAGTCACATAATTAGTGAAATGATGTTCATCTGGGTGCAATCTAAGTGTCACATGATCTGTCATTACATATACACATCTTTTATGAAAGGCCCCAGAGGCTGCAACAGCTAAGCAAGAGGCACCACTAACCAAACACTGCCATGAAGACCAAGGGATTCTCCAAACAAGTAAGGGACAATGTTGTTGAGAAGTACAAGTCAGGGTTAAGTTATAAAAAATATCCAAATATGTGATGCTCCCCAGGAGCACCATCAAATCTATCATAACCAAATGGAAAGAACATGCATAACCGCAAACTTGCCAAGAGACAGCCACCCATCAAAACCCACGGACCGGGCAAGGAGGGCATTAATCAGAGAAGCAGCACAGAGACATACAGTGGATATAAAAAGTCTACACACCCCTGTTAAAATGTCAGGTTTCTGTGCTGTAAAAAAACGAGACAAAGATAAATCATTTCAGAACTTTTTCCACCTTAATGTGACCTATAAACTGTACAACTCTATTGAAAAACAAACTGAAATCTTTTAGGTGGAGGGAAGAAAAAAAATAATAATGTGGTTGCATAAGTCTGCACACCCTCTTATAACTGGGGATGCAGCTGTGTTCAGAATTAAGCAATCACATTCCAAATCGTGTTAAATAGGAGTCAGCATACACCTGCCATCATTTAAAGTGCTTCTGATCAACCCCAAATAAAGTTCAGCTGCTCTAGTTGGTCTTTCCTGACATTTTCTTAGTCGCATCCCACAGCAAAAGACATGGTCCACAGAGAGCTTCCAAAGCATCAGAGGGATCTTATTACAGCACTCAGTCTTTTTAGGTATGAGTCTATCAGCATGGCACATTTTGACTTGGCAAGATTTGCCCACTTTTCTTTGCAAAAATACTCCAAATCTGTCAGATTGCGAGGGCATCTCCTGTGCACAGCCCTCTTCAGATCACCCCACAGATTTTCAATCGGATTCAGGTCTGAGCTCTGGCTGGGCCATTCCAAAACTTTAATCTTCTTCTGGTGAAGCCATTCCTTTGTTGATTTGGATGTATGCTTTGGGTCGTTGTCATGCTGAAAGATGAAGTTCCTCTTCATGTTCACCTTTCTAGCAGAAGCCTGAAGGTTTTGTGCCAATATTGACTGGTATTTGGAACTGTTTATAATTCCCTCTATCTTAACTAAGGCCCCAGTTCCAGCTGAAGAAAAACAGCCCCAAAGCATGATGCTGCCACCACCATGCTTCACTGTGGGTATGGTGTTCTTTTGGTGATGTGCAGTGTTGTTTTTGAACCAAACATATCTTTTGGAATTATGGCCAAAAAGTTCAACCTTGGTTTCATCAGACCATAACACCTTTTCCCCCATGCTTTTGGGAGACTTCAGATGTGTTTTTTTCAAAATGTAGCCTGGCTTGGATGTTTTTCTTCGTAAGAAAAGGCTTTCGTCTTGCCACTCTACCCCATAGCCCAGACATATGAAGAATATGGGAGATTGTTGTCACATGTACCACACAGCCAGTACTTGCCAGATATTCCTGCAGCTCCTTTAGTGTTGCTGTAGGCCTCTTGGTAGCCTCCCAGACCAATTTTCTTCTTGTCTTTTCATCAATTTTGGAGGGAGCTCCAGTTCTTGGTAATGTCACTGTTGTGCCATATTTTCTCCACTTGTGTTCCATGGTATATCTAATGCCTTGGAAATTCTTTTGTACCCTTCTCCTGACTGATACCTTTTAACAATGAGATCCCTCTGATGCTTTGGAAGCTCTCTGTGGACCATGGCTTTTGCTGTGGGGTGCAACGAAGAACATTTCAGGAAAGACCAACTAGAGCAGCTAAACTTTATTTGGGGTTATTCAGAGGCACTTTAAATGATGGCATGTGTATTCTGACTCCTATTTAACACAATTTGGAATGTGATTGCTTAATTCTGAACACAGCTACATCCACAGTTATAAGAGGGTGTGCAGACTTATGCAACCACATTATTTTTATTTTTTATCCCTCCACCTAAAAGATTTCAGTTTGTTTTTTAATTGAGTTGTACAGTTTATAGGTCACATTAAAGGTGGAAAAAGTTCTGAAATTATTTATCTTTGTCTCATTTTTTTTACAGCACAGAAACCTCACATTTTAACAGGGGTGTGTAGACTTTTTATATCCCTTGTAAGTATACTGGAGGAGCTGCAGAGTTCCACAGCAGAGACTGCAGTATCTGTACATACAGTGCTTTGCAAAAGTATTCACCCCGCTTGGCATTTTTCGTGTTTTGTTGCCTCACAACCTGGAATTAACATGGATTGTGTACGCTGCATAGAGTTGGGCTTTATGGCAAAGTGGCCAGAAGAAAGCCATTACTTTCAGCAAAAAACAAAATGGCACATGTGTGCCTGGTCTGAGAAGACTAAAATTTAACTTTTTGGCCATCAAAGAAAACGCTATGTCTGGCGCAAACCCAACACATCACCCAAAAAACCCCATCCACAGTGAAACATGGTGGTGGCAGCATCATGCTGTGGGGATGTTTTTCAGCAGCCAGGACTAGTAAACTGGTCAGAGTTGAGGGAAAGATGGATGATGCAAATACAGGGATATTCTTGAGCAAAACCTGTACCACTCTCTGCATCATTTGAGGCTAGGACGGAGATTCACCTTCCAGCAGGACAATGACCCCAAACACACTGCTAAAGCAACACTTGAGTGGTTTAAGGGGAAACATGTAAATGTGTTGAAATGGCCTAGTCAAAGCCCAGACCTCAATCCAATTGTAAAGATTGCTGTTCACAAGTGCAAACCATCCAACTTGAAGGGGCTGGAGCAGTTTTGCAAGGAGGAATGGGCAAAATTCCCAGTGGTATGATGTGGCAAGCTCATAGAGACTTATCCAAAGCGAATTGAAACTCTAATTGCCGCAAAAAGTGGCTCTACAAAGTATTGACTTTAGGGGAGTGTATAGTTATGCACATTGACTTTTTCTGTTATTTTGTCTGCCTTGTGTTAAGGGAGTGTAATCATACAAGACACGCCTATCAATGTGCAGAATGATACAGTGTACCATTGCACATCATTATCCATAGACATGAGGGCGGATTTCCCACACATTTGGAGGACGTCGATTTAGAAATTATTGTGCATGTCCAGATAGTAGTGGTTACAATACAAATCTTACACATCATGCCATCTAGTGGCTAGACTCAAGTATTTATTTGTGATACTAAGATGTCAACCCAAAACCCCTCTGATTGTGTGTGAAGGAAGATTCTTATCTTCCCCCAAGTTTGGATGGCATAGACAGCCACTCGATCCCTTGGTTGTACCGCATCAACTTTAGAGATGCAAATAATCTTGACTAATCAGTCTTCGCTCTTGCCTTATCAATAACCCAGTGACATTGGCTTCAAAATACTACATCTGAAGCATGGAAAATAGTAGTAATATGGACTTTGGTATTCAAATGCTTTTACTTTTGCTGCCAATAAACCAGAATTCTTATGGATACATGTCAACCCGTCTTTGGGCCAATATATTTATCATTCTACTGATCTATACAGGGAGTGCAGAATTATTAGGCAAATGAGTATTTTGACCACATCATCCTCTTTATGCATGTTGTCTTACTCCAAGCTGTATAGGCTCGAAAGCCTACTACCAATTAAGCATATTAGGTGATGTGCATCTCTGTAATGAGAAGGGGTGTGGTCTAATGACATCAACACCCTATATCAGGTGTGCATAATTATTAGGCAACTTCCTTTCCTTTGGCAAAATGGGTCAAAAGAAGGACTTGACAGGCTCAGAAAAGTCAAAAATAGTGACATATCTTGCAGAGGGATGCAGCAATCTTAAAATTGCAAAGCTTCTGAAGCATGATCATCGAACAATCAAGCGTTTCATTCAAAATAGTCAACAGGGTCGCAAGAAGTGTGTGGAAAAACCAAGGCGCAAAATAACTGCCCATGAACTGAGAAAAGTCAAGCGTGCAGCTGCCACGATGCCACGATGCCACTTGCCACCAGTTTGGCCATATTTCAGAGCTGCAACATCACTGGAGTGCCCAAAAGCACAAGGTGTGCAATACGCAGAGACATGGCCAAGGTAAGAAAGGCTGAAAGACGACCACCACTGAACAAGACACACAAGCTGAAACGTCAAGACTGGGCCAAGAAATATCTCAAGACTGATTTTTCTAAGGTTTTATGGACTGGTGAAATGAGAGTGAGTCTTGATGGGCCAGATGGATGGGCCCGTGGCTGGATTGGTAAAGGGCAGAGAGCTCCAGTCCGACTCAGACGCCAGCAAGGTGGAGGTGGAGTACTGGTTTGGGCTGGTATCATCAAAGATGAGCTTGTGGGGCCTTTTCGGGTTGAGGATGGAGTCAAGCTCAACTCCCAGTCCTACTGCCAGTTCCTGGAAGACACCTTCTTCAAGCAGTGGTACAGGAAGAAGTCTGCATCCTTCAAGAAAAACATGATTTTCATGCAGGACAATGCTCCATCACACGCGTCCAAGTACTCCACAGCGTGGCTGGCAAGAAAGGGTATAAAAGAAGAAAATCTAATGACATGGCCTCCTTGTTCACCTGATCTGAACCCCATTGAGAACCTGTGGTCCATCATCAAATGTGAGATTTACAAGGAGGGAAAACAGTACACCTCTCTGAACAGTGTCTGGGAGGCTGTGGTTGCTGCTGCACGCAATGTTGATGGTGAACAGATCAAAACACTGACAGAATCCATGGATGGCAGGCTTTTGAGTGTCCTTGCAAAGAAAGGTGGCTATATTGGTCACTGATTTGTTTTTGTTTTTGAATGTCAGAAATGTATATTTGTGAATGTTGAGATGTTATATTGGTTTCACTGGTAAAAATAAATAATTGAAATGGGTATATATTTGTTTTTTGTTAAGTTGCCTAATAATTATGCACAGTAATAGTCACCTGCACACACAGATATCCCCCTAAAATAGCTAAAACTAAAAACAAACTAAAAACTACTTCCAAAAATATTTAGCTTTGATATTAATTAGTTTTTTGGGCTCATTGAGAACATGGTTGTTGTTCAATAATAAAATTAATCCTCAAAAATACAACTTGCCTAATAATTCTGCACTCCCTGTAAAGGATAGCAGATCACATTGACTAATGTTCCCTAGGTGGCACTAACATTTCCCGTAATGAAATGTCAGTTTAGCCCAATCCTACCATTCACTTCCCAGGTTGTACTAAAGACTGATATTGCATATTAAGATTTCTTCATTTTTATGAGGACATTGTTGGGCCGGAAAGCTCACAAGCACCAAGGTATAGTGATTCTGTAAAGAATCCTATACCCACAAGTATATGTTATAGCAGAAGCAAAACCTCAGCTTTCATTTTAATAATATTCCACTCTATTATTATATCCATCCAAATGCTTTATAAGTTCCTTCCACTATATAAAACTTCCTTCCTGTGCCCATCTGAATAGCTTTGTAAAAATGTGTATGTATATGAAGATAAAAAACATGGTTAACAAATCCTGAATTCAGTTCCAGAAATACATTTATACCTTAGGAATACAAAAAAATATTAATTGACTTTGTTGTTCAGTACTTCAGTCATGTCCGACTCTCTGTGACCTTATAGACAGTAGCACACCAGGCATGTCTGTGTTTCTGGTTGTGCTTATCCATATGGTTTTCATGGCAAAAATACTGGAGTGGGTTGCTAGTTTCTTCTCCAGTGCACCACAATTTGTCTGACCTCTTGGCTATGACCTGCACATCTTGGATGACCCTACAGGTATAGCTCACAGCTTCATATTGGTACACAAACCCCTTCATCATGACTAGGTAGTGATCCAGAAAGGGATTAACGGACTACCGCTGTTTTAATATATACAGGGAGGTGATCGCTACATATTAACAAGCAATCCACGAAAGTAACGGTCAGTCTGCTCCGACATGTTCATTATTGTTTAGCATATCCCATAGTGCACGTCAAAAACAAAAATACACAGGTGATGACAAAACATATTTTTTGCCATAAAAGGAAAATTTTATTAAGTACTGAACAGAGAATACTGCAGAACTATCATTGGTTATTTCTAGTTAAATTAATAATTATGTAAAGAGTTTCTGTCACTGAGAAACTTTATAATCATGAACAGCAACATTAACAATAAATAGAAATAAAACATTTTTTGAGCTGAAACCTTGTATTAGTAAACTGAAACAAAATTATATATGACCATAACTGGAGGACTATTCATTTTACTCGTTCAATGCCGGTGGGCTAGCAGTAAAGTTGGCATTTAAAGAGTTAATATTAAAAGTATCATCTAGCATTGGACATTTTCTTAAGAGGTATAAGACGGGTAAAAGACTTAATGAAACGTTTTAATCATTCATCTAATTGTCAGATGTATTAACTTTCTAATGAGCTTTCTATTGAGATCTCCCATTTTTTCATTATGGGCATCTGGAATTTCTTTTCTTTCTGAATTCAAACACACATTGTGCCACTTTCCAATCATTATAAATTAATATAAGTCATCTTAGTGATACAACTCTATGATTATTTCCACGACAGCCAATTTCCACAGAATGACCATCACAAACTGACCGAGCAGGAATTCAGAAGCTGCAGAATACACCAAAACAATTTGAATATTTTAAATAAATGTCCATTAAAGCCTGGTCTACAAATAGTCTTGGAATAGATGTAATTTCAAATTAGCATATATATGTAAACATTTGGTAATTTCAGCCAAAAATACTAGAAATAATCACATTAAAGCAGAGGTTTAACATCAGAGGGTTGGAGAATACAATGTCCTATTGGTCAACTTCTGATATTTCTCATTCAAATAAAATGACAACCAGTCTGAGACTACACAGGTTATAAATGGATAAATGTGCCTACACTAGGCACCTAAGCATGTATCGTTGCACAGAGGTTCTGCATTTTCATATTTACAAAATTGATGGTCCACTGTGTGCCATCAAAAGAATATCCACCATACTCCATCTAAATAACCCCATCTACACTAGTACAGATAGTGACGTATGGTTAACTAGACCAAATAGGACAGCAGGCCGAAAAATCAAGGTCAGGTAGCCTTCATAAGTTCCCACTCTACATTGTATAATTTACATATAGATTGTATTGTGAGCCTGTAAAGGGGTATTTTAAATTGGGTTTAAATGCATATCTAGGTTTCCTGGATTATGAATGCATCTCATAGAGGAGAATCAGTAGTGTATACAAACATTTTTTGCATGAAAAAATACCAAAATATACATTAAGAAACTCACCCTGATGTTTGCAAGCAGTAGCTTTTGTTTGTTAACACTGAAATATCTCTGCTAAAATTAGCATAAAATGAATAGTTTGTTTTGGCCAGCTAATTCATTTTAATACAATGTAACAATCAGTGATGGAAGTTTGTGCAGGAAGGAATCATGGGATGTGTAGTCCCCCTGTAGAAAGAAGCAGGAAGAGTAAAACACTGATCTGTAGATCTCTGCATTGAGCTGCTGCTGTCTTGATGGTTAGTAGAAGGTTTAAACCTGTACCCAAATGCAGTGTTTCTATTGGTAGGTACACTGTGCCTATGCAAGCAGCTCTGGGGTGTGGAAAACAATGTATATTTTTAAATAAAATAAATCTGTGTTTGTATAGAATGTTTCCATGTAATGTGTGTGTCTGATATAAGCAGCAATTGTTAGATTAGATAAAGGTAAAAACAGGGAAACTTAGATATGCCTTTAAATAGTTGGGAGGCATGTCATAATGGGACTAGAGCACCAAAAAGTCTAAACATGTCATTCAGTCTGAACCTAGATGCACATTTTATTCCAAAGATAAAAATCTGTTTTAGCCAAAATAAAATTGTAATAAAAGACGTTTGGTCAAATTACATCTTTAACAGATCCAAATATCTGCTTGCACTTCCTACAACATATTGTATAGTAACAATTAAGAAACACTGATATTACATTAAATTTTGATTTAGACATGGGTGCCTTGTGTGTGCACATACAGTTTTAAAACCACTTACAGACAGTTGTTTCAACCTTTTGTGCATAAATAGTGTATGTCTGAAATACTCATGGTAAATGACAAAAAGCTTATTTATAATTTTTTTTCTTCTATTTCATTTTGTATTCAGGAAGAATTTTATTTATGTTCTTACTTCAGAGTAATAAAATAATTCTACAAGCATTTGGTCTTGGTGAGGATGAATGCCGCAAGACAAAGTTGTCTTATAGATTAGTTGTGTTTGGGTGCACTGTGAGTGTCTCCTTACTACGCATAAAACCTCAACACGTTACCATTAAAATGGACACAATATATGTGTACAGTAGTTTCTTTATACACGTGTATTTAAAAAGAAAATGTTTATGTTATTTGAATTACTTGGCATTTCTTGAGTAGTGTTTATCTTGATGGCATGGCTTTGTTCTTGAGGATTTTCAAATATTAAATGTATTAACAAATCCATTCACATATGGAAGTCAGTGGAACACATCCAAGAACAAAGCCATGAGGATTAGATACTTGCTATATAGGAATAGACCTAAAAACGAACACAAAAAAAAGTTAGAAACTGAAGATTCATTCAGTTTAGGCTTAAAAATATTATATAAACTAGGTCATCAATTTGAATTTATCATTGCAACTCTACATTCCTTTAAAAATCACTTCTTGAAGAAAAATCAAATAGTGGTTTAGTCGTTTAGCAAATATTAAGTAATAACTAATTCTCAAAAATATCAGAAATGGAATATATTATACTCTATAATTATGAATGCCCCACATCACAATATTGCGTTCATAACTTTATATAAAACAAACAAACACATAGTCTCACATAAAACATCTCTTTGTACAAAGTTGCACACTAAAACGGTCATAGTGTTCCAAAATGTATAACTACTAGTACAGTTTACAATTGTTGCTACAGAACCATACTCTGGCCCTCATTCAATTGCGATTTGGCCAATTGAATAGGGCACTAAAAAAAGCACATAACATGTATTTTTTAAAGAAGTTTTTGGTTAGTAAGCATCTATCCAAAAGCAAGGTTTTCACTAACTAAAAACTTCTTTAAAAAAAATATATGTTATGTGCTTATTTAGAGCCCTATTCAATTGGCCAAATCACAATTGAATGAGGCCCTCTGAGTTTTAACTGAGGATGAACCAACCTCGTCACGCCATAAAATCATATCAAAATGTATGGGCAAGATCAGTTAAGTAAAACATACTAATGGCATGTGGTGTTATCTGTTGGGTTGGTGCTTGATGTATTCCTGGCCAAATAGGAACATATGGAAGTGACAACAGCATCACCACTCAATGTTAAAATAATTCATTCAATCATCATATATTATTTTCATTTAGAGCACAGTGAACAATGTATATAACAGATCTAGCTTTTACTTATTAATTGTAGCCATTACTTTGCAGTTTAGACCATTATCTAATTAAGAGTGCCACACTGATTTACAATCATGCACTAGTGAGCTAATTAGTCTAGAATGATCAGAAAGAGGAAGCTGGCTGGAGGCCATTTTTATCATAGAAACAAAGGGATGTTTAGGGTGTAGTTTTATATTTTACTCCAATCTATTTCATAAGGTGCCCAGGTGTAAAAAGATATAGGAGAAATATTTTATAGAGTTAATAACAGCTGTAAACAAAAACTGATTAGGAATTTTAAAATGATAGTTTTTGGTATTCATGGAGTCATGATCTACTGTAGGAAAATGTTGCAGTATTTTATAATGTATCTCAACTTATCACACTTAAATTAATAAAGATCAAACACTGCAACACTCCATAACACCGAAGTGAAATGTAAGAGGAGCGGATTGGAAACACATGGAGATCTCAGGAGTTAAGAAGCGCAAATCCCCCTTCATGAATAAATTCCTCCAGGACCTTCACCACACTGCTGGCCTCAGGCATTTCTGCATGTTCCACCTTCACGATCTGCAAGAGGATGTCTCCATTACCGCAGTTGTTGAGGAACAGGTAGCACTTGTACAGAGCATAGTGACTCATTTCTGCCTGGCGGAGAAGTCTTTTTAGGTTGTTCATGTCTTGTATAGCCTGTGGGCAATAATATGCATAATTACACACTGTAAACTGGGAAGCGGTTCACCTAATTAGCAATTCGTGAATAAAAGATGCTTTTTAGGGGCAAATATATAAAAAAAAATAAACAATTTTAAATAAGAGGCGTATAGTTAATTTATCTCTGACCTCTCTAAAGGTTTTCCTGCATATTCTATTTTAATTGAGGTGTGGAACCTTATTCTTCATTTCCTTCTAATCTAGTGTCTCAGTGAAGTGACCGGCATATGCTAATGACGTGACATCACAAGCGTGTCACGTCATTAGCATATTCCAGTCACTTCACTCCCGAAGACATGCTGCGTGGGGAGAGATGAGCAGGGAGCGAATCTGATCGCAATAACAAGTAAGAAGAGAGGGGTATAGGGACTGCAGAGGGTGAAGTGAGGAGGAGGTTAGGGGGAAGGAGGAGGATGATCGGGGGGAGGAGGAGGAAGATAACGGGGGAAGGAGGAGGATGGAAGAGAAGAAATGGTGTGCTGAGGGGGCCAAGGCAATTTTGGCAGCACTGGGCCCCCTGCAGTAACCCAGAGCATGGCTCGGGGTTACCAATTTAGAAACAGTAAATTACCCCGAGCCACGCTCGGGATTACCGCTTAAGCGGTTAAACAATCAGATTTGAGTCTGAAAGTTGTAGCACAGTCAAATAGCAATCCAGACATTCCAGTCTCTTCAGCATGGTCTTGCAGATTGAAAATAATCAGTTGATTTGTAATTTTAGGCTTTTTTCAAGACTTATTGTAGGAGGCCCCTAGTTACGACAATTTGGTGATCTCTCTTTTCAAGTGTAATTACTTGTATAGTAGCATCAAGAAGAGTTTTGAACTTTGTTAGAATATCTTATACAATTAATCTTTTGTTCAAGAATTATCTTGAGAATGTTCATATGAGGAAATTTCTTATCTCCCTAAAATGTTATCCACCCTTTTAGAAAGATAAGGAATGTCCTCTTATGAACATAAGTACTTTTTTTAATCTATTTAATTCTTGATGTTTTGGTATAGGATGCTGCCTTTTATCCACTGGGTTTTGTGTGTTTAAAAAAATGAACCTGTCTCAAAATCTTCTTGCAAGTGATTGTAATGTCACAAGTACATTTAGCACATCTTGGGCAAGCGAAAAGGTTTAAGAAGCTCACTTTCAGCTGAAAATGTAACCAATTATTCCAAAAAGCACTGTTAAGTTATAACCATCTATTTTTGTCTGCCTATGTGTCCAATGTAAAAGTGGGTAGCAAAACTCAAATTTGGAAATGTTGCACTCATTTCTAGCACACAAATTCATATTTTGATCGAATAAAATGTATATTTTATTAACCACATTTTGTAGATAATCTTAAAATGTAATCTGAAAACGTCTGTATAAAATTAGTAAATTATGTACAGACATGGAAAAAAACAAAAAACACCTTACTCTCTGAGAATAACACTCAAGCATATTAATATTGTTGACACCATTTATGTCTACACAGTGAACACAGACAATAATATTTTTTGGGGATATTTACCTTCAGCTTGAAGTTCTCCAGTTTTTGACGGAAGAGAAATGGGTTTCCTCCGTCATAGCTGTTTAGGAAGGTCTGCATCCAGCCATCGCAGAACTTATTGCTTACTGAAAGGACAAACACAGCATCAGGGATGGAGCAATTTTGTAAAATTACCTTAGTGTCGGGCCCTCTCATCTGACCCAAATCCCTTTTCCTCTGACTCACTCCCCCCCCACAACCCACTTGTGATTTTCTTAGAGGGATCTGGGGGAGTTCCTTTTGGTTCAGCATAACTAGAACTCCCCTGCCGGCATGTTTTTTCTGAGTTTAGCTGAGGTGTCTGAGACATCATTCGGGATTCACTGCCCAGTAAGAAGCAAGGAAGGCATAGTTATCATTGACCCACCAATGAACTCCCCTGGATATCCCCCAAGAAGAACACAGTAGCTATAGATATGGCACTGAGTGGGCCCCCAACCCTTTCTTGATGCCAGGTCCCTTTATTCACTAGCTCTGCCACTGAACAATATGGAGTGATCACAGATTCCCAGCCCTAAGATGCTGCCACATTTCAAAAACTAATCTAACAAATAGCACTCATAGGAAAGCTGAAGGGGCACAGTTGAATTTAAGCTGGATCATATTTTTGATGACAAATTTAACAACAGTTTTCTTCAAATGTAATCCACACTCAAACAGAGATTGATTTTGGGCTTAAGGAAATGGACAATTTTGTGATCCAACAATATTGTTTAATTTGAAACTCAAACTAGTATTTGAATAAAGTAACTTCATTGTTGCTGCCAAGACTTATTCAAATAGCGTTTTGAGCAGAGCTGATTCTATCCATCCCCTATTAGGTGCCCATGGATAGGAGAGAATCTGCCCAGGAGGTGGTCTTAATTTTTTTTTTTGACTGGTCTAACATTGCCTGCAGTCGTGGCACCTGACCAGGGTTGGAGAGAAGCAAATCTGCTGACCTATTAAAATAATTCAAATTAAGCTTTAAAAACAACATTAATGCATCAGTGCTTGTAAAAAACAATTTCATTAAAAATCTGTTATTAAATAAACAAACCTCATTGTATGACAGCTACAGTAATGCTTTAACATGCACAAACTTTATTTGGAATTATTAATGCTAAAACTGAGAAATAGGAGAGTGTACTGGGAGCAGCTTTCTCCACCCCTGACACACAGTACGTGAATGTCATACAAGAAAACATATATAAATTGCAATGTTTTGCACGTACAAACTTACCTCCATTAATAATGCAAGGCTGTGGATCGCTGCAGTCGACAGTGATGGATCTGCTACGCTCCTCAGTCATTGCGATGCACAGGGAGGTCATGGTGTGTTCCTGCACAAGACCTTGTAGGCTGGCAGAGCTCAGAAACCTAAAAAGTAAATTAATACAGATAAGGGTAAAAACAAAAGCTGGAGGTTCATATCATACATGTGAATAAACCATTACAGAAGGCTTTTTAGCATTTGCCCCTCCCCTTTTAAATGATAGAAAGCTGAAGCATAACATTCTAAAATCAAAGAGCTTTGTTTTGTTACCATCATTTTAAGGGCACAACTCGCTAGGCAAACATATTCATTTTTAGGTTCCTGTATTAGATTTTAACCCTTTCTGGATCGCTACCTTGTAGTGGTGAAGGGGATTGCGTACCTCAATGAAAACCTTATGGATGAGCACAGCCAGGATTTGCAGTGAAAACCTTATGGATGAGGACAGCCAAAGACATAGGTAAATGTGCCTGGCATGCTGCAGCTCATAGGGTCAGACATGACTGAAGGACTGAACACACATTATATTTTCTCACACCATTTGACAGGTAAGGCAAGAGGAGGAGGAGTCCCCTTTTCAGATTTTGTACGTAATATTTTAAAGCGACACAACACAGGTAACTATGGTAAAATGCGTGTTGCGATCCATAAGGCCACTGAGAGTTGGATATGACTGAACAACAACAAAACTTTAGTTAATAACTAGTTTAATAACTAAATGCTAAATAAAATACATTTGCTACAGTAAACAATCAGTGGAATTTGCAATGTTTTACCTTTCTGATCCACCCACTAAGGACAGTCTGATATTTAATGCTAATATGCAGATCATTGCCATAAATGATAATTATCTCCTGGGGCTTTGAATGTTCTTCCATGTAAGCCATATGAGAAAAAAAAAGAAAAGAAAACACTGCCGCGTTTGTATCCCATTCTGCAATTTCAGATAAGTGTAGTCGCTACCTGGGGTCTGAGAATGCCTAATCATCCCCCCACCACCACCCCAAAAAATTGAAATTACAAAAATAAAATTAAAAATAAATAACATTTAAAAATCAAAAAAAAAAAAAAAAAAAAAAAAAAAAAAAAAAAAAATCGCTGACACAAAGATTCAGAAGCTTGGAGGGGATTAGCAATTATTGGCAATTATCTCAATATAAATAGATATAAATCCTTAAAGGCTGGGCAGGCATAATTTGTAAACTTAAATGTAAAATTACTGTACAAAAATGTATTTTTAATTCAATATTCAAATGAAGTACATGCTATTACCTGTATATTTAATTGATATCATTGTTTCACTTCAAGATTTCTAGATCACTCATTTCCAATGAAAATGTTAAACTTTTTAAAGATTTTAAAGTGGGTTTATTATTTACTAGTAACTTGCCTGCCATAAATGACAGTTGTTCAATTGTCTGTTCTCTCTCTATGTACCCTCTCTGTGTTCTGTCTCCCTCCCTCTCCCTCCCTCTCCCTCATATATATATATATATATATATATCCCAAAAGCATGTGGGAAAAGGTGTTCTGGTCTGATGAAACCAAGGTTGAACTTTTTGACCATAATTCCAAAAGAACACCATACCCACAGTGAAGCATCATGCTTTGGGGCTGTTTTTCTTCAGCTGGAACTGGAGCCTTAGTTAAGATAAAGGGAATTATGAACAGTTCCAAATACCAGTCAATATTGGCACAAAACCTTCAGGCTTCTGCTAGAAAGCTGAACATGAAGAGGAACTTCATCTTTCAGCATGACAAGGACCCAAATCATACATCCAAATCAACAAAGGAATGGCTTCACCAGAAGAAGATTAAAGTTTTGGAATGGCCCAGCCAGAGCCCAGACCTGAATCCGATTGAAAATCTGTGGGGTGATCTGAAGTGGGCTGTGCACAGGAGATGCCCTCGCAATCTGACAGATTTGGAGTGTTTTTGCAAAGAAGAGTGGGCAAATATTGCCAAGTCAAAATGTGCCATGCTGATAGACTCATACCCAAAAAGACTGAGTGCTGTAATAAAATCAAAAGGTGCTTCAACAAAGTATTAGTTTAAGGGTGTGCATACCTATGCAACCATATTATTTTATTTTTATATTTTTTCTTCCCTCTACCTAAAAGATTTCAGTTTGTTTTTCAATTGAGTTGTACAGTTTATAGGTCACATTAAAGGTGGAAAAAGTTCTGAAATGATTTATCTTTGTCTAATTTGTTTTACAGCACAGAAACCTGACATTTTAACAGGGGTGTGTAGACTTTTTATATCCACTGTATATATATATATATCTCTCTCCCCATCTTGTGCTTCTGAAAGTCGTGCTACCGCCATCTCCCGCTGTTCCCTCACTCCCTCTCTATGTATCTCTCTCCCTCACTACATATCGCCCTCCCTCGTCGCACATTCACAGCTGCACGATTTTCCATATTTGGAGATAGTAGTTTGTAAGTACCACCTGCACAGAACACACCTTACAGTTTTCAGCTTGTGGGTGAAGCCTATTACAGTGGTTTATGTAAAGGTAGAAAAATCACGTTAGAGCCATTTTATATCTTAAATTATAAGGTGAATGCTGCAAAACCATTTGCGTAAAACAGGATTAAAATGAATCTGTACTTTAAACTGAATGTCTTACGTCTTGGAGCAAAAGTCATTTCTCGCAGTCACAGACTACCTCTTCGTTCTCTTTTGCTTATAGCTTCAAATTACTGGAAATTCGAGTTTACGCCTGGCAAACTCATTTCACCTCTTCAACCCCAGCATATACAGTTTGGTTTTCATTTTTAATACCCAAATGAGAGAATATTCTTTATAGAGGACAAATGATGGTTTGTAAGCCAAGCTTAAAGCAGAGGTAATATTGTACTATAGGCAAATTAATGTTATTAAAAAATGAACGTTATTAAAAAATAATTAGGTAACTAAGGCCAAATAGGTAAGTGATATCCTTTTCATTTAGCTTTAAACTGTAGATTTAGAGCCCTGAAGGTAATTAGCAATTACTGATAATGATCAACAGATTATCAAGAGCTATCAATAAGTCCTTAGTGTGTAGATAAACAAAACTGATTGACAGATACAAATTGAAACTTCACTAAGTTTACTGTAGGAAAAAACTTTTTTTTAAAAATAACATTCAACTGATAAAGTACTTTTCTACCTATACAGTGGTACCTTGTTTCACATCCTTAATTCGAATGGCAGGAATAGAACCAAAAAAGCATTTCCCATAAGAATCAATGTAAATTGAAATAGTCCATTCCAGACCCCAGATTTTTCACATTTTAGTTCAAACTGATGGTTTTCTTTTTAACCTTAAAACTAAACAGACAAAGAAAAAAAAACAATAATTAGATCATGTCTGTACTGAGAGGATTTGAGGGCCAAATGGGATGTAGGGGAGCAGAATCAAGAGACAGGTTATTGCTTGGCACTTTGGTTCTTACAGGCACAGGCTGGGCACATTGGCTCTTACAGGCACAGGCTGGGCACATTGGCTCTTAGGAGCAATTGATCAATTTGACTCGTCGATTTCCGAGCAAGCGTCAAGATCCACGTCGAGAAACAAATACGACGGGAAACGAAGCAAACGGGAACCGAGGTACCATTGTACTTTTAAATAATACCATATTTGGATCCGCTGCTGTGCCACTTCTCTATGTTAAAGCTCCTGTTTCTCTCAGCACTTTCACTTGAAATCTGTTAGACACCACACATCAAGCACATGCTCATGACAACAGCATACACGCTATTAATAATACACACCAAGTGAAATATGAGGTCAGGTTTACTAAGGTGCAAACCTACATGAGCATTGCTATGCCCCGTTTACTTAAATCTCTTTGAAGCGTCAGGAACGGCACTTCGACTTTTGGGAGCACGAGAAGTGCGCAACGTCATGTGCGAGGCTACAAATGAGCGCACCCACACCAGCGTTGCACCCGCTATTAGACCAGAGGAGGGAGGGTGAGTACTGAGGGAAGGAGGGAGAGCTGGCCCCCCAGATGCCATATACCCATCCCATGCCCGGCACCGATATCCAATGTTCAGTTCTTTGCCAGTGGAAATCTGGGTCAATCAGCTGACACTCACAACATGTTCTTACCCCACACTGTGCCAACACCTGCTGTACTATGTATATAGCCATCACACAGGGGTCTAGACACCCACCAGTATCTCATACACAGTGCTCTGGATGCATTTGTGGAGTGGGTGAGCTGGGAGATTATTAAATCCGTGCTGGTGTGGGTGCGCGCATTTATCACCCTTTATGGGAGCGCACATGATGTTGCACACGTCTCGTGCGCCTGAAAGTCGTGTTACCGCCAGGAACAGCTCCAAAAACTTGCTATATGATTTCTACTAAAGTCCCATTTCCCCTAAGGATACCTAGCATTAAAAAAGGACCACTGAAGTCCAAACATTTCTATCATGCATTTAAAGATGGAGTTATAAACATTACAAAAATATTTTTGTATGAGAAATAATTAAAATCGATAGTGAGAAAAAAATGCATTAAATCAGACGGTGGATAGTTTTTCCCTTCTCTGTCCTGTTATGTGCATTATTGTGCTTTTGTTTCCATTTGTCTTATTATCAGTTAGAAACTACAATTAATAGAATCTCCCTTTTTTTATTTCCTTCTAATTTATTGGCATGAAAAGATGGAACAATCACAGTTTTCTGTATGCCTGTCTGTTTTTGAATGTTAATTTTAATCAATTAATGTAATTTATTTTCCACAGGTAAAAAAAAAAAAAAAAAAGAGTCTGGAACTTTCCATCATACAGAGCATTATTTAAATATTACAAACAACTTAAATTTGTGTATATTCCTGTTCTGAGAATGCGTTTTTCCTATGTGCATGAAGACCCATATCCATTAGACCCATAACATGCATTATTGTTGTTCGGTCATTAAGTTGTATCCAACGCAACCATAAGGTTTTCATAGCAAAGATACTGGATTGGGTTGCCATTTTCTTCTCAAGTAACCTGTATTACAGTGGATATAAAAAGTCTACACACCCCTGTGAAAATGTCAGGTTTCAGTGCTGTAAAAAAAATTAGACAAAGATAAATCATTTCAGAACTTTTTCCACCTTTAATGTGACCTATAAACTGTACAACTCAAATGAAAAACCAACTGAAATCTTTTAGGTAGAGGGAAGAAGAAAAAAAATATAAAAACAAAAATAATATGGTTGCATAAGTATGCACACCCTTAAACTCATACTTTGTTGAAGCACCTTTTGATTTTATTACAGCACTCAGTCTTTTTGGGTATGAGTCTATCAGCATGGCACATTTTGACTTGGCAAGATTTGCCCAATCTTCTTTGCAAAAACACTCCAAATCTGTCAGATTGCGAGGGCATCTCCTGTGCACAGCCCTCTTCAGATCACCCCACAGATTTTCAATCAGATTCAGATCTGGGCTCTGGCTGGGCAATTCCAAAACTTTAATCTTTTTTCTGGTGAAGCCATTCTTTTGTTGATTTGGATGTATGCTTTGGGTCGTTGTCATGCTGAAAGATGAAGTGCCAATATTGGCCGGTATTTGGAACTGTTCATAATTCCCTCTATCTTAACTAAGAGTTCAACCTTGGTTTCATCAGACCATAACACCTTTTCCCACATGCTTTTCGGAGACTTCAGATGTGTTTTTGCAAAATGTAGCTTGGCTTGGATGTTTTTCTTTGTAAGAAAAGGCTTTCGTCTTGCCACTCTACCCCATAGCCCAGACATATGAAGAATACGGGAGATTGTTGTCACATGTACCACACAGCCAGTACTTGCCAGATATTCCTGCAGCTCCTTTAATGTTGCTGTAGGCCTCTTGGTAGCCGCCCAGACCAGTTTTCTTCTCGTCTTTTCATCAGTTTTGGAGGGAGCTCCAGTCTTCACTGTGTTCCATGGTATATCTAATAACTTGGAAATTATTTTGTACCCTTCTCCTGACTGATACCTTTTAACAATGAGATCCCTCTGATGCTTTGGAAGCTCTCTGTGGACCAATTAGAGCAGCTGAACTTTATTTGGGGTGAATCAGAGGCACTTTAAATGATGGCAGGTGTATGCTGACTCCTATTTAACACGATTTGGAATGTGATTGCTTAATTCTGAACACAGCTACAACCCCAGTTATAAGAGGGTGTGCAGACTTATGCAACCACATTATTTTTCTTTTTTTTTTTTCTTCCCTCCACCTAAAAGATTTCAGTTTTTTTTTACAGCACAGAAACCTGACATTTTAACAGGGGTGTGTAGACGTTTTATATCCACTGTATATTATATGCCAAAAGTAAGCTTTATTTTATTTTTTACATACATCTCTGCCAGTTAAATTGCAGCTTCTATTACAATACAAAATTACTGGTCTAATGGTGTCTAGACTTAACAAACATGGATTAGGTCCATTTTGCAATGAAAAAAAAAATGTTTCAAAACTTTGAGTCAGTTTAAGAATATAACTAGACAGGGAACTGTCAAAGCTAGCTCCTATTAAAAAACAAATACATTTGATGAAGCTTGGGGTGTGTGAAAGAGGTGTTTACATTTTTGCAGGAGCACATCTTGCAATTCTTGTTGCTCGGACATGCTGTTGTGCATAAGCACAGTAAGGTAGCAGGTGTCAAGTTTTACAAAATCCAATTATATGATAATTCCCACTCCCACCTGAACTGATAGGTAAAATAACCACACCCATCATGATCCAAGCTATCAGTAAGTGTTGAAACCAGACAAGATTAAACATTCAACACACAGACCCAATCTTCAAAACTTATATATTTTCTTAATTTTTATTTTTTGTTTTTTTGGCAATTATATGAAATTAGATAAAGTTGGTTCTCGCTTCACTGAATAGTAAATACGGTGATGGGTTTACAAGTAACATTTGACATACAACTAAGCCTTGAACAAACTTTTTAATGTATACACAATTAGTAGAAATATGAAAGTGTAGTGATTGACACGTAAACATAGCTCATGTCTCCACAAATTCAGTAGAAAAGGTAACTGCTTCTTGCAGTTCATGTGCTTGGCCTATAGTAGATAACGCCTATAAAACGTCACAAGCCAGCACTAAAATGCAAATTCAAAATACATATCCATGGAACTAAAATGTATTTTTTCTCTTTTGGATAAAACATGCAATGCACAGGAAAGCCCCCCCCCCCCCCCCCCCCCCCCCCGTATTATATTCTACTACAAGGAAAGAGAGCAATAATTCTTCCTATATCTACATGTCCCAAGCAGGCCAGAAAATATTTTTTTCTCCACAAATTACATTATTGCTAAGGATTCTGGGTAGTGAAATGCAAATGTGGTTCAAAATGTCCCACATTTGTTTCCTGATGCCCATTTAACATGGGATCTGTTTAGGACTAATGTGCACTGCTTAAGAACATAGGCTTGGATTATGGTGCTTGGTCAGAAAACGACTCACAGACTGCAGTTTCGCCATTATATGGGGCTGATCAGTGTGAGATTGGTTCTGGCAACCTTGAAATTAGAATATAGAGAATACTCAGACTTATCAGAAAGTATGCTATAATGGGAAGAGAGGCGATTGGATACCTGTCCCCCTCCATGAGAATTTTTTTACCTGTTTATGTCATTCTTAGTCCTGTCATCTGAATTTCTCACTTCTACAGTAGTGTATGTCAAAGCCTTAAAGAAAGTAAATAACACTTAGCAAGTACATAGTATACTTAGAAGACAATACAGTGTGAAGTATATAACACTTACAGCATGTAATAAATAGGACAGCTTCTCCTGGAACAGATGAACAACTCTGTAGATTGGCAACACAGAGTCTTCAAACCAGCTGCTCAGATGAGGTCTGATAGAGGTGTCCAGATTAATCATCTATGAAGAGAAATGACGATTACTCATCTATGAAGAGCAATTACCAATGCTCAATGATGTGGGTTTTTTTTTTTGTGCAGTCGTTTCTCCCTCTCCGTGACCTCATGGACCGAAACACACCTCGCACATCTTTATGTCCATGGTTATGCTGATCCATGTGGTTTTCATGGCAGAGATACTGGAGTGGGTTGCCGTATCCTAACCACTGGACCACCAGGAAACCACAATGATGTACATTCTCTAATTAAGAAGCATGCAAACATTATATCGGTGTTCCCTGGCTTACTATAAGCTTACTAGCAGGTGTGTCTGCTATGTATATTTCTAATGTTGGCTGACCAAAGAGAATAACACTGGGATAGACTTGACCACTGCCTTTCCATTTCACAGACATTTGCTTAAACACCAAGCCATCTCTATATGAATAAGAAATGAATGTGGGTATTTATTGTATATTTTCCTTTACTTAATAATGAAGCCTTTGTTTTACATACATTTGGGAAACCACAAAAAAAAAAAAAAAAAAAACATTTTAAAAATGCTGTCCAGATCTATTAATAATGAAAATCAATAATTTGTCCATTCTTTACATATTGATAAACATTTGTTGTAATAAATATAAGCACTCATATATTTTTTGTTATAACGGTCAAGAATTATTAAAGCATTGTTTTCTTACTTATATAAGTGCCTCTATATAGTAGCTGTTACCCACTTGTTTGTTTCATACCTAGGGCCTCATTCTATTATCGGCCGTAGGAGATGCGGGGCCGCAAGGACCGGCCGCAAGCTATTCGGCTATTCTATTCCCCTCCGGCCGGGGATTCCGGCAGGCTTGCGGCCGGCGCCTTGTTATCCCTTGCGGCCGCACGCGCCGGAGGAAAGCCTTTGATCGTAAACGGCCGCAAGAAAATCCTGGTTGCTATTCAATTGCTCCGGGAACCCTCTCTGCAAGGCTAAAACCGAGCCGCAGCTTACTTGCAGCAAAAAGGTCCCGCAGGCACACAATAAATCCAGGCACATAATAAAGCCATCCTGCACTCTGAGGAGACTATAAAGTGATTGTAGGTGTTAGCATTAATAGCACAACATTCCCCTACACTCAAATCCATAAATATTTTTTTTTTTTAATTTATGACAAATATCCGTGGAAAAAGCCCAGAGGGCTTGGAGCACCTCAGACCCGCCCACGCTGCGGCCGGAAAATAAACAGTTAATGAAATCTCGGATTTGGGCTGATGTGCAAGCTTGAGAGGGGGTTGCTATTAATCCTCATGTCCGCCATTATGATCCCTAGCATTTACAGAGCTTTACAGTGCCGTCTTGAATTTATTTTTGCGTTTAAAGATTTCTGAGCTTACAGCCGGTTGCAAGATATACGGCCGGCCGTAAGGGGAGATCCTTGCGAGGCCGTATATTTGAATTGCAAGATAACGGGAGCCCCGCAAGGAATCGCAGCTTTGCAGCCGATTTACGGCCGATAATAGAATGAGGGCTTTAGTATATAACAATCATATTCACTAGCTTTAAACAAGAAGAAGAAAAAAAGAAAATAATTAACAGCACAATTTGAGTATATCATTTTACACACTTTTCTTACCTGTGGATCAAGCTTTGTTTTTAAAATTTCAACATGTTTGTCAAGTTCCAGTCTAAATGTAATTCCTTAAGGAAATGTACAAAAGTAATGGATATTTTAACAGGTAAGGTGCATATAAACACTTTTACACCCCATGTAATTTAATATTGCCTAGAGTAAAGATAAAAAACTTGCATCCCTGAGGATTTGCTATTAAAATTGGATTTATAGTACACAGTGCTATAGCGTGTATATTGAACATGCTATGAGGAAGGCTGTGTTGTTACAAAGACTCATGCTTTATTATATTTTTTTTGGGACTGTTGGATTTGTAATTTAGTGGACATTGCTCCATTTGTTACTTATGATTATTTTGCCTATATTAAATTCACATGTCAGTTTTAAGATCCACTATAAAAGCACACAGGTTAAACCTGGACAGTATTAAACAGGCAGTGCTAGTGACTCTATGGAGCAGTAGTATAACCTTTTAGTGGTATATGTATTTTATATAGGTATACAGTAGGCATGATGGGCTCAGATTATATCATTTTTTCTAGTTAGATGTCTATTTAGGCAGAACCCTTGAGCTGGTACTTAATAAACATGTAATTACATAAACATTAGAACATTTCTCCTTTAATTTTTCAGTGCCTGCATTCATCTCTCTGTGCACTAATGAGCCCTTTCCTTTTATAGTTTTTTGTATATACATTTTACAGAGATAGGCATGCCTCAGGAGGCAATGTGAAAAGATAAGGGTTGCTCAACCCACTTGAGCTTTTTGGATTAGCAATTACGTTATTATGTTGTATTTTAGTATACTGTTAACATGTGCAAGCACTCCAATGGGAATAAAAAGAGAGCAATAGGATGAAGAACTCAGAAATCATTGCCTAAGGATGCTCAGAACCTAGAACATACATCCAGTAATTATTATTTGAGTAGTGCTTTTAAAAACCCAACCCTAACCAAACAGTTATTTTTCTATTTGATGCTTGTATTTTTTATTTAAATATGACTTATCAATGATACTATTCCTATTTCCATAAGAAAGGTCTTATTCCTGTCTCCAATCCTGCCTCATTTAGAACTTATATAAAAAAAAAACTTTTCCCTCCTCCTATTATTCATTAAATGTACTATTAAAATTTGTATTTTGGGTAATGTATATAAACAATGTATGCCCTAAGAATACAAAATGATAATTCTGGAACTTAATATATTTCTCACAAAAAGGATATAAGTCCAGGCCTTTTTCAGAACCTCCTAAGAAGCAGACAATGTATTCTGTAGGACGGACGCTGCTTTCAGAGTTAGACGCCTCACATGTCTTGTCTTGTAACAGGCAGTAGTAACAGCCAAGGCTGTATTCTGGAAAACTAGAAATATAGAAATGCAAGATTTCAGTACAAGTATGTGTATTCTATATATGGTCCAGTCAAAAATGTCATTATTAACATTTCTGTAGGGTTTTTAGTGAGAGTTAAAGTGTATGTAACTCTATTCCTCATTATCCCTCCTCTAAATCCAAGATTCCTCCCATTCCTCTCAGATATCTAATCTTGCTAGGTAAATTGTCTGCTGCTATTAAAGCAAAATAAAATACAATAGTCAAAAATTAAAGCCTATATGTTTACTTTAAGCTTTTTTAAACAATTTGATATATTATGAAGTCAGGTTCTTCACAAAAGCATACTATAAATATGACACTTCAGTGGTACTTCAATATTAGTTCAGAGTGTATGGTTTTTACCTTAGCTCCACAGATGCAACATTACCCATGCCCTCAAAAAGGGCTCCACGGGACAGACGCTTCGCTATGAAGCTTCTCAACTCTGGCTCAGCTTCAGCTGGTAAGTCTGTATCCACCAAGGAAAGGCTGGATAAAATATATTTAAAGGGATGCAGGTTAAGCACGTTTCTATCATGCAAATAGGAGTGCCTATTTAATGAAATATTAAAAACAATTCTAGTTTCCCAATAGTTTTCTAACTTTCTTTTGGAATGAAGGAAAAGGATATTGCTGTAAACAAATCATGGTATGTATGTTTTTATGTTGCAAATTGATGATATTGCCTAATTGTGCTTCATTTAATATAAAATCCTGATTGGGATGCTTCCATTCTAGCAAGCAAAAAACATAACTACATTAAGCAAAACTGCATTAATAAACACAAAACAACATTCAAGTAAGCTGCGACAGGCTGTGAGATCTGGAAAGATAAAGAGTACAACACAAACAAATAGACTGCCAGGGGTGATACATTTTGTGTCACTAATTAAAACATTACCTGAAATCTTCAGTTGAGGGAGTGTCTGCAAAAGTACCGGCTGGGCTCCCATCATAGCTATCTACTGCCTGCTGGGATGGGCTGTGAAGATAAGAAGATACAGATTAGTGGGATCTGTGAGAGGGAGGAAGAAGGTATCACATTCAACATGGCCACGTGAGTTTTGAAGCTGTTGAGGTAGTGAAGGGTTAATGTTCCCTGGCTGAGATCCCATGATCTCATGTGGTGCCTCTGCGCAGTGTACAGTGAATTGCACCGACTCATACTATGCTATGCATATAATGCTGCTATAAATATATACCACTTGCAGTATACACTACACATGATGACCCTAACAGTGTACACTACACATGATGATACCATTAGAACTCTGTATATAGTGATATCACCACATGAAGTACTGCACTGTACATAACACTAACTTCAGTATACATTGTATTGTACATGATACCCATGTACAGTGGCCTATACTGTTCATGATATTGCTGTATATGTGTACCATCCTTAGACTGGTCCGCTGCACGTCTGCTGTATGTATACACTGACCTTAGATCTGCTGTATGTCAGTATACACCGCAGTGTACCCAATACTATCATACTACAAATTGTACCTAATGCTCTAACACTAACCTCTTGCACCTAATGCTGTCAGTATACACCACACATACAGCCCATATCAGTGTACTTTATCCAGTATACACAGCACATATAGACCATACCAGTGTACATTATCCAGTATACACCGCACATATAGACCATACCAGTGTACATTATCCAGTATACACCGCACATATAGCCCATACCAGTGTACATTATCCAGTATACACCGCACATACAGCCCATACCAGTGTACATTATCCAGTATACACCGCACATACAGCCCATACCAGTGTACATTATCCAGTATGCACCGCACATACAGCCCATACCAGTGTACATTATCCAGTATACATTGCACATACAGTCCATACCAGTGTACATTATCCAGTATACACCGCACATACAGCCCATACCAGTATACATTATCCAGTATACACCGCACATACAGCCCATACCAGTATACATTACCCAGTATACAATACCCAGTATACATTACCCAGTATACATTACCCAGTATACACCCCATACCAGTGTACATTACCCAGTATACACCACACATACAGCCCATACTCGTGTACATTACCCAGTATACACCACACATACAGCCCATACCAGTATACATTACCCAGTATACATTACCCAGTATACACCACACATACAGCCCATACCAGTGTACATTACCCAGTATACACCACACATACAGCCCATACCAGTGTACATTATCCAGTATACACCACACATACAGCCCATACCAGTATACATTATCCAGTATACACCACACATACAGCCCATACCAGTATACATTATCCAGTATACACCGCACATACAGCCCATACCAGTATACATTATCCAGTATACACCGCACATACAGCCCATACCAGTATACATTACCCAGTATACATTATCCAGTATACACCACACATACAACCCATACCAGTGTACATTACCCAGTATACACCACACATACAGCCCATACCAGTGTACATTACCCAGTATACACCACACATACAGCCCATACCAGTGTACATTACCCAGTATACACCACACATACAGCCCATACCAGTGTACATTACCCAGTATACACCACACATACAGCCCATACCAGTGTACATTACCCAGTATACACCACACATACAGCCCATACCAGTGTACATTATCCAGTATACACCACACATACAGCCCATACCAGTGTACATTACCCAGTATACACCGCACATACAGCCCATACCAGTGTACATTATCCAGTATACACCACACATACAGCCCATACCAGTGTACATTATCCAGTATACACCACACATACAGCCCATACCAGTGTACATTACCCAGTATACACCGCACATATAGCCCATACCAGTGTACATTATCCAGTATACACCGCACATACAGCCCATACCAGTGTACATTATCCAGTATACACCGCACATACAGCCCATACCAGTGTACATTATCCAGTATGCACCGCACATACAGCCCATACCAGTGTACATTATCCAGTATACATTGCACATACAGTCCATACCAGTGTACATTATCCAGTATACACCGCACATACAGCCCATACCAGTATACATTATCCAGTATACACCGCACATACAGCCCATACCAGTATACATTACCCAGTATACAATACCCAGTATACATTACCCAGTATACATTACCCAGTATACACCCCATACCAGTGTACATTACCCAGTATACACCACACATACAGCCCATACTCGTGTACATTACCCAGTATACACCACACATACAGCCCATACCAGTATACATTACCCAGTATACATTACCCAGTATACACCACACATACAGCCCATACCAGTGTACATTACCCAGTATACACCACACATACAGCCCATACCAGTGTACATTATCCAGTATACACCACACATACAGCCCATACCAGTATACATTATCCAGTATACACCACACATACAGCCCATACCAGTATACATTATCCAGTATACACCGCACATACAGCCCATACCAGTATACATTATCCAGTATACACCGCACATACAGCCCATACCAGTATACATTACCCAGTATACATTATCCAGTATACACCACACATACAACCCATACCAGTGTACATTACCCAGTATACACCACACATACAGCCCATACCAGTGTACATTACCCAGTATACACCACACATACAGCCCATACCAGTGTACATTACCCAGTATACACCACACATACAGCCCATACCAGTGTACATTACCCAGTATACACCACACATACAGCCCATACCAGTGTACATTACCCAGTATACACCACACATACAGCCCATACCAGTGTACATTACCCAGTATACACCACACATACAGCCCATACCAGTGTACATTACCCAGTATACACCGCACATACAGCCCATACCAGTGTACATTATCCAGTATACACCACACATACAGCCCATACCAGTGTACATTATCCAGTATACACCACACATACAGCCCATACCAGTGTACATTACCCAGTATACACCGCACATATAGCCCATACCAGTGTACATTATCCAGTATACACCACATACAGCCCAAAGTACATTATCCAGTATACACCGCACATACAGCCCATACCAGTATACATTACCCAGTATACATTATCCAGTATACACCACACATACAGCCCATACCAGTGTACATTACCCAGTATACACCACACATACAGCCCATACCAGTGTACATTATCCAGTATACACCACACATACAGCCCATACCAGTGTACATTATCCAGTATACACCACACATACAGCCCATACCAGTGTACATTACCCAGTATACACCGCACATACAGCCCATACCAGTGTACATTATCCAGTATACACCGCACATACAGCCCATACCAGTGTACATTATCCAGTATACACCACACATACAGCCCATACCAGTGTACATTACCCAGTATACACCACACATACAGCCCATACCAGTGTACATTACCCAGTATACACCGCACATATAGCCCATACCAGTGTACATTATCCAGTATACACCACATACAGCCCAAAGTACATTATCCAGTATACACCGCACATACAGCCCATACCAGTATACATTACCCAGTGTACATTACCCAGTATACACCACACATACAGCCCATACCAGTGTACATTATCCAGTATACACCACACATACAGCCCATACCAGTGTACATTATCCAGTATACACCACACATACAGCCCATACCAGTGTACATTACCCAGTATACACCACACATACAGCCCATACCAGTGTACATTACCCAGTATACACCACACATACAGCCCATACCAGTGTACATTACCCAGTATACACCGCACATACAGCCCATACCAGTGTACATTATCCAGTATACACCACACATACAGCCCATACCAGTGTACATTACCCAGTATACACCGCACATATAGCCCATACCAGTGTACATTATCCAGTATACACCACATACAGCCCAAAGTACATTATCCAGTATACACCGCACATACAGCCCATACCAGTGTACATTATCCAGTATACACCACATACAGCCCAAAGTACATTATCCAGTATACACCGCACATACAGCCCATACCAGTGTACATTACCCAGTATACACCACACATACAGCCCATACCAGTGTACATTACCCAGTATACACCGCACATACAGCCCATACCAGTGTACATTACCCAGTATACACCACACATACAGCCCATACCAGTGTACATTACCCAGTATACACCACACATACAGCCCATACCAGTGTACATTACCCAGTATACACCACACATACAGCCCATACCAGTGTACATTACCCAGTATACACCGCACATACAGCCCATACCAGTGTACATTATCCAGTATACACCACACATACAGCCCATACCAGTGTACATTACCCAGTATACACCACACATACAGCCCATACCAGTGTACATTACCCAGTATACACCACACATACAGCCCATACCAGTATACATTATCCAGTATACACCACACATACAGCCCATACCAGTGTACATTACCCAGTATACACCACACATACAGCCCATACCAGTGTACATTACCCAGTATACACCACACATACAGCCCATACCAGTGTACATTATCCAGTATACACCACACATACAGCCCATACCAGTGTACATTATCCAGTGTACACCGCACATACAGCCCATACCAGTGTACATTATCCAGTATACATTACCCAGTATACACCGCACATACAGCCCATACCAGTATACATTACCCAGTATACACCACACATACAGCCCATACCAGTGTACATTATCCAGTATACACCACACATACAGCCCATACCAGTGTACATTATCCAGTATACATTACCCAGTATACACCGCACATACAGCCCATACCAGTATACATTACCCAGTATACACCACACATACAGCCCATACCAGTATACATTACCCAGTATACACCACACATACAGCCCATACCAGTGTACATTATCCAGTATACACCACACATACAGCCCATACCAGTGTACATTATCCAGTATACACCACACATACAGCCCATACCAGTATACATTACCCAGTATACACCACACATACAGCCCATACCAGTGTACATTACCCAGTATACACCACATACAGCCCATACCAGTATACATTACCCAGTATACACCACACATACAGCCCATACCAGTGTACATTACCCAGTATACACCACACATACAGCCCATACCAGTGTACATTATCCAGTGTACACCGCACATACACCCCATACCAGTGTACATTACCCAGTATACACCACACATACAGCCCAGAGTACATTGTCCCGCTCCTCTCACCTCCCCGTCTGGTACACATATAACGAGTAGTATTTGCTGCTCTGCCGCTCTCCCTTCCTCTCCTCCGGGAAGCCATCCTCGCTCCTCAGCTCGTCTCCATCCACAGACTCTGCCAACGAGCTCTGAGCCTGCAGCATCTCTACAACAGCCAACGCGGCTACAGTGACAGGTAAACACACAGCGCTGGGCCTGCTTCCCCAGCAACAGCAGCTGGGGAGAAAGGTTCCGGGAACAAAAGGTTCCTACCCTGGAAAATGGAGTCTAGTCCATTTACTAAATATCTACAACAACTAAATAATAAAAGTAATGCAATTACATGTTGGGGTGGAGCATTTATATTAAATAAAATAATAAAATAACATATTATATATTTGGTGTATTGATTGTTCCTGTGAAGTACTAATTCACTGTTATATAACAGTTGTCGTAATTGAGAGTTTGTCGGTAACGCTATGTTAAAAGTAATGGGCTCATCTTGACGCCCGAAAGTTACAGGTTTGACGGGGGAAGGCGCTCATGGCGATGCCTGCGATCAGCGCCGTAGGCCTTTGGCACTAATTGCGAGGCACTCAAGACTTTGAAAAAATTACGGCTTTAACGGACGACAT
The DNA here is from genome assembly GCA_027410445.1 of Discoglossus pictus. Classification (NCBI taxonomy): domain Eukaryota; kingdom Metazoa; phylum Chordata; class Amphibia; order Anura; family Alytidae; genus Discoglossus; species Discoglossus pictus. The sequence continues at coordinate 250,157,456 of CM050168.1, read as the reverse complement.
TTTTTTCAAGCCAGTAACTCGGAAGCCGTCGGAAGACCGCCGAAAGACACCAATTAATTACAAAAATGACTTACAAACTCACACACAGCACAGGGAAGCAGGGTGCCTGTAAGTGAGGTTGCATGCTAATTTGATATTTAATTGGCGTTTGTGGGAGGTCTGAAATTGGCTAAGCGAGAAAATAAATGGCAGCCGTAAAGACGTAATTTAAAAAAAAAAAAAGACTCAGAACAAGGCCGAAGCCTGTAGGGCTTATGCGCTCATCGCGAGGCCCGCAAGACTTTGAAAAAGGCACGATTGGCACACAAGACTTGAGAAGGAAGAGGAAGGAGAAAGACACAAGGGAGGGAGAGGGGAAGAGTGTGCAAAGAGACATAGGAGAGAGGGGGGTGAAGAGACACAGGGGAGGGAGAGAGGGAAATAAGGGGAAAAACAAAAGGGCAGGGACAGGGGGCAAAAAGACAGAGGGAGGGAGAGAGGGGGAACAGACACATGGAAGGGAGAGGGGGGGAAACAGACACATGGAAGGGAGAGGGGGGAAACAGACACAGGGGTCAGAAAGTGGAGAGAGGTTCTCAATGAGCACCAAAGGCGCTCATTGCAGACCTCGCGATGAGTGCCAAAGGCACTCAGCGCGAAGCACGAAAGTGGAGGGTTGGATGTCGTCTGCAATGACGGTGGGAGTAGACGGGAAAGTAGACAGTGGAAGGTGCTCATTGCAAGGCCCGCAAGTTAGAGGGGGGAAAGCCTTGCATTGTGTGGCAAACAGAATTGCCAGCCTTTAAATGTTATTGCCGTCATTTTTGACGGGCAAGTTGCTATTCACTTATATAGTTGTCATAGATGTGTAACGCTCCATAAGGAGCATACACACTTATGTGCCTTATGCGAATCGCGTGCCATGCGCTGGCGGAGGAGAGACACCCAAGGGAAGGGGGAAAAGACACAGGGGAGGGGGGGAGACACGGGGGGCGGGAGGAGGGGGGGGGGAAAGAGACACAGGGGAGGGAGGAAAGAGACAGGGGGGGAAAGGGGGATGAGACAGGGGAGGGAGAGGGGGAGGGAAGAGACACAGGGGAGGAAGAGGGGGGGAAGATACAGGGGAAGGGGGGTGGGGGAAAATTATATATTATGCCATCAGTTATAACGGCCAAACGACTAGTATAAATATATTAGTAACTTGCCCATCATAAATTACAGTATCGCTTTCTCTACTGTCTGTCGCTCACTCACCCCCTCTCCATCGTTCCTGTCTCTCTCTCCTCTCTCTCTCTTGTCTGTCTCTCTCTCTGTCCTGTCTCTCTTCTGTCTCTTGCTCTCTCTCCTGTCTCTCTCCCTCTCTCTCTTTCCCTATGTCCTGTCTCTCTCTCCTCTCTCGCTCTCTCTCTCTCTCTCTCTCTCTCTCATGTGTCTCTCTATCTCCTTTCTCTCTTGCCTTTCTCCCTTTCTGTCCTCTCTCTCTCTCTTGTATATCTCTCTCTCCCTATGTACTGTCTCTCTCTGCCATTTCTCTCTCCCTCTCTACTGTCTCTCTCTCTCTTCCTCTCTCTCTCATGTATATCTCTCTCCTGTCTCTCTCTCTTCCTCTCTCTCGCTCATGTAGAGATACTGGCGATCGGATTTCTCCCTGGATCAATACACTCTCTCTAATTATCCAGGATAACCCTGAATTCCCTTCCTAATAAGAAATAAATCCAGTCCCCTTTTAAAGTTATCTATCGAATCCGCTGTCACCACATCCTCTGGTAGAGAATTCCACAGATTAACCACCCTTACTGTGAAGAACCCTTTTTTTCTTTAAGGTGGAATTATTTTACTTCAAACCTCAAGGGATGTCCTCTTGTCAGTTGAAAAGCTCTTGGCACAAAAAGATCCCTTGACAATTCTTTATACTGACCCTGGATGTATTTATATAATGTAATCATATCTCCTCTTAGATGCCTTTATATTAGAGAAAATAAGTTTAATTTGGTTCGTCTTTCTTCATAACTTAGCCCATCCATTCCCCTAATTAGTTTTGTTGCCCTCCTCTGTACCCGCGTACTAGAGATTTGTATAGTGGCAAAATTATATTTGCTTCCCTTGCTTCTATACCCTGCCTAATACATGCTAACATTTTATTTACCTTTACAGCTGCTGGTTGGCTTTGAGCACTGTTACCTAGGCGGTTGTCCACAAGCACTCCCAAATCCCTTTCAATATCTGATACCCCTATATTTGCTCCATTAAGATTATAAATTGCATGGCTATTATTACTTCCCAGATGCATAACATTACATTTATTTATATTAAATCTCATCTGCCATTTAGATGCCATTCCTCAATTTTATGTAAATCCCTTGGAAAGGAAAGCACATCATTATCTGATTTAATTACCTTGCACAACTTTGTGTAATCAGCGAAAATGGAGACATTACTTTCCAGTCCTACCTCTAAGTCAGTAATAAATATGTTAAAAAGGAGAGGACCTAATACTGAACCCTGAGGAACCTCACTTACCACATTAGTCCACTAATCTCCTCATAGAAATTAATTAGATTTGTTTGATATAACCTATCCCTCATAAATCCATGTTGGCTCCTACTTATAATCTTGTTTAAATGGACATATTCTTGTATATTATCCATTATTAACCCTTCTAAAAGCTTTCCCACTACAGAAGTGAGACTCACTGGTCTATAATTCCCTGGATTTGCTCTTGCTCCCTTCTTAAATATAGGTATCACCTCTGTCTTTCTCCAGTCATCTTGTAGAGACCCTGTGTTGAGTGAATCCTGAAAAAAATGATATAATGGTTTTGCTATTACAGAACCCAGTTTTCTCAGTATTATCTAAATGAACAAATGACCAAGGAATTAAATCCTATCAAATGTGTTAGGCTCAACTTGGCAAGCACGGGGTTACACAAAAGGGTCAGTACTGACTAGAATGGAATTTACTGACCTCGTGCATATACCCGTAAATGACAATATTGGATAACCCTTGTTTATTGATGTATTGAGTACCATACATATGGAAAGAATTATCTATGGGCTGGACACACATACTAAAACGGACTAAGATGCTATAAACAATGGAAGTCTCTGCAAATTGAATGTGTGGGACATAAAGGACCAAACAGAGATTGAAAGTTTGTTATACAGACTGAGTGATGGAACTAAAGGTGAACCAGAACGAAATGGATATACTGGAGATGTGGAGTTTGAATGTTTAGTTTCTGTGATGTCATCACATTCCTTTGTAAGGGCCTCATTCTATTATCGGCCGTAAATCGGCCGTAAGGCTGCGATTCCTTGCGAGGGTTCAGTTAACTCGCGATTCTATTATACGGCCCCGCAAGGATCTCCTTTTACGGCCGGCCGCATATCTTGGAACCGGCCGTAATCTGTGAAATATAAAAACTGAAAAATAAATTCAAGCCTGCACTGTACAGCTCTGTAAATGCTAGGGATCATATTGGGGGACATGAGGATTAAAAGAAACCCACTCTCAAGCTTGCACATCTGCCCAAACCCGAGTTCAAATTAACTGTTTATTTTCCGGCTGCGGCGTGGGCGGGTCTGAGGTGCTCCAAGCCCTATGGACTTTTTACATGGATATTTTACGGATATTAAAAATAAAATATTTTACGGATTTGAGTACAGGATAATTATGTGCTATTTTTTCTAACACCTAAAATCCCTTTATAGTCTTCTCAAAGTGCAGGATGGCTTTATTTGAGCTATTTTATGTGCTTAATTGGTGCTAGCAAGACCTTTTTCCTGCAAGTAACTGCGGCTCGCTTTTAGCCTTGCAGAGAGGGTTCCCGGAGCAATTGAATTGCAAATAGGAATTTCTTACGGCCGATTTCCTTGCGGCCGTTTAAGATCAAAGGATTTCCTCCGGCGCGAGCGGCCGCAAGAGATAGCAAGGCACCGGCCGCAAGCCTGCCGGAATCCCCGGCCGTAAGGGAATAGAATAGCAGAATAGCTTGCGGCCGGTCCTTGCGGCCCCGCAACGGCTGCGGCCGATAATAGAATGAGGCCCTAAGTCTATAAGAAGTTGGTACAATGTGGCTTAGGCCATTCTAAGAATCAGGTAGACATTCATTCACACATGACGTCTGAAATTGCTAATGTAACAAGGTTTTGTACTTATAACCAATAAACACATGCTAAAGACTGAAGTATTTTGGAATATTTTATCGTAAGTTTTTCATCGGTAACCTGAATCCCATTAATAACGAACTAAGATCTTTAATGGTGACCCAAGATCTCTAACAGAAAACCAGATATTTGGTGAAGGTAGTGTAGCCCCATTATGTTGCAGTGACGCAACCACTGGTACCCCCCTTGTATATACCAAAGAACCTATTTAGCTCATCTGCCTTTTCCTGGTGACTAGTTTTCAGACGGCCTGTGTCACATTGTAATATTCCTATAGCTTCCTTTTCCTTGCCTTCTTCCCATTAATATACTTAAAAAATATTTTAGGGTTAGTCTTACTCTCTTTTGCAATTCATTTTTCATTTTCTATTTTAGCCAGTCTAATCGCGCTTTTGCAAGCCTTGTTTCCTTGTACTCCCGTAAAGCCGTCTCTGTCGCCTCTTGTTTGTATAATTTAAATGCCTGTTTTTTACTCCGTATCTTGATCTTTAAATCATTGTTAAGCCACATTGGATGTGATTTACTCCTTTTACTTTTATTCCCACTTGGTATATGGTGATAAGTATGTATATTTAGTAAGGATTTAAATGTTGTCCATTTATGTTCAGTATTTTTACCTGCCAGCTCTCTGTCCCAGTCTATATTTTGTATTGCTGCCCTTAGACCGTTAAAATCTGCCCTTTTAAAATTAAGAGTTTTTGTTGGCCCCTTAAAATTTTGTTTTTTAATTCAATCTCAAATGAGACTGTGTTGAGATCACTGTTTCCCAAAGGTTGCCCTATTTCAGCATTTGATACTATATTGATATTATTTGTGATAACTAAATCCAAGATAGCTTCATTTCTAGTAGGCTCTTGTATAACCTGGGCCATATAATGATCCCTGAGTGTACTCAAGAACCTGCTCCCCTTATCTGAACTGCTGGTATTTTATCCAGTTTATTTCAGGGTAATTAAAATCTCCCATTATTAGAACTTGCCCATGCTTAGCTGCATTTCCAATCTGTAACAATAATTGTATTTCATCACTTTTAGCTATATTTGGGGGTTTATAGCATACTACAACCAATATTATTTTGGAATTTGCTGCTCCGCTATTTAACTCTACCCACAAACATTCAGCATTACCACTAGTTCCACCATAAATATCTTCTCTGACTATAGGCTTAAATTCAGGCTTAACATACAGACAAATTCCTCCTTCTCTTTTACCATTGAGTAAATAGGTTATACCCATCCAGATTGACAGTCCAGTCATGAGATTCATCCCACCACGTTTCTGTAACGCCTATTAAATCCCATTTTTCATGAATTGCTAATAATTCTAACTCTCCCATTTTTCCTGGCAAGCTTCTGGCATTAGCAAGAATACACCTTATGTTATGAGTTTGTAGTTTGGTGGTGCCTGCCACTGTACTTGAGTTACTTAGTACTACCTCCCTATCGACCATAATAACCCTCCCCACATCGCCTCCCCTATGAGTTGTTAATTCATCCCTTATACCCTCTACACTTTCCACCCCATTTCTTATATCTAGTCCCCCCCCCCACCTATTAGTTTTAAGGAAAAAAAAAAAAAAAATATATATATATATATATATATATATATATATATATGTTTTTTTTTTTTTATTATTCTTCGACCTTTGCACTATAAATCTGCCCCCTCATTTCTTTGAAGTTTCTCCTTTTCTTTGAACTCCTACACTTTTACTAGAATGAACTTATACTAGAAATGTTCGCAAGCTCACAAGTTCGCCCCTTCTCCTGTTTATATTAACTTCTGCCTTCTCACTTGGGCACAAATAGTGCACTCTGCAGTTTATCAGACTTTACTTGTAAAAAGTAAAATCCACTCCAGGTTGTTTGCCTCTTCTCTTTATACACATTTTTTGCAGCGCATAAGTGTGATTACTTTTTTTACATTTATATCAGGTCAACTAAAGTATGCCATATTACACAATATAGGTGAAAAACAATTGATATAGCATGATTCTAACAATAATGTTGACCCACACTGAATTGGACTGAGCCATGCCAAACCGTCAGTCTTTTCTATGAAAATCTCCCTGTCTTTCTTAGCCCCAAATGTATCTCTTTTGTAGACACCATATCCTGCATTACTCTGGGTCCTTTTGTTATTTTCTCTGAAAGTTTACGAGAAAGATAGAAGCCTGGAATATCAATTCCACAAAATACATGTTTGGATTGAGTATTGTGCACCTTAAGTATTTACACATCACATAGACTGGTGATAAGACTACATAATAGTGGATAATTTTTCAAGAATATAAGAGCACCTCTTTGGCCGTTTGAAATGTTGGAAGGTATGATGAGCACCTATACTGGATACAAAGTGAAATGGAGTGGGCATGCATAATGGACGCACATAGTTAATTGGACTGAGCACATGTGCTAGATATACACTGAATGGATTACACTAAGAGCATACTGTATGTATACAGTACAAAATGGACTGAAAGTGGCCTGGTCATTAGTTCTAGTCCTGGACTGCTGATCTGTCAAAGACATGCTGGAAATCCTGGGAACTGTGAACCATTTAATGGCAGCCATTCAGATGGCCTATGGCAAATAACATGGGCTGAGGATGGGGACTATAGGTTGGGCTACTTCAGGCTAACATGATTATCAGTGAGAATATTGGGTAGGCCTGGTCATGTAAGATTGGACACCTACTGGATTAGGTACCAGATCTACCTTCTTCCTCCTTGAAGCACCGCAGCCCAACAGTAATTTTCCTCTTCAATGTCCATGTAGCCCCTCACATTCGTGGGTAACTAATGATGGAGCAAGTGAGCAGATCTTCTTGTAGTGGTCAGAAGAGCAGCAGCCCACCCTTAAAAGTATCAGAACAAAACTAAACAACCTGAACATTTTGAAGGACAACTTTTTTCATGGGATAGAGATCTCAATCAAAAGACTGTCCCTTAAAAACAGGGATATTTGTCTATAATAGCGACACTGAATATGTAATAGTACAATCATTTATTTAAAGGGCCATTTACCTCACTATAAGTGATCTTCATTGTGTGAAAGAGCACAAGATTCTATGTTAAAGTGATCTTTTTTTTTAAATTTAATTAAACTAAGAACAGTTACAAATTTGCAGTCTTAGGTTTGTTTACAGACACACTGCAGGCTGCTCCATGATTTACAACATCTGCCGACAACGGCCGTTCCAAGCTCCGTGAACAGAAAGAATGATGGTTTTAGTCTCTTTCAGGAATGTAATCAGCCATCAGTTAACCCACGAATAACATATTTGTGAGTTTCTAGAAGTCATTTCCCTGCACAGATGAATTTGGGAAAGGTTAACCCTCTTTCTGATCTGCTTTCTGCACACAGCTCTTGCTGTCAGTCTCTCTGGAGGCATGTCTAATTCTCATGTAAACATAATTCAATTTATGATTTTTTCTGTGAAAAAGGCACCTTTTTCAAAAATTCTAAAGGTATTTAAATATATTTTCAGGAATACATTAAAGTGGTGTGCTCCAAGTTGTGCTGAATTAACTGGCCTTTTGATGATGAATGTAGGTAGTATTTAATCAACTGATAGGTAGTCTGAACTCTGAATAAATAAAATTAACCAAAGAATATACATATCCTGATGCACAGAAATGCAAGTACTTATCTAACAAAAAAACTGACACTATTAAGTTTTAGTGCCAATGCATATCTATATATGTATTCAAACAAAGCACACAAAAAAATATTATAGGTTTTCTTTTTTGCACTCAATTATGAATTTTAAAATTGAACTTTTAATTAAGTCTGAAAATTAGAGGAAGATAAACTTACAACAGGGAGACAAATATGTAGTGTGTCATTTTAAATCTCATTGCACTAATGTAACATAATAAATATATTGTAATTATAATTAACCAAAGTGTATATTTCTAAACACTTTAGACCTATCTCTGGAGACTCCTTAGGGCTGATAACTCCCCATAGTGTATAACCTTCAATTAATATTTCCTGAATCTATGTTAGATCTTGTTTATCAACTGTGAATATATATAGTTTTATTTCATAAAGGACATTTAGTTATTTCAAGCAATATAATATTTCTTAATCACATTATTGTTGCTAACTCTGCTTTTCACAAGTTGCTGTAACATTGCCTCCTCTCATCTATGACAGCAACAATGTGATAAATTGAGGTAACCCCGAGTGCAAAAACTGTAATCCTTTCTTATGCTTTTTATTTAAATAAAACTAACAAAACCCATTAAAATTCATTCACTCCTATGTGAAACGTATGTCCACTAAATGTAATAGTTTCCACTGTGTTAATGTACGGTAATAATCATAAAACGGCTCTTGAAGGCAATATTAACTACTCATCTCTTAAGTTTTTCCTTTACACTTTGCCACTAGAACCTCTAATTTCCAAAATAAATTATCCAATAATTTCTCTACAGATGAGACTCAAATAATGTTCTCCTTCCAAACTTTAACTGTAGTATATCCTCTTGCATTTTCTTCTTATTCACTACCATTAAGTTTCGAGGCATTCAGCATTGTTTGTGGATAATCATTATGCTAATGAGTGGCTCTCAAATGTGAATGTGCTTTAAGATAATTGTAGAACTCTTTGTCAAAACAGCAATGTTTATGTAGCTGAGAGTAACAGGGTCCCTTGGCAGGTATACATTTCATACATTCACATATCTTATTACACTGTCCCAACAGATTATTTAAGAAAAAAAAGGAAGTATATTCTGTACTAAAAGTACCATCATCCATTCCATTTAATATTTGCATTCTGAAACGTTCTACGTACACATTCTTCTTGCCTTCAACCAGGAACCATACTGTACCATCGTCTCTCACACAAAATCTCACCCTCCACACTAATCATATTCATTACATTCATAAGATAAGGAAGTCTATTGTATAAAGTGTCTTCTTTATGAGACATAGAACAAAGGAAGTATAATCTGATCAATGTCTGATTGTATCAAAGTAGCCAGGTAGCCTCTGGGGGGTGTGACCACACCTATTGTCCCTCTATGTGTATTGTGTGGCCAACTATGGGGGATGTGTATTGCCTGTGGGAAGAGATGTGTATATATATTTCTGCACAACAAAATAAAGACAGTATTCTTTTGACTCCCAATTGAGTGTCGTCCAATATGGGAGGTTGGGGATGGTGAGACTGTAGTGCTTCTTGGATATTTTACCGTATACCAGCGGAGATATTGGATTCGTGTTCCAACTCCGTTACAGAAAGCAACTTGGATTAAAGAGACATTATAAATCAGAATCAGATAAAGAAGAGGTGGAAGGAATACACAGAAGATCTATACAAGAAGGATCTTCACAGCATTAATAACCTCAATAGTATGTTTAATGTGCTGGAGCCAGACGTCTTGGAAAGTGAAGTGAGATGGGCCCTAGGAAGCCTTGCAGATAACAAGGCTGCATGAGTTGATAGAATCCCAGCTGTTCCAAATCCTACAAGATGATGCTGTCAAAGTGTTGCTTGCCTTATGCCAACAGATTTGGAAAACTCAACAATGGCCAGTAGACTCAACAATGACACTTCCTGTTGAAATGGAGACTGAGTGGGTGTTTTCTCCTATGTTGTATTATGTATTGAACAGTGGAAAGAGGAGAGATGGGATTTGTGGACTCATTGATGAAAAGAGATCCAATTCTAGCAAAGGTCACCATCTCACTCCATTTCATAGACGTAGTAAAGGCAGCTAGCCGTATACATGAAATCCTGTCTGGTTCTGCCCTGTAATTACCCTCTTGTGCCTTGAAAAGGAAGTATGACTATCATGGCAGCTTTCTATGCACTACCAAAGTCTGCTAAAATTCATATTTTCTCTGAAAATACTTTGCTGTCCATAACACAGATGCTAATATTCCTTGCATACTTCACAAATATGTGAAGATTTACATTGGTCATTTATAGTTCGAAATAAAAGGAAATAAACAAATATATTAAACAAATGTTCAACATTAAATATATATCATTTATCTGCATGTAGAAATTCCAAAGGGATTATGAACCTTTAACATATCTCTAATAAAAATTTACACTGCTTGATATAACAAAAATAATTTAATTAATTATAGTATTATAACAAGTTCTCTGCACCACTGATTCTTAATGTTTTTGGCGGCAAGAACCATCTGGATATCTTTTTTAATAACGTTGATCTGCTATTGACATCCATACAATTTATTAACATAGAGATGGAACTTTTTAGTAAAGTAGAGTACATCTTAAATGCAATCTTTCAATAATTTGTGAATAGATATGCAATGCATACCTCCCAAATGTCCCTTTTTGGGTGGATGATCCCCTGTTCAGGCCATATCCTTGTTACTCAAGTACTCCACTAACATTGCTAGTTTGGAGAATCCTTCACATCTTTCCAACGCATTTATATGTAGGAGCTACTTATTTGCATAATAATGCTGCATGCTGAATATCTCAAATGAACATTTTAAATGTATTCATTCATATCTGAATACTAATAAAGGGTTCACAGTAGTTTAGGATACACCTAAAAGTTGTGAAGTATATATCAAACTAATAACATTAGCAGATGTGTAAGAAAGTATCATCATAGATCTTGTTTAAAATCATTGAAGGTTTTGGTATTGGACACTATCAGCCTTATTAAATTGTGATTCGGACAATTAAACAGGGCTCTATATAACCACATATCATACTTTTTTTTACAGAAGTTTTTAGTTAGTGAACTTCTATCCAAAAGCAAGGTCTTCACTAACTAAAAACGGCTGTAAAAAGAATATGCTTTGTGCTTATATAGAGCCCTATTCAATTGGCCGAATCACAATTTAGTAAGGCTGTATATCTCCTGCACATGTTCAGAAACAAGCAGCTCATAACAATTATTTGATGTACTTAAAAAATAGAACAAATAAAATAGTAATTATGTCATATACAAACTTCCAGTTGTAAGGCCTCAGAACTTAACTGATTATGCCTTAAGCATGGCCTATAATTGTTGATAGGAATTAGCAGCTGGTGACAATTCCAGAGCTTAAGAAAATCATCTGACTATTTAAACCTTGTGCTAACACACATTGCTCCTCTGAGCAACTGATGGAGGACATGAAAAATCAAGTTAATTGATGCCTAAATTTTCACTGTCCTTAATGTCATTAAGAAATGGCATTTACGGGAAATGTGGAAGACAAGATCTGGAAGACGAAGAATGCTCCCAGATCAGATAGAACTGATCATATGCTGTTGCTCCGTTATGGGCCCAGTGCTGCCTAATTTCTGGCAAAAACAAAATAAAGATATTAAAAGGTTATTTTTCTGTAGTGCAATGTAATGCAGCGGAGTGGACCCCCCCCCCCCCCCATGTAGCATTTACCCTTCACCAGCATACCATTCAACCCCCAAACCCCCCAGGGGTCCCTTGTCACACCATTCACTCCCTCATGCCCCCCCTCTCTGTGGACCATTGACCCCCCACCTCTTACTTGTGCACCGCAGACCCTGGTCCAGATCCCATTACTCAGAGGTTGGGTATCCTTTCCCTGATGGAGCTTCATATTGCAGGGGAAGGGAATTCCTAATGACATTGCATGCCCCTAATGACATCCATGGCACTGGAGGAGGGGGCAGAGGGGTGAGAAAAAAAAGTTTTTTTGCACTGGGGCCCTCTATTCACTAGCTCTGCCACTGGCAGGAAGGTTTTGCTGACACAAGGGTAGTGGTGCACAGTTGTTTACAGAAATATAATGTGCATGGGAGAGTCATCAGCAGGAAACCTTAACTCATCACAAAACTCTACGTTTGATGTATGCAAAACAACATCTAGATAAGCCAAAAGCATTTTGTAACCAAGTGTTGAAGCTTGATGAAGTAAAATCGAACTCTGGCAACAATCACTAAATCTATGTTTGAAGAAAAACATAGTATTCGAAGAAAAGAACACATTGCCCACTGTTAATTGTGGGGTTGGGGCTTTGGGGTTGTGTGGCAACCAGTAGACCAGGAAACATTGTACAGGTAGAGGGAAGAATTCCACTAAATATTAACAACTTTTGGAAGTGAATGTCACACAGTCAGTTAAGACACAGAAGCTGAAAAGAGACTGGCTACTACAAGACAACAATCCAAAACACACCTTGAAAGTCATGACCTACCAGAAGAAACGCAAGCTGAAGCCCTTGGAATGGACCTCACAGTCCCCAGACTTGAACATCATTGCAAATATGTGTGTACATCTGAAACACACTGTAGATGCAAGAAAGCCTAAGAATACCTCAGAACTAAAAGAAATGGTCAAGGAAGAGGTGGTGGGAAATTCTTAAAACATGAATAGAAAAACTCTTAGCTGGATACAAAAGCGCTAACAAGCTGTGATATCTGCCAAAGGGGGTGTTACTGACTTAGTAGAGTGCCCAAACTTTTGCACATGCCACAATATCTATTGTAATTTTTCCATTTACATTCATCAAATAAAAAGTCATTGTGTATTAGTATTTGCATAAAATGTAATTTTGCAAATCCTTTGCACATCAGGAATCATCATAATTTGTAAAATAAATAATATATATGAATGACATCATATGGTGGTCCTTTAATCAAATCAGTTAATATATTGCTTATGCAGTGATAGGCAATCTTTTTCAGTTGAAGGGCTGTATATATGTCCCCTGAGACCTTAAATGGGATGCACAATGGTTTTTAGCTTTTTGAGACAAAAAATATAAACTCAATGTGGGAAAGAGGCAGAGGTGGATTAATTAGTAATGGAGTAATTGATTATGAAGAAAAGTATTTTGCAGTGCAGAGATAGTTATTTGGTATCAGAGAGTTGTCGAGAGTTAAAAAGGACTCTGGGAAGTGTAATTTATTATCATTTGTTTGTAGCGCGTTTATCCAAGATACTTATAAGGTATAAAGGAGGTGTACTAAGGTGCAACAGGTCAGAAGCAAGACGGGATATTGGTGCAATAGGTAAAGCCAAGAGGAAAAGGGGGAAAGGATTTAAAGTGCAAGTTCCACCTAAAATGAAGTTTAGGATCATTCCTGTTAGGTTCCTGCTAGATGGTGGAGCGTTGTGGCGTGACAAGGCTTTGTTGAATTTGTCCTTAGGGTTAGAGGTAGGCTAGCGGCAGTTAAGCATTACATAGGACAGTAGTGGCACACTACCCTAAATCTAACAACAAATGCAACAAAGGTGTGCCACTGTGCTGGTGGGGACATAATAGGAAAGAACCAACGCTTATCTTAAAATTCCTAGGTATGATTATGGAAAAATTATGAAACCTTTTCTAGTTACTCCTCCAGGTTTGTGGGGATAGCTGACATTTTACATATCAGTTTGTCACTGACTGAGCTCTGTATGCTGAGTTCTAGGTCCTGAGAGTTGCTTCCATGTTCTATGTTCCTAAGCAGCTCACATCACCTAACATACAGAAGGCCTTGTAGCAATAAAGGTTAAGTTCTAGAACTTCTACACATTCACTTGAACTTCTTCAAATGACCTATTTTATAGAAGAGAGCTTGTGTTTAGGTGAAACCACCCCTTTAAATTATATCAGTATAATCCGAAGAGGAAAATAAATATTAAGGACCCTGTGTGTTGTATTGAGCATCTCCTTAAGACATTTGCCCAAAAGCAAAATGGCGGCGATTGCGTCAGTATCTTGGGTGGGCGGGAACTCGACGTTCCCTCCCTGCGCTTTGACGCACTGCATTCTGGGATCGAACGCCTAACTCGACCAGGCGCCATCTTGTTGTCTCTTTATCTCGGTCTGCCGCAGGTTGTGGCGCTTGCATTTGGGTTCCTGTTGGTTACAGCTCCCTCTCCGGTCCCGCCGCTCTAAACGATGGGGAGAAAGAAGAAGAAGCAGCTGAAGCCCTGGTGCTGGTATCCTTTTCATGTTAGTGGGAGGTGCGAGGTATGAGCCGGCGAGTGGTGGAGACACGGAGCTGAGGCCTAGCAGCGCCCTGGCAGGCACCTCACGGCCTTATGTAAGTGGCCAGGCGTAGCAGCTAGGGCGGGAAAAGTGTGAATGAGTATTGTACATGGGAATGTATTACTTGTTTATACATGAGGGGGGATTCATGGGGTACAGGGCTCCTAAATGTGCATACCTGGATCTTACAAAGCTCCTATAAACACCCCTTGGTAAATCCCGGGAGTCAACGAACTATTGTTCCTAAAATCCTTTATTATTGATGTCCTCGCCCCATAACTAAGCTGGTTGGTATGTTTTGAAAAATGTGTCGACTATATATATATATATATATATATATATATACACACACACACACACACAGTGCTACTATTACTATCTCGTTATCGGCAGGGGCCATACATTATCTTGCCCAACAGCATGATCGATATTGTTATATGTGTCTTGTTTAAAGTATTAAGTGCATGGCCATTTACCTCCATGTATGAGCTCATCATGGTATGAAAGAGCACAAGATTACATATTAAAATCTTTTATGTTTTGCAATTACACCAACAGTAATTTTTTATCGTTTTAAGTCAGTTTACAAACGCAGCCTGTACTGCCTACTAGCAGTTTAATGATTAAGACAGCAGAGCAAACTGGTGAGGATAGTCTTTGATGGCAGTTTTTTCCCCTTGAACTCAGCAATGCACTCAGAAGTTAATACTTATCTTACCCATTTAGATGATTACAGCATTTCATTATCTTTACAGAATGATTTGGAGAGGGTTAACTTTTTTTTTTCTTGTACTCACTACACAGAGCAGAATCTGCATGTCTTGGAGTGGGCAGCACGCGTTTAAAAAAATGAGAAGTTTTCAGCATGGTTTTAGGAGATCTTTACTATGGTGTGCTCCTGATTGTGCTGAATTAAGTGGCCCTTTAATGTTTAAGGAAGTACTGAAGTACATACCTAGCCTTTTTCTTATAGTTTAGACACTGCTTGCATCTCTCCAGCCTGATGGCTTTCTGCCCTTTAACGGTCTTTTTCTGTTTTTCCAGTTTTGTAGCCTCTCTAATTACTCCCTGCTAGCGTTGTGTGTGTGTGTGTGTGTGTATATGTGTGTGTGTGTGTATATATATATATATATATTTTCACAAATCGACCACCACCCCAAGGGTCATCAAGATTTTATTTGTTTGATGCAAAATTGCCCAATAAATCACATTAAGACCCTAGGAGTGCTGGTTGATTTGTGAATATGAGTAGAACATAATATAGTTTCAATAGTATTGTAGCAATTGCCATTACCTGTACAAGGAAGTTATAGTGACAATATTTTAGGGGATATATAACAATCTAAAGTACAAACACACACAATGTGTGTGTTAAAAAATAATCTCTGCGTACAAGTCATCTATCAATAATGATTTTGCCTGTTTATATATTTGTAAAGGACATAAATATTCTTCTTCCCCCCTATGGAAACACCTTGAATTAAGTTGCTTATTTAGACCATAAGGGTTGAGGATATTTACTCTATACATCAATCTAGATTCTGCCCTAAAGCATTGCTTATCTCTACCTCCTCCTCTTAACAAAGGTGGGACGTGATCAGTGACCCTAAATGTAGGCAAAATATGTTTTTTTCTACAAAATGTTTGGCTACTGGTTGATTAGAATTACCCTATTTAAAGGCTTTAACAATTTCTGGCCTATGATTAGCATTTCCTTCCCTCGGGTATAACTTGTTTTTTTCCTCGTATTAAAGTCCACACAGACAAGTAATTAAATAAACCACAAATTCGATGTGGCAATTATTAAATTGCTTAGTTGAATTTTTTTTTGGGGGGATAGAAAAAGGAGCCAGTACTCATGAGAGCAAGGTAATGCTTATTTAATTGCTATAGGGTGGTCACTTGTGACATAACATATTCCTAATAGTTTTCTATAAAGAGTATAACCTAATTTATATCCAAAAAGGTTACCATCTCTGCTGTATTAAAAAAAAATGTATCAAGACTCTCTAAAATGTTCAGTATTAACAAACCATACATGTAATTGAAAAATAGTAACAACACCGCAGCAATAGACTGGTGCCTCCAGACATTCCTGCTAAACCCACAATATAGAATAAACAGCTGTTACTCTAGAGGTATAAAATGTTGTTACTCTTAAGATGAGATTGGGAAGAGTGCCACATATTATTTTTTTATATATATTATACTATACATACACATTTTTGTTTATGTAAGAGGTACACATATCCTATTTACATAAAAAAATGGGTGATAATTAAGAAAATGAGGGGTTCTTCCTATATAATTCTTGTTGAAAAAAATACAATTCGCCTAGAGGGGCATAATAAATACACAATACGCACTCTACCTGGATGTTTCCAGCCCTATTTATTTTTATATTCTGTATATAGCTGCATGCAATAACAATCCTGATGAAATGGCAAAAGAGAAGCAAATTGACACTCTGTGAGCATAAAAGGGGACTTTTGTATTAATGTTTGCGTTCTTGTTGTGTATTATGTTTATAAAATAGGTATTTTTTATGTAGGCGCTTGACAAAACCAGCTCCTTTTATCTAATTTATGGCTCTTTTTGGAAATTATTCATGTTTAAATGTACACACTATTGCCTGCCTCCTTAAAACAGTTTGGCTCCTTGGTGACCTGGATGGCTCCTAGGTTTTTTTTAAACGTTTCAAACCTGCATGTCCATATAAAGTTTAACTATCTAAAGCATTTGTAATATACAGAGATACATCAGTATTTATAACTCCTTTTTAGTTTAGATTGCAATAACAAAAAACTGGTCTAGTATTTTATTTGACAAGTTATACAATTGATGTATGAAAAGTTAATAAACCAGCTGGCTCCATCTGTTGAAAATGTCACTTAAAATTTGTGCCTGGTGGAGTTGTATTTTGTTGATTTTTTTTTCTCCTTGCTGTGTAGTTCTATTGCCCTTAACTCTTGTGAATAGGTATTGTAACAGAGATTTCGATGACGAGAAAATACTTATCCAACATCAAAAAGCAAAGCACTTTAAATGTCATATATGTCACAAAAAGCTTTACACTGGGCCTGGTTTAGCTATTCATTGCATGCAGGTAAGTGTTTCATAAGTCACATTTTCAATTTGTGTCTACTTTTGTGTTGCTTTACAATATTTTGTAATATGGGATTTATTCTAGGTACATAAAGAAACTATAGATGCTGTACCAAATGCTATTCCTGGAAGAACAGATATTGAACTGGAAATCTATGGCATGGAAGGTATTCCAGAAAAAGACATGGAAGAGAGGAGGAGGTTACTTGAACAAAAAACACAAGGTGTGACTTTTGCAAGTTTCTGTAGAACTTTTACATGTATCCTAATTTACTGCTAACAAATGTTCTGATTCGCTTTTACAGTCTGCAAGTAATATTTTACGAACCAGTGCAATGGGTTCCTGATTTATTTTTCAAATTCCTAGTTTCTAACCATGTCCTCACAGGATTATACAGATTAATAATATCAGTTTTAAAAATATCTCAATTTTTTTTTGTTTATTATTCTATGGCATGTCAAATGCTGCTGCACATGCCAGTGCCTTGCTATTTTTATCATATTCTCTCATGTTTGCTTTTTGCTGCCTAGCCATTGGTTTACAGAAAACTATTAAAACAGCTATGCATGCAACATACATTAAATTAAAGTTGCACAGTATTATCTCTGGTAGTGCACTTGTGGACACTTCCAAAGTATGCATGCTGCCTTAAATTCAAAGGTGCAATGCAGAATAGAATAGGGAAGTTCACAAGATTGTTTTTCATGGAAAATATAAAACCAGTACTTAAGTATGTTGCTTTGTTTCAGCTGAGAGCCAGAAAAAGAAATCAAATGATGATTCTGATGAATATGATGATGATGATTCTGTACCATCCACATCATTTCAACAACAAATGCAACCTCAGCAGGGATTTATGCCAGCAATGGGACAACCAGGTCTTGGCATACCAGGAGCACCAGGAATGCCCCCAGGTAATGAAATGTTTGTATTTAAAGTGCTGCCTCATATTCTTGAGAAACTGTGTTAAGCACACTTTGCACCTTCTTTACACTAAATCAAATCCAAAGAATTAAATATCTAACGGCTATAAAAAATAGGGGGGGGGGGGGAATTGATGGCCTGATTATTCTTATCTGTATCTGCCGCACGTGCTGAATCAGTAGGAAGCATTTGCCATGGTTAAGAATATTAAAGGTGTATGGAAGTTTCATAGATTATGACTGCATCAGGAAGGAGAATCAATGTATGCAAATATTGTTTTATTAATGAACTTACCCTAAGGTTGGCTAAATGTCTCCAGTTTTCTGGCAGTTTTTAAAAAGGAATGCCCCTGAAAATCTGAACTAAATTAGCATAAAATTCATAATTTGTTGTGGCCAATCAGATGCAGCTACAGCATTGTAGCAGTATGTGGATTCCATCTGCAGCAAAGCATCATGGAATTTGTAGTCTTTTGATCCCACCACATACCCCTCTGCTCCCTGGAATGAAGCAGTTCAGGTGGTACTGCTTTGTTTCTCTGCAGTTTATCTATTGGTAATATGAGGTGCCTTTGGGAGTGTGGGGATAGACAGTTAAGTGTAGTTGCTTGAGAGTCACTGTTTTATTAAGTCTAATTAATCCTAAACCCCCATAAAAACCCTTAAACTATCTATTAAACAGCAGCTGCTAACATTAAAGTCGTATTAAGCTAAAAAAAAAGGGGGAGTTGATTTTTTGAAAAAAAAATGTGGATGCCGGTTGTGCAGGATAATTGTGATAAGTGAGTTTTTGCAACCAGGGAATGGAGGCAGGTGCCGGTTGGTTGAGTGCTGGATAATTTGGAGTTTGAATTTAATATATATATATATATATATATATATATATATATATATATATATATATATATATATATATATATATATATATATATATATTATTTTTTTTTATTTTTTTTTTTTGTGTGTGTATAGAATGGATCAATGTTTTGTGTTTCTGATGAGAAAGTAAAAAATAGGGAAATGTCCATATACCCTCTTAATGCTAAACTTCAGACGGAGCTAAACCAGTGTTTTTTCTTGGTCTTACCACTGGCATTAAACAAAACTACAACTGTAAGTGACTTGTTGCAAGCAATTTGTCTGTTTTCTTAACTGGCTATATACATTCTCAATGGAAATAAGAGATGAAGGTTCTTGCAGGCCATATATTTACAAGGCTCACTACTCCATTTTCCTGTAACATGTTGGAGAAGAGGAGTAGTAAACAAGCACACATCTAACTTTCATGCAAATCTTCTACACTGTAGACCACACATTTTTTATACTATTTTTTTTTAAGTTTTATATCATGATCTATTAAATGCGTGATATAACATTTCAGACTATAGTGGTGCTTTAATCGGCCCCAAGGACATAAAAGTACAGGTGCCCACAGGGAGCTGGGAAGACTATCCTTGATGTTCCGTGAAATTAATCTATTTTTTGTTATGGAAAATTAATCTATTCCCTGAAGCCATGTATGGTTTTTGTAACTGCTTTATATATAAACAAGTCCCTTTTTTTTTTTTTTAACAATACTTATTCAATGTAATAGTTGGCTAAATACTATTACATACTACTGTGAGCTACCATTTACATTTTTTTTTTTTTTTTAAAGGTATACCACCACTAATGCCAAATGTGCCACCTTTGATGCCTGGATTGCCACCTGTCATGCCTGGAATGCATCATGGGTTAGTATGGAATGTAAATCTACATTTGTTGTTACCTTTTCTTATTACAATTTCATAATATCAAATAATCAACATAGTATCAAAGTACTACGTTGTATAAAAACACAATCTTATTTTCACACAGAATGATGTCAATGGGAGGCATGATGCATCATGGACAAGGGATGCCTCCTATGATGGCAGGTTTGCCACCAGGTAGGAAATAAAAATTATTTGCCAACACTTTATAACTGTGTATTTTTTTTATTTTTATTATTATTACTTTTTTAATTTCTATAAACAGCTGTGGGTATCTGGTGTACCATAATTGGTACCTCTTCTGTCTCTTAAGGATAAAATATAACTTTATAACTATGCCTAGTACACACACAATCCATAATCTTTCAAGAAAACTATATTTGTAGAGACGTTTATTGGCATTCGCGTCTTGAACTATATGCAGTTAGGACATACTTTCACACCACTCTGCTTTCATGACTTCCTACACTATATTTATGGACGTCTTCTTCAGCCACGATTAGTTGATACTGAAGAATCATGGTGACTAGTGTCTCAACTGCAGAGCTACTTCGCACATACTGCATTTGTATGGATTCATCAGGCCTCCTTTTAGAACTTGCACATGCCTGAGCTTATGAACATTTCTATTGCATATTATGCTAGTGCAAGGGCCCTCCTAAAAAAAGATTTCAAGCAACGCTGCCCATTTCTGTACTTCTTATGATTGTGTATAATATATGGTAATATAAAAAAATAACTTGTTTGGGTATTTGCAGTTGGTATAAATGTTGAAATCCTCTGAGATCAACCAACTGACCATTCTCTTCTTGCTGATTTCCTTCACTGAGTGTTAATGACCTGAGATAAAATACAGCCAAGGGGGAGGATATATTGGAAAGTATTTGCTTTAAATAGCATGTACGTTATTGGGGATCTTTGTGTTTTTTTTTTTTTTTTTGTTTTTTTTTTTTACAAAACACTTTTTTGATATGTAAATTGTGCTTATTTTGTCTCTAATGTGTACACTTACACCTTCTTTCTTTAATATTTATATCTTTTTTCTTTATACAACCATAATTCATTGTGGTGTCCAGTCAAACAAATGTCTCCAGAAAGAAAATAGGAAGGTATAAATGTTTGGCTAATAGATGCAGCTGTTTAACATTATTACATATTTCAGGCGTCCCACCTCCCATCGGTCTTCGTCCAGGAATGCCTCCTGTTACGCAAGGGCAGTCCTTATCTGCTCCAGGAGTCATGGGGAGACAGCTTACTCCTAGTACATCAGCACCAACCCTACAGTCTGCGCCCAAACCACTTTTTCCTAGTGCAGGACAGGTAAGAAATACCCCCATCTTAATAAAGTTACCTCACATAAGACAACACACAGTACCACAAGAAAGCGTTAAGATATTCTGCTGGAAGTAGTGTAATAGTCAATGTTAAAACTTGATTCAGAAATATATATATGTTTTAACTTATTTATTATTTTTTTCTTCCCTTCTCATGTGGTCTGCTTAAAAAACTGGCAAATATTACATTCCAATTTGCATAAACAAAACTAAGTAAGAGGTGCTAATCGGAGAACGACCTAACCTTAATAGGTTAGTTCTATGGGCTTGATGCCCCACTCTGAGAACAACCTCTTTTAGCCACTTGTGCCCTTCACACAGGAAAAATAAAATCCTGTAGTATATCAGTCTGGTCCCACTCACTAGAGTGACCCAGCTCTGAAATACCAGGCAATTCTAACCTGAACAGGAGAAACCGCAAAGCCCAGACGTATGTTTTGGCCTCTGTGGGCCTTGTCAGTGAGGTGTAGCTGAACTCCCTAAGGCACAGCGAGCAAGGCGTCCACGTCTGCAGTCTCCTATTACCCTTCGGGAGACTAAACCCTAAAGGTAATTTGCATAAACAACTGTCAGAGTGGCTAATCAGAGAACGAACTAATCTTAATAGGTTTGTTCTATGGACATAACCCACTCTGAGAGCATCATTTTAGCTCAATTTGCAGCTTAAACAACCACTGTAGTTAAAAGGAAAAAAAATCCTATGTCCATGGGCTTACTCAGCTGCTAATGTCATATGACATACTTCTGAAAGTTGTTGCTTTTTCTTTGAGAGAAAATCTGAATTTAACAATTGAGTTCCAAAAATCTATTGTGTGTTCCATCACTTCATGAGAACTGGATAATGACAATGTGGTTGTTTATCAGATGAGGGTGGGACAGTAGAGTAGGGAACATGGAGATGACTGTAGTCTTTTAAAGCATTAGAAACCCCCCACCCCCTCTTCCCACAGGAGATATAGATAGATCTATAGATATATTAATTATACACACATTTTCCATTGTACCCTTTAAACTAGATTGTTTTCATGTTTAGATGAAAACTGCAGTCTAACCCCCATCTTCCTTGCGCTACTCACAATGCGGGATATTCTACTTATTCTATATGGTTAATTATCACTGAACATGTTTTATAGCAAAGGTCCATATTTTTCATATTAGTATTAGTCTTTTCATTGCTTCCTCTTTTTGTGCTGCAGATGGGATCACCTGTCACAAGCTCAAGTACAGCGTCCACCAATTCAGAAAATCTGTCTGCACCTTCTAAAGCTCTGTTTCCTAGCACAGCACAAGTATGCAGGAAATTGCAGTTTTAATATTTGCTTTAAAAAAATTAACCCTTTGGTCTCACTGATGTTACAGTACATCTTAGCTGGTCTCCGCTGTATAAAATTTGAAATGTTTCCAAGTGAATCTAAAGGGTTAATGCATGCAGTTTGCAGTGCATTTGAGTGGGCAGGTAGTTGGTTAATGCATGATTGGAAATGTGTGTGCTTATTGTTGGTACTCCTCAACATGACTAATAATGAAATCTTACACTAAATCGGCCAATTGTTTATCAACAATAGGCTTTCAGATTGACCATATACTAATTAGCATAAAGTTTTATGCTGTATTTCAGAACTAGTGATGTAACGCTAATATTGCATAAACATAGTCAAATTGATTGTGCAGTGTTTAGTTAATGGTAATTTGTTCTGTTTGCTTGTGGTGGTTTGGCTTTTGCTGCATATACTGCACACTGTCGAATTCCCTTTTCAAATATTTGCAAATCCTAACTTGCTTTATCTTTTAGAACCGCCGTACTTATTGTTTTTTTATTTATTAGGCTCAAGCAACGGTGGCAGGTCCTGTTGGAACAGATTTCAAACCTTTGAACAATGCTCCTGTAACAACTACAGAGCCTCCTAAACCGACATTCCCTGCTTATACCCAGTCAACTATGTCAACCACTAGCACAACAAACACCACTGCTGCTAAACCATCTGCTTCCATAACAAGTAAGCCTGCTACCCTGACAACAACTAGTGCAACTAGTAAGTTGATCCACCCAGATGAGGATATATCACTGGTGAGTATGATGTTGTTGTAGTGTTTTGTTTTAGGAAAATCAGATTGAACAGTGAAAGCAATTGCCATGACAGGTACATACAATTCTGTTTATATTTTAGTTCTAGAGTTTTAATACAAATTGGCTATAAAGGACAGTTGAGACTAAGGCGTCTAAAGTCAACTTATTCTTTTCTAAGTCTATTTGTGTCCTTTATTTTTGTAATTTTGTTTAATAGAATTGTTAAATATTAATACATGACATGTTTCTGTTTCTGCTCCCTAGTGGTGTTTGAATACTGTACTAAAATCTGAAATATTTTGAAAGGATTCAGATCTAAGGAAAACATGCAATATCTGTATAGAATGTCCATTCCCGTGTTTTTGTTAGCAAGTGAGTTGTCTATGCTGATCTTAGGGGAAAGTGCTTTGTAATTCATATTGGAGGTAGTTATTTTATATATACAACCACAATTAAGATTACTATTGTGTGTGAGGGTTAAAAGGCATGCAAAGTGAAAATAGATATAATAGACATTTAACAATAAATTTGTTAAATGTCTGGGCATGCTCTACTTCACAACCAATTGCAATTGTTTCCTTATGCATACTTCCCCAACAATTTTTTTTTTTTTTGGTGTCACTAAGATTAAGATTTCTGTAGTTGTACAAACCTAATGTTTGCATCTTTTCTTCTTCTTTTTTTTTTATTCTTTCCCCGAATTATGTAGGAAGAAAAAAGGGCCCAGCATCCTAAGTACCAACGCACGCTTCCTAGGCCTGGCCAGGCTTCCATGAACAATATGGTTAATCAAGGTGTTGGACACTTAGGAGGTATGATGCAGCAACCTGGAATCCCTCAACAGCCAGGAATAAGGCATCAAATGCCACCTCATGGTTAGTGTTTGCTTGTTATAATTTATGAATCTAGGGCACAAAAAATACTACATCCCAATTTTTTTTTTTGTGTGTTACTTTTTTTCTTAATTTGCACCTATTTATGTTCATCCAGCCATCTCTTGTATGGTTGGCTACTAAGTTTGGTATATTTTTCAGCCTCTGATAATTTTATGTAGCACTCCCAATCATTACTTTATCATATAGTAGGAAGTCTTATTCATATTTCTGCCATATTTCATCTATTATAGTATATTTGTAATGCGCTATCATATTCCTTAGCCATAAGTTAATTTCCAAATACATATTCAATATTAACACATTGCAAAGAATGGAGAGTCCTGTCTTTGAGCTTAGAATCCGGTGTCCCTATAGCTTTCCCCAAAGCACATTGCAAGATTGAAAACTCGTAGACGTCTAGCTCCTAAACTTTTAAGTCCAGTTTAAAATGATGATTCTATAATATTTTACACATTTAGAAGATCAATGTGCTAAGAAACATTACAATGAAGAAATACTGTTGTGAATGCAGAGTTACAATGTATTTTCATTCAAGGTGTGTGTGTGTGTATATATGTATATATGTATGTATATATGTATGTATATATGTATGTATATATGTATGTATATATAAACTCACTCACTCTAAATGACTGTGCACAGATTCTCATGAAATAAGGTCACATGTTCAGCAACACAGATTTTATTACACAGAAGAGGATATATATATACTAGCGACTTGCCCGTCAAAAATGACGGCAATAAAAACTGAAGCCTGGCAATGCTGTTTGCCACACAATGTTAGCCTCTCCCCCTCTACTTTACTGGCCTTGTGATGAGCGCCTTTGGCGCTCATCACAGGCCTTGCAATGGGCCCCTTTGGAGCTCATTGCGAGTCTCTCCCTCTGTCTACTTCCTCCCTCGTGTCTTATTTCCCCCCTCCTCTCCCTCCCTTGTGTCTCCTTCCACCTCGTCTACCTCCTTTGTATCTCCTGCCCCCCTGTGTTTTTACCTCCCTCTCCCTCTCGTGTCTCTAAACCCCTCCCCTGTTTCTCTTCCCCCCTTCTCCCTCCTATGCATCTCTCCCCCCCCCCCCCCCCCCTGTGTCTCCCCCAACCCTCCCCTGTGTCTGTTCCCCCCTGGCCTGTGTCTCTTTCCCCCTCAGCCCTGTGTCTGTTACGGCCTTCCTCGTGTCTCCATTTCCCTCCCTTGTGTATCTTCCCCCCTGCACTCTCTCCCCTGTGTCTCTTCCCCCTCCTCTCACTCCCCTGTGTCTCTTCCCCCTCCTCTTTCTGTGCCTCTTCCTCCCTGTCTCTTCCCCCTCACCCTCTGTGTCTCTCCCCACTCTGTGTCTTCCACCCTCTCCCTCTGTGCCTTTTCCCCCGCCTCTCTCTGTGTGTCTCGCCACTGTCTCTTCACCCCTTCCTCTGTTCCCCCCCTCTGTGCCTCTTTCCCCCCCCTCTCTCTGTGCCTCTTTCCCCCCCCTCTCTCTGTGCCTCTTTCCCCCCCCTCTCTCTGTGCCTCTTTCCCCCCCCTCTCTCTGTGCCTCTTTCCCCCCCCTCTCTCTGTGCCTCTTTCCCCCCCCTCTCTCTGTGCCTCTTCCCCCCCCTCTCTCTGTGCCTCTTTCCCCCCCCTCTCTCTGTGCCTCTTTCCCCCCCCTCTCTCTGTGCCTCTTTCCCCCCCCTCTCTCTGTGCCTCTTTCCCCCCCCTCTCTCTGTGCCTCTTTCCCCCCCCTCTCTCTGTGCCTCTTTCCCCCCCCTCTCTCTGTGCCTCTTTCCCCCCCTCTCTCTGTGCCTCTTTCCCCCCCCTCTCTCTGTGCCTCTTTCCCCCCCCTCTCTCTGTGCCTCTTTCCCCCCCCTCTCTCTGTGCCTCTTTCCCCCCCCTCTCTCTGTGCCTCTTTCCCCCCCCTCTCTCTGTGCCTCTTTCCCCCCCCTCTCTCTGTGCCTCTTTACCCCCCCTCTCTCTGTGCCTCTTTCCCCCCCCTCTCTCTGTGCCTCTTTCCCCCCCCTCTCTCTGTGCCTCTTTACCCCCCCCTCTCTCTGTGCCTCTTTACCCCCCCTCTCTCTGTGCCTCTTTACCCCCCCTCTCTCTGTGCCTCTTTACCCCCCCTCTCTCTGTGCCTCTTTACCCCCCCTCTCTCTGTGCCTCTTTACCCCCCCTCTCTCTGTGCCTCTTTACCCCCCCCTCTCTCTGTGCCTCTTTACCCCCCCTCTCTCTGTGCCTCTTTACCCCCCCTCTCTCTGTGCCTCTTTACCCCCCCTCTCTCTGTGCCTCTTTACCCCCCCTCTCTCTGTGCCTCTTTACCCCCCCTCTCTCTGTGCCTCTTTACCCCCCCTCTCTCTGTGCCTCTTTACCCCCCCTCTCTCTGTGCCTCTTTACCCCCCCTCTCTCTGTGCCTCTTTACCCCCCCTCTCTCTGTGCCTCTTTACCCCCCCTCTCTCTGTGCCTCTTTACCCCCCCTCTCTCTGTGCCTCTTTCCCCCCCCCTCTCTCTGTGCCTCTTTCCCCCCCCCTCTCTCTGTGCCTCTTTCCCCCCCCCTCTCTCTGTGCCTCTTTCCCCCCCCCTCTCTCTGTGCCTCTTTTCCCCCCCCCTCTCTCTGTGCCTCTTTCCCCCCCCCTCTCTCTGTGCCTCTTTCCCCCCCCTCTCTCTGTGCCTCTTTCCCCCCCCTCTCTCTGTGCCTCTTTCCCCCCCCTCTCTCTGTGCCTCTTTCCCCCCCCTCTCTCTGTGCCTCTTTCCCCCCCCTCTCTCTGTGCCTCTTTCCCCCCCCTCTCTCTGTGCCTCTTTCCCCCCCCCTCTCTCTGTGCCTCTTCCCCCCCCCCCTCTCTCTGTGCCTCTTTCCCCCCCCCCTCTCTCTGTGCCTCTTTCCCCCCCCCTCTCTCTGTGCCTCTTTCCCCCCCCCTCTCTCTGTGCCTCTTTCCCCCCCCCTCTCTCTGTGCCTCTTTCCCCCCCCTCTCTCTGTGCCTCTTTCCCCCCCCTCTCTCTGTGCCTCTTTCCCCCCCCCTCTCTCTGTGCCTCTTTCCCCCCCCCTCTCTCTGTGCCTCTTTCCCCCCCCCTCTCTCTGTGCCTCTTTCCCCCCCCCTCTCTCTGTGCCTCTTTCCCCCCCCCTCTCTCTGTGCCTCTTTCCCCCCCCCTCTCTCTGTGCCTCTTTCCCCCCCCCTCTCTCTGTGCCTCTTTCCCCCCCCTCTCTCTGTGCCTCTTTCCCCCCCCCCCTCTCTGTGCCTCTTTCCCCCCCCCCTCTCTCTGTGCCTCTTTCCCCCCCCCCCTCTCTCTGTGCCTCTTTCCCCCCCCCCTCTCTCTGTGCCTCTACCCCCCCCACTCTCCCCCCCTCTTCCCCACTCTCTCTCCCTCCCCTCTTCCCCACTCTCTCTCCCTCCCCTCTTCCCCACTCTCTCTCCCTCCCCTCTTCCCCACTCTCTCTCCCTCCCCTCTTCCCCACTCTCTCTCCCTCCCCTCTTCCCCACTCTCTCTCCCTCCCCTCTTCCCCACTCTCTCTCCCTCCCCTCTTCCCCACTCTCTCTCCCTCCCCTCTTCCCCACTCTCTCTCCCTCCCCTCTTCCCCACTCTCTCTCCCTCCCCTCTTCCCCACTCTCTCTCCCTCCCCTCTTCCCCACTCTCTCTCCCTCCCCTCTTCCCCACTCTCTCTCCCTCCCCTCTTCCCCACTCTCTCTCCCTCCCCTCTTCCCCACTCTCTCTCCCTCCCCTCTTCCCCACTCTCTCTCCCTCCCCTCTTCCCCACTCTCTCTCCCTCCCCTCTTCCCCACTCTCTCTCCCTCCCCTCTTCCCCACTCTCTCTCCCTCCCCTCTTCCCCACTCTCTCTCCCTCCCCTCTTCCCCACTCTCTCTCCCTCCCCTCTTCCCCACTCTCTCTCCCTCCCCTCTTCCCCACTCTCTCTCCCTCCCCTCTTCCCCACTCTCTCTCCCTCCCCTCTTCCCCACTCTCTCTCCCTCCCCTCTTCCCCACTCTCTCTCCCTCCCCTCTTCCCCACTCTCTCTCCCTCCCCTCTTCCCCACTCTCTCTCCCTCCCCTCTTCCCCACTCTCTCTCCCTCCCCTCTTCCCCACTCTCTCTCCCTCCCCTCTTCCCCACTCTCCCTCCCTCCCCTCTTCCCCACTCGCAAGCGCGGCTTGCAATGCGCAGCACTTTATAATTGTCTAACTGCGATTCGTCTGAAGCGTGACGACGAATCGCAGTTAGACAATTATAATATGTGATTTTTTTTTATTTTATTTTTTACACACATTTTCACACTTGATATTCAACTCTCCTTCAACATTTGACGTTTATCTTAATAAAACTTGAGTTTCTCCACCACGAGAGTCAATCAGTGCGGAAAGTGCTAGTTTCCTCAGCAAAACAAATGAGAAATTTAGCAGTCAGAATATAAATGCATTAGTAAGCTCTTTAACCTTTAACAAAATCACATGCTAGCAATACTTAATGCATACAGTATTCCAGCATTTCTGCTGAAAAGGTGTCAAATTGCACAGCAGAGGAATGATGGAGGTAGAGGTTCAGTGTTTCACAGCCATTTCGTTTTACAGCAATCTAGCTACATGATGCCTAAGACACCAGTTTGAATGTAGTTCATTCTCCTGTTCTACTATAGTAAAAGCGTCAAAGTATGATTGCCCTTGTGAGCCAATGTGTGCAGTAATATAGATTTAACAGATTCAAAATTGTGGCGTGTACATTTTGTAGTTCTAGGGGTCTGCAGTTTTGAGAGGTTGCCAGCACTTGGTAATATTTTCTAAAATATGTCAATCTTATTTTTTTATTTTTGTTTAGGTCAGTATGGTGGGCCACACCAAGGTATGCCTGGATACCATCCTGGTGCAATGCCTCCCTATGGACAAGGACCCCCAATGGTTCCACAGTACCAAGGTGGACCTCCTCGGCCGTTAATGGGCTTAAGACCCCCTGTAATGTCTCAAGGTGGCCGCTACTGATGTTGCTGCACTATTAAATAGGTTTGGAGATTAAACCTTTTCTCATCTTGTGCTGTGTATATATAGCCAAGCTTCCGTCAATTAGCAATTCATTGTGGCTAAACCGTTTCTTCCCGCATACCAAGAACTGTTGGACATTTATTTTACTTGGGGAGGGATATTTTTTATTTGAGGGAAGGGATGGGGATTTGTGGGACAAAAAAACAGGAAAATTCCTCATGTTGCAATTTATATTGTATGGCTTCTTTTTCATGTTTCATCTAGGTTTTTAGAAGTGGCGTATAATAAATATGGTTCGTTTAATTGTGAAGGCGCCAAATACCACCCTAAAGGCAAGTTCTGTAAAATTATTTTTGCTCTGTCAAATGAAGCCTTCACAGCTCCTTTATGGTGCTGTTGGACAAATTGTCCCCAACAATTGTTGGTGAGGGCAGTATCTGTTTCAACCTAAGTATGACTGTAACAATATTTCATATATTGAGATTTCATGTTGCAGGGTTTCCCTTACTGAAGCACTAAAGTCAAACTATTTAATCTGTACTGTAAAGAATCTCATTATGTAATAAAACACAAGAAAACTTTGCGACTTCTTATTCATTACCAGCTGTGGACATCTTTCCAAGGTTTGTACGGATGCATGCCACAGTTTTCTTGGTTTCACACATTGGACCACTACCAATGCTGTGTTTTGATATTTCAATAGTTAGCCATGTGCATGTTTGTTTAATTTCATATATGCAAAGTAGGTAGACCTGTACCAATATTAACATAATTTTATAAGTGTTTATGGTCACATCACCTAACTTTGAAGACACAATTTATTTTTAAATTTGTCATACTCAAATAAAATGGCTTCTTTATTATGACCTTTTGTAGTCTAGACCGGATATTGATATGATCTGAGGTAGATTATTGTAGATTTGCCTGCTTTCTGATGTTCTGTGGGTTATAACAGAACTTAAGATTGCTGATTTTTTTTTTTTTTTAACTGTTAATATTTGTACAGCTCTATCTTCTTTTGGGAGGTTATAAAAAAGGATCTTGACTTTCACTGGTAATATACTTCCTTGATGATAAATTTGTATTAAGGTAGCGGTTTGAGAGGGGGTATACATTACTACGTGTGTTAAATCCAGTGATCAAGACATGGTGTCTCTACTTTCTATATTTTTAAAATGCTATTGATAACATCTCTTATGACTTGGACTGATGCTTGATCAATGGAATTGTACAATAAGTATGCATGTGTTTCATATAAATCTGGATGGGACTTATTCTAAAATATACATTTTTCTTCTCCTTATAGCACTGCCATAGGACAGGCTGAGGCAGAGTCTCAGTGTTGCCCTGTTCAGTCTGAGGCAAGTGGGATTTATTTTATTAATTTCAGGGGCTTTCACAGCTTTAGCTGTTGGATATATATGTCCCCAAACTTGCAGCAAGTTTGGTGAAAGCCTCTAGCATTTTATGTAATTTAGGGAACCTATTTAGAATTTAAGACTTTATTACTGTTTGTTGTGTGACTTAGAATACAAGTTTTGCACTTGGTTCATTTATTGCTGCACAAACTCACCATAGCAGTAAATATAAGTTTAACAAAGTTTTTTAAAGCGGAGTCTTAAATTGTACTGCTATAGTAGATGGCAATTAATAGACAACGGTAAACTTCTTTAGTATGACCATTAATGTATAAATTCCATGTGCAAGTTCCCTATGCCCACTTTGAATACTTTCACTGCAGATACCTTATTATGTCCTGTCCAAAACGCATTGCATGCAGCTCCATAGTAAAAGCACTAATTGTGAACATAACGCACATCTGTTGGATTTTTTTTCTTTTTTTACACAAAATGAATATTTAAGTTTGGCTACAAACTGTATGTCGACTATGTATGTTGCTCAATAAAGTCATCAACTAAGAATAATTCTGATTTTATATATTTGTGTCTGTTTATGGAATTGCTAACATTAGCTCCATGAAACAAGACTAGGTGGCATGGTACATGATTTATTCTACTCTACAGAACATGATTTGTTTTTATGTTATTAAATTTGAAAACTCAGTCCTGGATGTGAAAACCAGGTAATTAAAAGGAATTGGCCCTAATTTCAGACTTGCATATGTTTACGTCAATTGTGTTTTTAAAAGGCTTAAGACTTCAGTCCTTTTTATCATATTGAGAACATTTTTAACCACTAGAAGTATAAGTGTGAAATGTAAGTATGCAAGACTATGTACTTGTGGAATTTTGCTTTTTTTTTGAACACCTTGTATCCTTTAAAAGACCACTATAGTTTGTTACATACTTCACAATTATGAAGTCTTCCCAAACTAAACATTAACAGCTGTATTAACCATGATGAGTACAAAAGCATTTTCTAATGTGGAAATGTTTGTGGCTGACCTGGATTAAAAATGCAACCTAAATAACATGCATCTCATAATGCTCAAATTCCTTTAAAGAGAAACTGTCTTCAGGTTATATGTTGGCATAGAGTATTTTTTTCAAATACTATATTGATTTCATATATTTTTGTATTTGCCTTACCAAAGGAGCTAGTGACATTGAAGGTTTCAGGATTTTATCTAAAGAATGTAAAATACCTATGTATTTTTACTTTTGTGTAAGTGCCTAAAATCAAAAAAATTTCCCCCCTCCCTAAAATCTTACAAATAGAATTACACTTTATGAGCTACAAAGTGGAGAATAAGAAACTGGCATCATTCCCCAACATGCTACACAAGATCACTGGTTAATTTGAAATGCTGCACTTCAGTGTATTAATGAACTGCAGAGTGCAGACCCAAATGGTTATATATTTATAAAATAACTGAGCTTTTAAGTACTTAAAGGTGTATATAGAAGTTATGTGGGTTATGAATGCATCATAACCCACCTAGCAAAAAATGTTTGCATGAAAACATTATAACATTGCAATATAATAAAATGTGTGCTGGGGGTGATTTAGACACCCCCAGCAACTGTGATTTGCATAAAATATCTTATTTTTAATGAAATCCATTTGCAGCATATGCTGGTTGGCTTTTCAGCCAATCATCAAGCAGCTGTGACACTGGATGGCAAGAGTTGGGGAGGGGTTGATACGCCGTGTAGTTAGGGCTGACCTGAATAAACACACAAATCTCTAAGCTTATGCTTAGACAAAACTGATGAAGCAAGAAAAGTTGAACACAGATAAATATATTTTGATTTGATGTGACAGTCAAAGTATATCACAAACCTTTTTATAAGCTGAGATGGGCACAGACTCTAAAAATATAAATTATTCAATAGTCTCACAGACCGCTATTGAAATTATAACACCGCATTCATTACACAATACTCAGACACAACTATAGAAATGCTATCCTAGGATTGCACAGCTCAGACGAACACAGGAAATAACACTGCATTACAGTGCTCACTGCAGAGCTCAATGCATTATATCACAGCTTTAAATATTCAGGAAAGTGTCTGACATCCATGTGACTTCCCACAGTAGGGCAGACTTCAGGTGATAACTGAGCATGTCTGTAAATCCCCAGGCAAAAATAGAAACCATGTATAAGATATGCTAATAATCCCTGGGAATTTCAGGGGGTGTCAACATTGAGAGAGAACTCTTTGCCAAAGCAAGAAAATCATCAAACTTCAGGCTGTTTACTTTGGAAATTTTATTTTTCATGCAAATTTAATTTTTTCAGACACTATAAATTCTCCTCTATCCAGATGCATTCATAATCCAGCTAATTTACATATACCTTTAATAAAGTACATAAATGTAGAAACATGTATGTATTTATATTCCAAATGAAATCCAGAAACCTTTCATTTCCCTGTCTTTTTAATACCAAATTTCATCTATTTACTGTCTAGCAGTGAATCTAAGCAAAGTGTAAAGCTTTCAATTTTGACAACGGACAATAACGAAGTAGGTTTGTTCTATAGGTCTGGTCACCTACGAAGAGCAGCCTCTTTTAGCCAGTTGTGTCCTACACAGGGAGAAATATATATTTTAGTATATCAGTCTGGTCTCACTCAAGAGTGATCCAGCCCCAACATTTCTCCTGTTCATGGTAGAATTGCCATGGTTAAAACGTCTAGAAATGTCTTGTTTCCCCTATCACCCTTAATGTGAGAACCTAGACAAAGAGTAGAGCTGTTTTATCTGGGGACAAACAATATGTAAGTAGGTTTGTGCTAAAGAACGCAAGTGAGCTATTTGGCTGCTCTACTTAAACTGAGAACAAGCAACACCCGAGTGCCTCTGGCTCAGTTTTTAATTTTTACTCCCCTTATGGGTGATAGGGGCTCTAAATGTGGACTCCTTGCTCACTATGCCGTAGGAAGTGCAGCTACACCTCACTGTCCAGGCCCAAGAGGCCGACATGTACGTCTGTTTTTTTTTTTTTTTTCTCCTGTTCGAAGGTAGAATTGCTGTGTATTTTCGGGCTGAATCACTTGAGTGAGAGACTGATATGCTACAGGATATTTCTCCCTGTAAGGGGCACAAGTGAGCAACCTATTTGGGTTTTGCCTCTCAGTTTGCGCGCTTCTGACTTTGTTTAGCAGTGAATCTATACAGAGGTATATAAAAAAAATACATAGCAACTAATCAAAGAAAAAAATGATTTTTACCATTTTTAACAAATGCATCACAAATATAGTGCAGCTTCCAAGTGTGTGGTTTAACTCCTATTTATGAAAAATGGGTTAAATATACACAAGTTTCTCTTTCAAACATTATGTTTTATCTTAAAGGACCACTGTAGTTTAGGAATACATTTTGTATAGTATGCAACAAGCTAATACAGTACTAGCAAATATGTAAGCCAAGAGCATATAAGGATTTAGAGAATATAACTAGCAGTCTGTACTGGTGTTTTACGGTCTGGAAAGACTAATATAATATAATTCTGTTCAACACATGATGGTGGTAGGTGAAAACAGGTTTTACCCTGTCAAGTGTGATGTTGCTTCTTAGAATATGCAGGAAAGTGGAGTGTGTCAAATGCAAAGTGTTGTATTCACTTATGAAGCTACAAATATTCTGCCCCACTGCTGATAACATGACTGGCCCAAATTATCTAGTGGAGCAGAAAAGTCTGTGAAGTCAAGGAAAAGCAAATCAATGCGCAAATCTTTAAGTTATCAGTATTTTACATACCTCCCACTTGAAACATAAGTGGTATTTAAACCAATCATTATAATTTGTATCCACTTTTATGTCTGAATGTAGCATAATGAGAGCATATTCTAGTGAATTATGTACATTGTGAATTCACACTTTAATTTTTAATCCCATCTGCTATCTGCAGCTCTCTCCCTACCCTTCGTGTCCCTGTGTGAAATGGGTGAATCTCTGTATTTTATCTTGTAAAACACAGCAATAGTAAAACTAATATGCAAGTTTGCTGTGCATAGGCAATTAAAACAGCATGCAGTTTAAAATTAACATTTTATCTTAGCTTTTTAATCTTTTCCTCTCAAGCTGAGCTGCCTATTTCTCCCACCTGTTTCATTGGGGACACAGCCAGCTCTGCCTGACTATCATGGAGCTTGGAATCAGGCTGGGCTGATGTCACTGAACCTTACCCAAGACATCATTAGCTATGTCCCCCCCTGCCTACAAAAGGAACAACTCTATCAACCATAGCCCCTCCACTGAGAATGCTCAGTCTGGACTAAAAATAAACTGACCAGTGTAGTCTTCAAACATGAAGGGCTGACCATGTCCCTGATGACAGGTACGAGTAGAGGAAAGAGGGAATTTAAAAACAAAAAATGTATATCACTTATTTAAAACCGCCTACTGGTTAATAGGCTATGGACAGTAAATAAACATGCAATTTACTTAACACAGTGGTCCTGTGCCAAACATTAAATTTACTTTTTAATGCAGTAAAGTGGTCTTTAAACTACAAAAAAATGGAAAAAATTGTGTGCATAGAATAAATAAAAGGTAATATTTTTTCTTACCTCTTCTTAAGCTGCGTTTTCTCTCTTCCGGCAGAGCTACTTTCTCTTCCCTGTGTCTTGTCAGTGGGCATGGGCAGTTCTGCCTGGCAGTTGGGCAAGCATGGAGCTTGAACGTAGGCTGGGCTATGATGTCATTGGCCCCAACTTGTCACATTAACTCTACCCCACTTTTGATAAGCTGTTGTCCCTTAGGCCTTTCCCACTCATGAGACATCACCCTTATTGTCTGGTCAGGCTTATTTTTTTTTTAAATAGTGGACTGCAACCCAATATACAGGATGAGATAAGCAGCTCTCCTTGAGGACAAATTGAACCATTCAAAAGTAGGAAAATATATTACCACTTTATTTTTTTATTTTTAAGTGCATACTTTTTGATGGTCCATGCCCAACAAACCTATGAACTTCACTTGTAAATGCATTACAGTAGTCCTTTTAGCAACAGCTAGTAGTCAAAGATGGAGCTTTCCTTGACGATCATCCAAACAATAGTACATTGATGTTCACATTTGAATATATAAAAATACCTTTCTGCACAGTATTCCAAGATTTTAAGTTACCGCACTTCACTCTGAGCAGTGACATGCAAATGAGTCCAGTGCATTTGCACTCTCTAATTCAATGCACCTTCATGCGTTGCTATTTCTAGCAAATGCCTCCTGTATAACACAGATTTTGCACGAGTTAGACTTAATACAAACACTGTCAATGTTTCCATCTTATTGGATCTAATTGGCATGGACCGGTACCTAAGTTGTGCTATAAATTTTATGGTAACGTTATTAACCATCTCATCTAACTTATGGTGAGCAAAAGAGTGATCATTTTATGTTCCTTTTTTGCATAGCTGCTCTTTAATTGTAAATGTTCACATGAAGTATATAACAAAACTATAGTGGTTCTTTGAATTACATTTTTTTTAATTCACCTTCTCCAACACTTCATAAGATCTTTCACTCCATACAATTTTCTTACTTTGAGATCTGAGGTGGTCTCCCTTTCCACAGAATTCCCCTCTCTCATGTATTGGGGACCGAGTAGTGAAGATTGGTTATTTTAGTTTACGGAGTGAAATGTTAGGGAAGTCATTTGCACAATTATGTTAAACTGCTGTACATTTATCATCTCAACTCTTGTAACTTGTATATTACAAATGTAAGCTTTCTTACCCCATATTATGAAGAAAACAATTTTCCTTAATATTTTTTATAGTGGATGTTCTCACAATCTTTTTGTTAAGTTTTCTGTATGAATAAAGAACAGCTGTAACAGTTTTGGTAACTGTGTGTATTTTGCGGAGTGGTTGATATTGGGTTAAGTACTTTTATATAAGACGCACATACGCTACACCTCAGTTAATGCAATTTATGTTTTTGTCAACTAGCAACAGCATTTCAGCTACTTACTGGTAGAGAAGAACATTTCCACAGCACTGCCAGTACAGGTTAGTTGTAATCTGTAAGTACCCAATATTCCTACTTGAAATATTTCATTTCTAACTTGCTTTTTGGATTATTTTGAATAGCAATAATCTGCTGGTGGGGTGTAAACACAGTAGGTTTAATAATGCACTCAAATCCTGCCACATCCCTGAAATTGTTGTAGATTATACACTGTTAACATTGAAAATTTCATGCTAGATTGTTACTGTATTCGGGGACATAATGCATACCCGCTGCTGTCGGCAGATTTTATAACACACCACTGCGCATTAATTGTGTAAGTATTTTCTAACCAGGAGATATTTGCCTTAATGGCCTCTGTTGGCAGCTTTAAGTGCAAGCCAAGGAGGCTTACAATCCATATTTTTGTATACTACTTAAAGTATATTTGTCTAGTAAAGACAATTTCTTATAAATCTTGTTTGATCCCATGGGCTATTTGACCACTTTGAAAGTCCGTTAGAACACAGTAATAATGGTCCATTAGAAGGGGTGGCTGTGTGGTTCTGGTTGGACATCTTCCTATTGTGACCTATATTGTTAAACGGCACCTGATAAGTTAATATAACAAACATGCAAGTGGCAGTAATGCACTGTTCAAAGTACACTTAAAAGTAAACCACTCTACTGTGTAATACATTAATTATGCATTTTTATGAGCATCCTATGCAATTGAATAAAAATGTGGGTGCTGTATCGCACCTGTCCGTAGCAATTGTGCAAAATACACTAAAGGACATCATTGACATTTACACTGTTAAAAATGTGTTAGAAGTATATCCTGTTTGTGTCTCTGTATTGAAATACAACTATAAAAAAATCAAGAAAAATGATCCAGTGCCACCAATGTTCAGGCATTCTTCTAAATACACTTACATTAACAACCACATTTTTTATGAAGGTTTATCTACCTTCAATTCAATATTTAAACAACGTTACTGACTAATAATGGTAGTAATATTACATTTTATAAAGGAATTCTTAAGACCTTTAGCAATTCTCAGCTTTATTCTTTCCTCCAGTTTATTTATACAATTTTATTCTTTAACAAGCCATTTAAACTAATACCTTGTTAGCTTCTAGTAATGCCTCATTCTCCCTGTATGCTATCCTGCATGCTGAGATGTTTCATATCTGACTTGATGCACTGCATTTGAAGGGTTTACCTAAGACCACTTCCTCAGAGGTAGGACTTTACAGTACCAGCGTCTCATGTAATGAAAAGTTTATACTAACTGGATTGTTATAAATGAAATCGAAGGACAAAATATGGAAATGTTTTTTTTTTACTTGCAATGTTTTAATATAAATAATGACCAAAAAGGAGAAATTCAAAAATGGGTCTTTGCTATTCTTTTTAATCAATATATCCCCCTGTAGCTCTTCATAGGGTTCCCTGGTGGTCCAGTGGCTAGGATTCAGTGTTTTGATCTCTGTGACCTGGGTTCTATTCCAAGTCAAGGCGAGCAGGGTTGTGCCTGGTCAGTACCTGGATTGGAGACCACCTGGGAATACCAG
Source organism: Discoglossus pictus (assembly GCA_027410445.1). Classification (NCBI taxonomy): domain Eukaryota; kingdom Metazoa; phylum Chordata; class Amphibia; order Anura; family Alytidae; genus Discoglossus; species Discoglossus pictus. The sequence goes on along the minus strand of CM050168.1, from coordinate 250,119,424 downwards.
GAGCTGTATTCTGTGATGAACTGGCAACCAACTCCAGTATCTCTTTTGTGAATACCAAGTGGATCAGCATGGCCATGGGCATAAAGATGTCCTGGTGTGTTATGGTCCATGCGGTCACCGTTTGAAACTGAACGCAAAAAAAAAAAAAAATCTTTATATTGCTATGAATTAGCCCGTTGTATATTTTTATTTTGAATTCATAATCCTATTTATTTTAAAATACATTGCATGTGTAAAATTTAAAAGAAAAATTTTACATATCTTTTTGCTCACAACACAGTGCTGCCAGGTACAAAAGCACAACATGCGTTGCAGCATATGGAGATTAAGTGGACTGTTCCAGAAGCTGACACGCTTGTTTAGAAAAAACATTTTTATATAATTGAGAAGGAAGAATGATTATATAAAACAGAAGCATTTAATCAAAGTATCCCTTTAAGCATATCTCAACTAATATATGGAGGGTTTAATTTGGAAATCATGCATATATTTCAGTGTTGCACACTTTATTGAATCAAACTTCATCCGATCAGAAGTATTGTTCAATACACTTTTTTGTTTGTTTTTAGTTATGTTTAAAGATGAATTTAGACCAAAGGTGGGAGGCACTTTGATATTGACAGGTTTACTGTACATGTGGAAGTGAAATTATCAACATAAAACAGATTCCACAGAAATGTAAGTACATCAGTCTGTAAAATGCTTTGTAAAAGAAGACCTTATATTCTCTAGTGGCTAGTCTATGTTCACTGCTCTATTTGTAACAGTAATCACTTATCTGTCAAGCACACCCATCATTTTTATTAATCTATAACTGAGATGGCTTTTTTATTCCTAAAACTTGACAGCATGACCTATCTGCCCTGGGTCGCTTTTCTGAATAAATATTTTAGGGTGGAGCAAGGCCCATCCTCAGGTTGCTAAATCTTGGTTTTTAGACTGTTTTCCGTACTTGATATCCAGACCATGCAAGAGCACATGGACTACCAAGGTAATGTAATAATACTGCTTGTAATGCCTCCTGTTTATAGTACAGAACAGATGCCTCCTTCTGGTGTATACTTTATATGAAGATTTGAAGTCCAGGTACTATTAACGGGTCAAAAATCTTCTTCCTAACAAATTGCAGATCAAGTAATGTTTTTCTAGAAATAGATAAAAACCGCAATCGCTTTATTATATATTTTAGTTTTATATTTATTATAGGTCATTTTTTTTTTCTTGCATGTTTTCGTCGTAATTTCAAGTTTAACAGTGCATTATCTTGAATTTAAAGCAAGACGGCTTTAAGGACCAGTATGTTCCACAAATCTTTTCATATGTTCAAAAGAATGTTCCTTATACTTTGCCAAAATGTGTTTTTACATGTAAAATATAAGAAAATGAATTAATAAAGCATCACTGAAACGGATGAAAAATGTGTCTAGTTTAAGAGACCATTACAAGGAAGTAGAATAAGTCTCATTGGGAGCATGTTTATTGGGTTTTCCGATCTACATTCAGTAGAATTGCAATGCAAGTTTGTTATTGCGGTCCAGACATCGATTAGGTCATTATCCCTTTGTTTCCTGTAATTGGAAACGGAACAGTTGAAAACCTTGTGGTATGTCCGTTTAATTTACACTGTACACCCATATTTAAAAAAAAAAATAAAAAAAATGTAAACGTTTAAAATATGATTGTTTAAATTCGTGATAAAAATCTTTGGACTATGGTGGCCCTTTAAACAAAATTCAACCAAACCTAAGCTTCATTTATATTAAAGACCATACCTAGAGAAGGCTGAACATCTGTGTAAAAGTTACTGCTCAATGTTTAAGAGTGAGAGTTGCCATTAAAATTCAGAGCAGTTTGGGGCAAAAATCCAAGATCCAATCAAATTATAGTTGAGAACTGTTCAGCTACTTTTCATTTTTTTTTTTTTTTTTTCAGCAGCTCACATCAACCAACACACAGAGCACTTGTAGCAATAAAGTACAGTTTCTATAAGGTTATATATAAGAACACATGTTTAGGTGGTCACCTTTTTTAAATGATTTTTTTTAAACATTATATTTTTTCCTCCATTTAATTCACCTGAGCATCTATTAAAGAATACTAAGCAAATATTTTTAAGATGTTAAGCTGACCCCACAAGGAAACTTTTATACTAAGTGTGTGATTGCCGATTCCATGGAGACATAAAAAAAAAAAGATTCCCTTAAATGTAGGAATGACTGTTTTTATGCAGTTTTATCCAGATGAATGGTACTCCTCTGTCTCAAATCAGGTAATCCATACATTTTGCATTTAGAACTAAAGGAAACCTCTGTCCCAAAGAATAAGACCGTGCCCCACACAGCACTTTTTAAAGTCCCGTTGGTCACCCTCAATTGACAACATTCTGTTGATTAAAAAAAGATTTGTAAGGGCAAAATTGTAACTTATTTACACTTGGAAGTGAATTTATACAACCCTATGGTAAATTAAGGTATCCACAAGTCTATTTATAGTGACACTTGTACAATTATTTATTTATATTGGTAAAATGTACAGATGCAGCAAGTCTCGTAAAACTAGAGCATTTTTACAAATTAATCTGTTTTGTGCAAATTACAACTATTGGTGCTATTATAAATTTGTATCCTGGGGTTTCAGAAACTGAGACCTGACACTTTTTTTTTATTTTTTTTATGCATCTGTTTAGGCTTATTACTGTGAACATTTTTCTATATTCATATGGAAAATATTTTGATCAAACGTTCTGCTTTCTACTTGTATGTGTTATATGTAAGTAAAAGGAAAATGAAATAAAAAATGTGCAAAAGAAAAAGTTGTATGTTGTCATTAACTTTCATTTATGTTATACACTTTGTTAAAGGGACTCCAATGGTAATTTCTTACCTGAGATAATGTAGGAAAGTAATACATTATAACAAAGAATATTTTGTATAAACTTTGTTTAAAAAAAAAAAAAGTACCTGAAATTAGCATCTTACACTGTATCATATTCAGCCCTAGGGTTCAGCCAACTTGGGCAGTGGGTTAGATTCTCCACCCTGTATGGGATATCTCAGAGAATAACATTTTACATAGGGGGGTTGCTTGCTTACACTATATAAGGTACAGAGGCACTGCTGCAGTGGCCTGGTACAGCACTGTATATTTACACCCACCCCAAACACAACAAAGAAGGATGAACCGGTAATGTTTACATTCTGAAGAGTGTTGTATTGCCAAAAAACAAAACAAACATGACTCTGGTTGTGTTTCTGGATAACATCACAGGAGACAGAGCCACATTGCCACATTGAAGCAATTTGGCCCCCTTTTACTAAACACTATATTTCTCTTCCCAAAAGTTTTCTCAAACTGAATAAATACCATCAGAACTATTGTCAGAAAGCTTAGGTTTAGCAAAGGTTCCCCAAACCTACATTTATGGCTGCTCCAAACGAATGTAATGGAAACGCAACAGGCATTCAGACTCCTTTACTTCAGCCGGTCTGCTGATGTTTCAGAGTGGGCTGAGCTGTGTGTACATACTGCCCACTAGTCCTTAATTTGAATATTGAGCCACACTGCTACGCTGAGATACTTCCTAGTAACTTTTAAATTTCTTAGAATTTACCTACATTTTAAAAGATTTTGTGTATAAATGTGAGGATTGCCACTCTATTAAAACTGAGTGGTTTGCAGAATAACCAAGTCCCTTTAAACTTCTAAAATATGCTCTGGACTTTTCTGTAAATATGTATGTTTGTTTTGACAAAGGCAGGCCAGAAACTGGCAAGAGGCACACTGGACCTAAATTACAACATATCTTACCAGGTTAACCGTTCAGGAAAAGTACCCAATGTATTTGTGAAATCACAAAACCGTGGTTTTAAGCATGAGAAATTTCACATTTGCCACATGTTGCCGAAACGCTGTGCTAAACAAAGTGCACATTAGGATGTGCACAGTTAATACAGATGGGATATGGAAGGTTAAATTATGTAGAAAATGTTGCCAAGCTATAAATAGAGGAATATTAATAGTATCCACAAACCTGTACAAATAAATATTTCCTAAAAGAACAGATGCTAGGAAATTCAGTTAAAAAACAAAAAGTGGATGGCAAAGGAAGCAGATTTGGGTGAACAGAGCTCCACAGGAGAAGACCCACTTTATATGGATTTCATGCACAAATATCAAACTCTGCATAGCTAAAAATAGTGCTTGCTGAATAAAATGATATCCTATAGCATTGGGCCAGGAGCAGAGGCAGAATTTACAGACAGGGACACCTGACAGCAGTGGCTTGAGTCCAAGGGAGCTGCGGAGGAGAAAGGTCAAAGAGAGAAGAATCACGGCTACGAGGTGAGGTACCTGGTGATAGCCAAAATCACAGGGAGCTGAATAATCAAAGCCAGATCAGATAAGAGGTTACCCCACCCTGGCAAAAAAAAAACTCTGTACTAGAGATCAAGGAGCAAGGGTTATACACACTTAAAACTCAATGCAGGATTTTTGTGACCAGGAAATTCAAAGCAGTGCCTGCATCATTTTGGTCAGAGACTGTATATATACAAGTTAAACTGTAATGGGAAGGTCTCGTGATAAACACTACCTGCATTAAGACATTTGTTGAAAATTCCAAAATATTGGCAGCACATGGGCTCCCTAACGGCCATTTTAGAGGTTCAAGCTACACTAACTTTATTCAAAGCATACATCCCTACATGAAGGGAACAAGGATAAGCTGAACATTCAAAAAAATGCACAGGATAGCTAGAGTCATTCCAGCATATAATAAAGGTGATACACCTCAAATTATAATACAAACCGTGAAGGCGAACAGCCTCCTCGTTGTACCCTCGCTAAAGGCCTTTTATAGCTTTTGGCGAGGGCTGATTCCACAAAATGTTCCTTGCAGCCGATTTAGAGAGATTACAGACAAAAATAGCTCAGAGGAGAGCTACGTACAACGCGCACACCTTAATCTATGGGGTGGACCTCGCTAAAAAAAGTGCCCGCTAGCCCTACGAAAGTCTATACGTTGCAGCAGCCCGACCGCTTGTTCTACTGCATCCCCCTGCACCTTAAACACATCCCCAAAGCGAAGTTACAAGAAATAAAAAAAACATTAGAACCCCCCACTACAAAAAATAAAATAATTTCACATCTGCAAAGAAAATACACACATGTGTATATATATATATATATATATATATATATACATAACATTACAATACAGCAATATATACATTACAAATATATACTATTATCCCCCTGACTACATTATGTGGCCCCCTATCTATTAAACATTTCCCCTATCTACATAACATTAACCCCTATCTATTAAACATTACCCCTATCTACATAACATAAACCCCATATCTATAATACATTTCCCCCTATCTATAATAAATTAAACCCCAAATCTAACCTAACATAGAATAAATAAGACCACTTACCTTTGCAGATGCCCCCTTCAGATCGCACCCCTCTGAAAAAAAGAAACATCAAATTAGTACAGAATTAAACACTACATTGAATAAACATTATAAATACAGTATTAAACTTACCTTTCCAGCATGTCCTCGTCCATCTTCTTGTCTTCTCCGGCTCACACATACACAAATAAACACAACATAAATAAACAATAAACATTCTAAATGTAAAACTTACCTGTCTGCGATGTCCCCGTCCTTCTCTTCCCAATGCTAATGAGGCCTCTAGCACTTTTTCCGGTAAAAAAAACAGAAAGGTGCCTTCTGATTGGCTGAAATGGCTGTCAATCAAATTTTAGCAAAACAGAAGGCGCCAAGGTGTGAGACAATCAGAATCGGATACACCCCCTATTTTCCATTCTGATTGGCTCCATTTTAAACCAACCAGAAGGCACTATTGCCTTCAGCCAATCAGAATGGGTGATTGGCTAAAGGCATCTGTGCCTTCTGATTGGCTGCAGTCTGACAGTAATAACAGCTGATTAGAAGATGCAGATGCTTGGAGCCAATCACAATGGGATACACCCCCACTGGGGTGTATTTCATTCTGATTGGCTAAAGGAAATAGCGCCTTCATATTGGCTGTTGTCACTGTCAATCAGAAACCAATCAGAAGGCACAGATGCCTTCAGCCAATCACCCAGCGGGGGTGTATCCCATTCTGATTGGCTGAAGGCAATAGTGCCTTCTGATTGGTTTCATTTGATTGACAGTCATTTCAGCCAATCAGAAGGCACCATTACGTTTTTTTTTACTGGAAAAGGTGCTAGAGGCCTCAGCATCGGGGAGCTCCTCCAGGGAGGAGCTCCGTTACTTTTTTTTTTTTTAAATACTTTATTTAGAATGTTTATTTATTCTATGTAGTGTTTAATTTTGTACTAATTTGATGTTTCTTTTGTCTTAGGAGTGCGATCTGAAGGGACATCTGCAAAAATAAGTGGTTTTATGTATTCTATTTTAGGTTAGATTTAGGGTTTAATTATAGGGGGAAATGTTTTATAGATAAGGGGTTATGTTATGTAGATAGGTGTAATGTTGAAGCTGACGTCGGGAAGGTTGGAAGTTAGATGGGACTAGCATAGCTGAAAGCCCAGAGGCATATGCTGACCCGATATTCCAGGAATTTGCCAGATTTATAGTTCTGTTGGCTCAGAGGCACAGCGAGATCCTGACCCTGGTTTAGTCTGGAGACAGCGAGTGTGTGTGCTGCTGTGTCAATACATTGGAACGTGTGCCCTCTCACAGAAAACTGCACGCCGACAGGTGCAGGAGGAACCAGATGAGAAACTGAAGGTTATTAAATGCCTGTGTGGTGGAACCATGGGAAACCATCAGCAGTTAAAATTAAGCCCGTTGTGAGAAAGATGGCAGCGTCACCAACACGATGGAGGTGGACAGTGGCAGGTCGCCAATTATTAAGGTAGTTGGCTATTTATATTTCCTGCTATGATATTAAGCCTGCATATAAAGCTGCACCTGTTAAATAGAAAGCCACTGGTTGACACAGCCTATAACCCTCTACAGACTGTTAATTTACACTGAAAGTGTCAGGTGGGTTATTTCCCCTGAAAAATTCCAACAGATTACAACCCTCCAAAGATTGTAAACTATACTGAGTTGCCAGGCTGGCTATCATCCTAGATGATACCAGCTGTCTACAGGCTCCCAGACTCCCATAAGAACTGGGGCGGAATGTTCCTCTCCTTTTACAATTAGAGGTTGCAAGGAAACAAAACCGAGATAAGAATAAAAATGGCTCCAAAAATAAAGCCTAGGTATACAAAAAGCGAAATATAAAAATGTCTCTAGTTGCCATCCCCAAGAAACAGAGCGACTCAGCGCGGTATGCCTCTGGGAGATACTACCCCAAATCAATCAGTAATCCTCTCTCCGGAGAACACTGCCCAAAGACAGTATTTTATCTTTACAGGGAAATACTCACCTGCTCTAAAATGAAAGCACTTTTAGATTGTTTGAAAGAAAATCTTATAGACGATTTGACTAAGAAGATAGGAGATAACTCTCAAGCTATTAAGGAGGTAAATCAGAAACTAGAGGCTACCGAAAAGATTTGTGAATATCTAACCACTGATAACAACGCCCTATATACCTCAAAGCTAGAGGATAAAATAGAAGATCTTGGTAAGAAAGTATACAGTATGGAAGACCGCTCTAGAAAAAAATTCCGTTTGAGAGGTATTCCGGAGACAGTACAAGGTCTGGACTTAAGAACTTATGTTGATGACATGTTCCAGAGGCTGTTACCCGATTTCCCAAAAGAGGAATACAAAATTTATGTTCTATACAGGATTCCCCTACCAAAAGATTTGAACCAATCAATGCCCAGGGACGTGATCCTGAGGACTCGGTACCTTAGATTTAAGGAGGAAATAGTCTTATCTTATGTTAAAAAAAAACAACATGTGTCCTCCTTATGATATTTTGATATTCCAAGATCTATCACCTTATACACTTGCAAGAAGAAGATAATATCAATGGATAACGCAGGCTTTATGGCGAGAGGATATAAAATATAAGTGGATTTATCAAGGTGGAATTTCAATATTTAAGGATCGTACCTGGTTTAAGGTGGGCTCAGTCCGAGAAGGGACAGTCCTGTTACAGAAATGGAACTTGCTAATTGATGAGAAAAACAATAATAAACCAGAAATGCTAATTAGTAACTTGGGGGCTGGATTCCTCGAAGGTTCATATAGTAACTAAGACAAACTACATGGGATAACTTAGTTTCAATATAAAGTGAGTTTTAAAATAAACCCAATAAAAAAAAACAATATCTAACTTTTAGAGCCCATCTCATCCAACTACAAGTGGTTTTTCACTCCCGACATTTCCCTACATCGATATGTTTGCTTTGTTAACCAGCTGGATAGTTGAACCCAGTCTGTTTTTTTATTTCTTTGTTAAGTGTAATTTATATGGTATGAAAGTTTGTAAGATTCCAAAGAATAATATACTTTCTTATGCGGGTAATAAAAAGTATGTGGTAAAAATAGGTGTAAAGGAAAGGACTTATCAATTGTAATATGAATCTAAAAATAATCTTGCACAATGTAAATGGCCTGTACCCTCCTACCAAAAGGAAAATTGCCTTTTTAAAATATATTAAAGTTAAGGCAGACTCCAGGAGACGCACTTAAAAGAGAATCCACTCATTATATGAGTAACAAAAATTACAGTATCCATCTTCTTTAATAACAAGTTAAATGCCTAGGAACAACTGACAATAATTGACCCAAATGGTAGCTTCATTATTTGGACAGGGTTAGTGAATAACAGATTGATAACAATAGGTAATGTCTACTTGCCTAATGAGAACCAAATTAAATATTTCAGATGTTTTGGGGGAAAAATTCAAAGGTTTAGGACGGGCCTTACCATTCTCTGTGGAGATTTTAATATGGTCCTGAACACTACTTTAGATAAACAGGGAACAAAATAAAAACTGAAGTCCAAAACATTAGGATATTTAATGAGCTTTCAGAGCAAGATCAAGCTTTAAATCTATATGATGAATGGAGGACGTTACATCCTTTAGATAGAGAATTTACATTCTTCTCTAACAGGTTTCAAACGTGGTCGAGGAATGCCTACATCTTTACAGACTTGGACACCTTAAATCAAGTTAACAATATTAGAATTGAATTAACGCCCTGGTCAGATCATTGCATGTTTAGCCTTTGCTTGGAAAATAAAAGTCTGTTAAAAAAGAAAACGGGATGGAAAATAGATCCGACGGTCTTTAAGGACCCAGAATCTGTTAAATACCTGAAGAAAGAATCTTTAGAATTCTTTAAAATAAATAGACAGTCAGTAAATTCCCTTATACCTGTCTGGTACTGCTATAAGGCATATATTCTAGGCCTCATAATTGCACAGACAGCAGATATTTATAAAAACAGGGAAAATCCCTTAGGGAAGTCTATGTTGAATTGTAGAAACTCCATCAATCTAATATAAAAACTATTAACATAAAGGAAAGATGTCTCAGGTTAAGACAAGTATTGCTAAATAGGGTGCTACTATATATACAAGAAATCCCTATGTGTGCACACCTATTATTATTGAATCTCCTCAGGGACAAACATTAAAACTTCACTTTTATTAAATTTCTTAAAATTAAAATATTATCAGACGCAGGAATCAACTAATATTGCTAGGTTATAGGGAATTAAACACACAAGTGCTAATATAAAGTGCTAGTGTTCTTATATATAAGAAAAGAACCAGAATAAATGCTGATTCTATAATAATATTATATACAAAGTGCTGTCAATAAAGTGCTTTAGTGTATAAATGATAGTACTTCCCAAGCTAAACTTCTAACTAATATGATAATTTGATAATTCAAAGTGCTAAGTGCAATGCGATAATATGAGCGTTATTGCTATAATATTATCAAAATTTCTATCTATTGGTTTAAATTCCCCTATTGAATTTATTACTCCATGGAGCTATAATGCTCCTATTAGTTTGAGTTATAAGCTATAGCTCTTAGTATTATACGATTGCCTAATATCTTTCTCCTATAAGAGACTGTATCTTAGCGTTCCACGCCATTTAGATGCCTAGCAATGACGTCATCAACATGTGTGCACGTTCCTGCGTCTGACTCGACGCACGTTTCTAGATTTCCTCAGGGGTCACCACCATGTTGATTTTGCATCCCTTTATACATTCTTTTTAGTCATGGAAACGGTGACATTTATAAAAACAACTTAATTTATTTTAAAACAAATGTCTTTGTGCTTAACAATTCTAGTGATATATCTATAGACTCAATCAGTATCATTATACAAGAATTGATGTCACATCATTATCAACAATATTTAGATCTATATTATTATATTTTATATTTGCCATTAAACTATTTAATGCTACAATTAACTTGTATCTTTTAAATATAGAATGATATAGATATAATATAAAGGATTGTGTGGATTAATACATATCCATCACAGTATACCCCTTAACTTCAACTACTCACAGTATCCTATTAAATATTTGGTAAAGAACTTCATCCTATATCACCTTTTATTTAATATACTTTAGTTTATGTAATCAGTGATAATCCCATAGATATCATACTTAGTTTATACTCAACATATTTATGTGTTAGCTCCATCAACCTAATTATACTCCATAGAGCTTTATTGAGTATTATTTCCCATCTCCTGGGAACATTTCATTCATGATTTGAAAGTGATGTGCAATCATATTTCACTAACTGATAAGTATATACATATTCTAAGAATAAAGCATACTACTTAATTTCTTATATAAAAGGTGTAAATGGGAAACCTTCATTTAGGCCATGAGTTTTTTTAGTACTTAGAAGATAAATCCATTTTGCTTCTTTTTTTTAAAAGTTCTCTATCTATATTACCTCTTCTGATGGTTTTCTCAATGTGATCAATTGCCATAAAAGAAAGAACTCCTACATTACCATTATGTTTGGTATTTACATGTATTGCCACTGGAGTGTCATAGCCTCTGTAGATGTGTTCAAGTACTCTTCTTCTGAATTCTCTGTAGGTTTTACCTACGTATCTCATTCCACATTTACAGGATATTAAATAAATAAACCTTTCAGTTTTGCAAGTGATTAAATATTTCTCTGAGTAGGTTTGTTTATTATCTAGAGAGGCCTTACAGGATTGACATTTGTAGCATCCCTTTAATTGTTGAAGCCAAGTGGTCTTATTCGTGACTTCTAAATTACTTTTGGATAACATGTCTTTAAGATTTGTTGATCTCCTGCTTGTTATTTGTGCATGGTCTTTTAAGTAAGGTCTAACATCATTGTCATCTAGCAATATTTGCCAGTGTTTATTGAATATTTTTTTGATGTCAAACCACTGATCATTGTATGTACCTATGCATCTCATTACATTATCTTCTTTTGGAGCCTTGTCCATAAGTAGATATTCTTTACATGTCTTGCTTTGTGGTAAGCCTTCTTTAACATTGTTTTTTTGTATCCACGTTGTTGAAAGCGAGATTGTAATTCTTCAGCTTCTACTTCAAAGTCATTTTTTTCTGAACAATTTCTTTTGATTATCAGGTATTGTCCTACAGGAATACCTGATATTAGAGATTTAGGATGTCTACTTTCTGCACACAGCAAGTTGTTAGTTGCTGTTGGTTTTCTGTGTTTGTTTTTATACTGCCATCATGTTTTTTACTTATTTTTAAATCTAAAAAAGTGATAGTTTCACTTATCTCAGAAGTTAAATATAGTCCCATATCTTTAGTATTGAGAACTTTTATAAATTCCTGCAGATGTTGTTTAGTACCACTCCATAAAATCATATCATCTATATAGCGAATCCATAGATCCACATCTTTGGTGTAGATTTCCATGTTTTCGCTGTACACCACCTGTTTTTCCCACCACCCTAGGTATAAATTGACGTTCGTTGGGGCACAAGATGTCCCGATAGCCGTACCCTGAATTTGATGGTAAAAAGTTTGTAGAAACACAAAATAATTGTGTGTCAATACAAATTTTAATAGCTCCATCATAAACTCATTGTGTTTCTTGTAGAGGTTACCTTTTTTTGTAAAAAATATTTTATAGCATGTAACCCTCTATGATGTTGTATATTAGTATATAATGATTCAACATCCAATGATACCAACAGAGAATGTTGGTTCGTAGTTAACCCATTTATTTTTTTAAGTACATCTTTTGTATCCTTGACATATAATGTCAGGGATATTACATGTTCTCTCAAAATAGAATCTATATATTTACTAGAATTCTCTGTTAGACAGTCTATTCCTGAAATTATTGGCCTACCTGGTGGTTTTGTGGGATTTTTATGTATGTTAGGATTGGAATAAAATGTGGCAATTTTTGGATTTTTTATATTTAGAAATTCAAATTCTTGTTTTGTAATGATTTTATCTTGTAAACCATTAGTCAGAATTATATTTAATTCTTCTAGAAAATGATCAGTGGGATCTTTCACAAGTTTTTTGTAACATTGTTTATTGTTTAATAATCTCTGATAATCATTGGTGTTAAGAATGACAAGATTACCCCCCTTATCTGCATTTTTTATTGTTATTTCTTTATAATTTATCATATCTTTGAGGACTTGTCTTTTTCTCTAGATCTCTTGTCACGTTTTGTACAAACACTTCTATATTAGGGCTTATAGAAAGAGGAGGAGTGTACTTGCTTTTGGGTTTAAAGTCAGAAAAAGGACCTTTCAATCCTTCAAGTCAATTTCACTTACCGGTAGTTCATTTTCTGATATATTTAGAGTTTTTTCCTCTCATTCTTCTAATTTGTCCACTGTTTTTTTTTTTAGAGAAGAACTTTTTTAATGCCAACTTTCAGGCAAATAAGTTTACATCTTTTACCCAATCAAAGATCTTAAATTCTTCTGTTGGAGAAAAACTTAGACCTTTTTGAAGTAAAGATAAATGATCTTTGGACGAGGGATATTCTAATAGGTTAAAAATCTGTAAAGGATTTATTGTCTCTTGATTCTTTTTTGTGGTTTGAACAGGGTTGGACATTTTCTTACCCCTCCTGGTCTTGGTTTGATATCTAAAAAAAACCCTTTGATCTCTCTATTATTACTCTTGTCTACTATTACTCATGTTTTTAACATATTATTTCTGGGGTTAGCCTCCCTATGTTTTATGTCTGACCACTCAGATTCACAGGTGAATCCCTCCTCCGATTTATCCTTATGTATTCTGTATTTTTTTGATCTCTTAAAGATATTACCTGTCTGAAAATCATTTAGATCCCATTGGAATTTATTATGTTTTCTGTCTATTAGCATTTTCCTAAACTTCTCAATATCTCTTTCAAGATTATTTTCTAATTCAGTAAATTCACTTTTGGCCTTCTGTTCTTTAATTTTTTCAACTTTATTTTTTAGCAGTACCTCTGTTTCTTTTAATTGTATTTGTTCCCACTCCAACAATAGACTCATCAATTCTTGTGAACATTTTAGTAACACTGAGTCCCATTTTTGTATAAAATCATCTGAGAGATCTTTAATTAAAAAAAAAATTACACACCTGAAAACGGAAGACATACACAATACAATACAATACAAATAAAATAAAATGCAATACCCCCTGTCTATCTAACATACAATCTATTTAATATACAATAAAACCTAACTATCTAAAATACATCCCCCTATCTATCTAATATACAATAAATCATAACTACATACAGAAACTCTAATTCTAAGCTAAAATAAAATAATTAAGAACACTTACCTTTGTAGATGTCCCTTCAAATCACCAACCTAGGAAAACAAATAAAATAAAATTAGTGCAACACATTAACATAAAATAAATAAACATTATACACATTCTAAATATTCTACTCACCTTTCCAGCATGTCCCCGTCCTTCTTCTTTTCTTCTCCGGGGATATAAAAAGTCTACACACTCCTGTTAAAATTTCAGGTTTCTGTGCTGTAAAAAAAATAGACAAAGATAAATAATTTCAGAACTGTTTCCACCTTTAATGTGACCAATAACCTGTACAACTCAATTGAAAAACAAACTGAAATCTTTTAGGTGTAGGGAAGAAAAATAATGTGGTTGCATAAGTCTGCACACCCTCTTATAACTGGGGATGTAGCTGTGTTCAGAATTAAGCAATCACATTCCAAATCGTGTTAAATAGGACTCTTCTGATTAACCCCAAATAAAGTTCAGCTGCTCTACTTGCTCTTTCCTGAAATGTTCTTAGTCGCATCCCACAGCAAAAGCAATGGTCCACAGAGAGCTTCCAAAGCATCAGAGGGATCTCATAGTTAAAAGGTATCACTCAGGAGGAGGGTACAAAAGAACTTCCAAGGCATTAGATATACCATGGAAGACAGTGAAGACAGTCATCAACAAGTGGAGAAAATATGGCACAACAGTGACATTACCAAGAACTGGAGCTCCCTCCAAAATTGAGGAAAAGACAAGAAGAAAACTGGTCTGGGAGGCTACCACAAGGCCTACAGCAACATTAAAGGAGCTGCAGGAATATCTGGGAAGTACTGGCTGTGTGGTACATGTGACAACAATGTCCAGTATTCTTCATATGTCTGGGCTATGGGGTAGAGTGGCAAGATGAAAGCCTTTTCTTACGAAGAAAAACATCCAAGCAAGGCTACATTTTGCAAAAACACATCTGACGTCTCCCAAAAGCATGTGGGAAAAGGTGGTATGGTCTTATGAAACCAAGGTTGAACTTTTTGGCCATAATTCCAAAAGATATGTTTGGCTCAAAAACAACACTGCACATCACCAAAAGAACACCATACCCCCAGTGAAGCATGACGGTGGCAGCATCATGCTTTGGGGCTGTTTTTCTTCAGCTGGAACTGGGGCCTTAGTTAAGATAGAGGGAATTATGAACAGTTCCAAATACCAGTTAATATTGGCACAAAACCTTCAAGCTTCTGCTAGAAAGCTGAACATGAAGAGGAACTTCATCTTTCAGCATGAGAACAACCCAAAGCATACATCCAAATCAACAAAGGAATGGCTTCACCAGAAGAAGATTAAAGTTTTGGAATGGCCCAGCCAGAGCCCAGACCTGAATTTGATTGAAAATCTGTGGGGTGGTCTGAAGAGGGCTGTGCACAGAAGATGCCCTCGCAATCTGACAGATTTTAAGGGTTTTTGCAAAGAAGAGTGGGCAAATCTTGCCAAGTCAAAATGTGCCATGCTGATAGACTCATACCCAAAAAGACTGAGTGCTGTTATAAAATCAAAAGGTGCTTCTCCGTGACTCTTTGGACCACAGCATGCCAGGTGCATCTCTCTCTCGTCACTGCCCCTCTGAGCATCATCAAGTTCATGTTCATTGCTTCAGTGACCTCACCTATCCATCTCTGCCTCTGTCGTCCCCTTCTTCTTGTGCCTTCAATCTTTTCCAGCATCAGAGTCTTTTCTAGGGAATACTGCCGTCTCATAATATGGCCAAAATATTTGAGCTTCAACCTCATGATCAAACCTTCTAGTGAACAGTTTGTCTTAATTTCCTGAAGTATTGATTTATTAGATCTTATTGCAGTCCAAGGGACTCTAAGCAGTCTTCAACACCACAATTCAAAGGTGTCAATTCAAAGGCGCTCAGATCTCTTTATGGTCCAGCTCTCACATCTCTTTTTGTTACTACTAGGAATACCATAATTCGAACATGGTTGAAAGTTTAATATTGTTACTTTTTAGTAGCTTGTCCAAGCTTGCCGTCTTTTAATTTTATGACTACAGTCACCATCTGCAGAGATCTTGGATCCAAGGAAAATAAAATCTGTCACTGCCTCCACTTCCTTCCCGTCTATTTGCCAGGAACTGAGATTGCCATTTGCCATGATCTTTGTCTTTTTAATGTTGAGCAGCAGGCCAACTTTTGCACTTCTTTTACCCTCATCAATTAGTCCTTTAGTTCCTCCTCACTTTCAGCCATCAGAGTAGAATCATCGGCGTATTTGTGGTTGTTGATATTCCTTTATTCAATATTGATACTGGCTTTGGATTCATCCTGTCCAGCCTTACCCATGATGTGTTCTGCATATAAGTTGAATAAATAAGGTGACAATTTACAATCTTGTTGCACTCCTTTTCAGATCTTGAACTATTCTCTTTTTTTCACTATTATCCAGTGGACATTGGCAATTTGATCTCTTGTGCCTCTTCCTCTGCAGAACCCAGCTTGCACATCTGGTAGTTCCTGGTCCATATATTGTTGGAGTCAAGCTTGTAGAATCATAAGCATTACTTTGCTGGCATGTGAAATTAGTGCAATTGTTCGATAATTGGAGCACTCTTTGGCACTGCCTTTGTTTGGGATTGGGATGTAGACTGACCTTTTTTATGTGTTGTCATAAGGCAAGTAACACTTTCACAGCATCATCCTGTAGAATTTTTAATAGTTAAATTGGGATTCCATCAGCTCCCCCAGCCTTATTATCAGCAAGACATCCAAGGGGCCATCTCACTTCACTCTCCAAGATGTCTGGCTCCAACTCATTGGACACATTATTGAGGTAATCATTGCTGTTAAGTTCCTTCCTGTATATATCTTCAGTATAGTCCTGTGACCTCTTCTTTATCTTAGTTACATAGTTACATAGTAATTGAGGTTGAAAAAAGACTCCCAGTCCATCAAGTTCAACCTTTTAAGATATACTCTGATCTGAAATATGCAGATTAGTTGTTAATTGAATCCAGAGGAAGGCAAACAGAAAAAACCCAAGTGAAACTTAGCCAATCGTCTCAAAGGGAAAACAAAATTAATTCCTACCTGACACCAGATACTGGTGATCGGATTCCTTCCTGGATCCAGGATTACCCTGAATGCCCTTTTTAATTAGAAATAACTCCCTTTCAATATCTCATACCCCTATATTTACTCTATTAAGATTATAAATTGCATGGCTATTTTTTCTTTCCAGATGCATAACTTTACATTTATTCATATTAAATCTCATCTGCCATTTAGATGTCCATTCCTCTATTTTATGTAAATCCCTTTGGAGAGAAAGTACATCATTATCTGATTTAATTACCTTGCACAACTCTGTGTCACCAGGAAAAATGGAGACATTAATTTCCAATCCTACTTCTAAGTCATTAATAAATATGTTAAAAATGAGGGGACCTAATACTGAACCCTGAGGAACCCCACTTATCACATTAGTCAAATTGGAGTATGTTCCATTTAGCACAACCTTTTGCTACACCAATTCCTGTATCCCCTAGTTTGCACAATAGTCCACATGACACTGTATGCAAAATCCAAAAATACTGCACCCATTGAGTTGCCTTGGTCCAGGTTCCTACTGACCTCCTCATAGAAACTAATTAGATTTGTTTGACATGACCTATCCCTCATAAATCCATGTTGACTCCTACATATAATCCTGTTCAAATAGACATATTCTTGCATGATATCCCTTATTAACCCTTCTAAAAGCTTTCCCACTACAGAAGTGTGACTCACTGGTCTATAATTCCCCAGATTTGCTGTTGCTCCCTTCTTAAATATAGGTATCACCTCTGCTTTTCTCCAGTCATCTGGTAGCGACCCTGTGTTGAGTGAATCTTGAAAAATTAAATTGGCTATTACAGAACCTCAGTACCCTTGGATGTATTCCATCAGGACCTGGGGCTTTATTAACATTTATTTTTTCCAACCTCTTTTGGATTTCTTCCTGCATTAACCAGCTATTTGGTGAAGGTAGTGTAGCCCCATTATGTTGCCGTGTGCCAACCACTGATACCTCCCTTGTGTATACCGAAGAAAAAACCTATTTAGCTCATCTGCCTTTTCCTGGTCACTTATTATCAGACGGCCTGTGTCACATCGTAATGTTCCTATAGCTTCCTTCCTGGCCTTCTTACCATTAATATATTTAAAAATATTCTTCTGTTAAGTCCCTACCATTTTTGGCTTTTATCACTCCCACTTTTGCATTAAATGTGACTTTTAGGTTCCCAATTTTCTTGAAGAGATCTCTTGATTTACCCATTCGGTTATCTTCTTCAATCTATTTACATCGCTCATTGTAAAATGTCTCCTTGTCTCTTCTTGCTATCCTCTGGAATTCTGCATTCAGTTGGACAAATCTTTTCTTATCTCCGCTACCTTTTGCTTTCCTTCTTTCCTGGGCTACTTTCGAAGCCTCAGCAGACAGCCAGTTTGACTTCTTACTTTTCTTTCTTTTAGGGATATTCTTTGTTGCTGTTTCCTGGATTATGTTGCAGATTTTGGTCCAAAGTTCTTGAGGCATTCTATCTTCCATGTCTAGTTCTTTAAATCTATTGTTTACTTCCACTGTATTTTCACAAGGGATGTTAATTATTTTATATCTACTTGGTCTGATGGTTTCCCCTCTTTTCTTCAGTTTAATTTTCAACTTTGCAATAGGAAGCTCATGGTCTGAGCCGCAGTCAGCTCCAGGTCTTGTTATTGCTGACTGTATAGAGCTCCTCCATTTTTGGATGCAAAGTATATAGTCAATCTGATTTATATGTTGTGCATCTGGTGATGTCCATGTGTAGAGTTGTCTCGGAGGCTGGTGGAAGAGGGTGTTTGCAACGAACAGAAAATTATCTTGACAAAATTCTACTAAATTCTACTTCATTTTGTACTCCAAGGACAAATTTGCCAGTTATTGCAGGTGTCCTTTGTTTCCCTACTTTAGCATTCCAATCTCCTATGATGATAGTAACATCTTTTCTTGGTGTTATATCTATGACATGTTGAATGTCTTCGTAGAGCTGGACAACTTCAGCCTCTTCAGCATCCGTGGTTGGAGCATAGGCTTGGATCACTGTGATATTAAATGGCTCACCCATTCCCAGGATATAAATGTTTAACCTTATCATTTTATTCTTGACCACATCTAGTTTGCCTTGGTTTATAGTTCTAACATTCCAGTTTCCTATTCTGAATTATTCTTTGCAGCATCAGACTTTCCTTTCCCCTCAAGACACATCCACAGCTGGGTGTCCCTTTGGCACACCCACTTCATTAGATCTGGTGTTACTTGTACTTGCCCTCTGCTCTTCCTTAGTAATGTGGTAGGCACCTTCTGACCTGAGGGGCTCATCTTCCGGTGCCATATCTTTATGTCTCTGGTTGTGTCTGTCCATAAAACTTTCTTAGCAAAGATACTGGAGTGGGTTGCCAGTTCCTTCTCCAGTGGACCGTGATTTGTCTGACACCTCTGCCATTACCTGCCCATCTTGGCTGACCCTACATGGTGTAACTCATAGGTTCCTCGAAGTACACAGGCCATTCACCACGACAAAAAAGCGTTCCAGAAGGGGTTACTATGTCTTTATGGCCAACAAGTTGCTGGAAATGGCTATTATGCATTGCATATCTATCTGTATACAGACTCTTTATATCCTGTTTTAATTTGTATGTAACCCTCACACTATATGGGCTAGCAATAGAATAAGGGTCTGCCCCCATATTCCAGTGACTATATCACTGCCAAGCACATATAACTAAGAGGCTATACATTTGAATATCCAAATGTTGAATTACTGTATTACTATGGCTGCTATATGTTCAAAGGGAATTACACTACCTGAGCCATAACTATGTTATGCCCATTTTACCAAGTGAGAATGTTACTGTAAGCCCCAGGGCTAACACTCCTTTGTCTGGCAGCAAATTATTAACCCAAAGTCTCTACAGAGGTTTAGATGGTCATCTGTATTGGCTAATTACTACCTACAGAGATATATAGAGAAAAAAGAATAGCTAACTCTTTCAAACTTCCAGGCTCCTAGCCCAGGGGGAAGTTAATATCCCTGACATGATCCCAGTAGCATAACCCCACGTGTTCCAGTTAATACACTATTGGGATTACTCAATGTTTTGTTTACTGAAGGAAGGAGCCCACTATGATTGGCTATTGTATTACATAAGTACGTTGTGCTTTTGTGATTAAAGAGTGCTCTCTTTGAATACATATATCCAACATGTGTGTTCATTCTTGAAAGATGTTCTGTACTAGACAAGGGGTTAGAGGCAGGGGTTTATTATTTTGAATAAGCCTGTAACCCTTGGTATAATGATTTCCTGAGTGTTGGTCATGATTGGCATGCTGGGGTCAGGGAGACCCAAATTCTTACAATCTAGGGGTGTGTTCCTGTAGCTGAACGCAGAAGGTTTTGTGGTGATCGTGGCCCCTTCCCTCTGTGTTGTGACTCAATTATTAACACTAGAGATGTATATGATAACTTATAGTTATACAATACACTTATTGAAGTCATAATGTTTAAAAAAATGACACCTGTATAAGCCACTTTTTAAAATGTTTTTTTTTTTTAATGTAAGATGTTTATATTTAAAGGACAAGACATCTGTCCAAAGTGGGATATAATTGATTACCTACATAATGATTTGATTGAGACCATTAGTATAGGCATTGGGATAACCTAAATAACAGAAACATACTAGAAATTAAGTACCGTATATACTCGAGTATAAGCCGACAAGTGTATAAGCCGAGGCACCTATTTTACCACAAAATACTGGGAAAACTTAGTGACTCGAGTATAAGCCGAGGGTCGGAAATGGTCTGCCCCCGGTGTTCCTCTTGTACCCTCTGTGTTCCCCTCTTGTGTGCCCTCTGTGCCCCCTTCTTGTGCCCCCCTCTCCCTCCCCTGTGTCTCTCCCCCTCCTCTCCCTCCCCTGTGTCTCTTCCCCCTCTCCCTTCCCTGTGTCTCTTCCCCCTCTCCCTTCCCTGTGTCTCTTCCCCCTCTCCCTTCCCTGTGTCTCTTCCCCCTCTCCCGTTCCCTGTGTCTCTTCCCCCTCTCCCTTTCCTGTGTTTCTTCCCCCTCTACCTTCCCTGTGTTTCTTACCCCTTTCCCTTCCCTGTGTTTCTTCCCCCCTTCCCTGTAAGTCTTTCCCTCCCCCTCCCTTATCACCCTCCTCATCCTCCCTCCTCAACCCCCCTCCTCATCCTCCCTCCTCAACCTCCCTCCTCAACCCCGCTCCTCAACCTCAACCCCCTCCTCAACCTCATCCCCCTCCTCATCCTCAACACCCCATCCTAAAACCCCCCTCCTCAACCTCCCTCCTCAGCCCCCTTCCTCAACCCCCTTTCTTAACCTCTCTCCTCAGCCCCCCTCCTCAACCTCAACCCCCCATCCTCAACCCCCATCCGTAACACCCTGTCCTCAACCCCCCTCCTCATCCTAAAACCCCCTTCTCACTTTACCCTCTAAATACCTCCCCCTCTCCCTTTGCCCTCACTTACCTCCATCTGCAGCTGCTCCTCCACTCCTCCGCGCTCCTTCCAGCTGCGTCACTTCATTAGCATATGCCGGGTCCCGACGCAGACGGAAGGAGCGCGGAGGAGCAGCTGCAGATGGAGGTAAGTGAGGGGAAAGGGAGAAGGGGGGTATTTAGAGGGGTAAAGTGAGGAGGGGGGTTTAGGATGAGGTGGGGGTTTTAGGATGAAGATGGGGTTGAGGATGGGGGGGTTGATGATGATAAGGGAGGGGGAGGGAAAGAGCCACGGGGGGGGGGGAGAGATACATGAGGGGGTTAGACACGAGGGCAAAGCGAGACCGGGGGGGGGGGGGGTAGAGTGACTTGAGTATAAGCCGAGGGGGCCCTTTTCAGCCTTAAAAAAAGGGCTGAAAAACTCGGCTTATTCTCGAGTATATACGGTATGATGTCAAATATTGAAGCAGAGGAAACATTACCAGAAGAGTTTGTTTTAAACAGTTTTTCACACAATTTCTCAAAGGGACCAATCTAAAGACACTGGCATGTAGATATATGGTAGATTAATTTACAGCCTTTAAGATTCCTTTAATTGCCAAATAAAGAAATAAAATATTCCAAATTATCAAACAATTGCACTCATTTCATATGCCAGCAAAGTAATGCTTAAGATCCTGCACGCTTGGCTTTGATAATATATGGACAGAGAATTTCCAAATGTTTAATCCATGTTTCTCAGAGGTATAAGAGATCAAATTGCCAATGTCTGCTACATAATAGAGCAAGAGAGCTCCAGAAAATAAACATTTACCTCTGCTTTATAGACTATTCTAAAGTTTTTGACAGCGTGGATCACAACAAAATGTGGCAAGTTCTTTGTGTGTGGACAAGAAGCCATGCTCAGAACCGAACATGTAACAACAAAATGGTTCAAGATTGAGTATGGAGTGGGACAAGCTTGTATATTGTAATCTTCTTTTAAACTTATATGCAGAATACCTCATGTGTAAGGCTGGAATGGACAAATTCAAAGCCAGAATTGATATTGATGGAAGAAATACCAACAATTTCAGATACACAGATGATAATACTCTGATGGCTGAAAGTGAGGAGGACCAAAAGGGCCTATTCCGTATCGCTGTTAGGCACATGGCAAAAACAAAATTAACATCCTATAAAGAATGGAGGGCCCTGTTTTTGAGTTTAAAATCAAAAGTACGGGACATAGAGCTTGTTTCCAAGGCACTGACACAAGATTGAAAACTCGCAAACTTAAAATTTAAGGGTTTAGGGTAAAAAATGCAAGATGGAATTGTGAAAGCAATGTGTTAAGTCAAGTGGAGGTGTCTGTATGTTGCTCTGTAGATTGTGGGTATAGGTGTTATTAAGCTGTGGAGTGTGCAGGTGTACATATTAAGGCTGAAGGTGATAAGATTTTTAAACAGGTGTGTTTTTAGTGATTTTTTTTAAAGGTTTTGAGGCAGATAGATAAGCTAATGGAGTGGGGCAAAGAGTTCCAGATCGTAGGGGCAGCACGAGAAAACTATTGAAGGCAGTAGTGAGAGGAGGTGATAAGAGAGGTGGCAAGAAGAAGGTCATTAGCAGAACGAAGAGTGCGGTTGGCAGAGTATTTTGAAACAAGAACAGAGATATAAGGGGGTACACTGTTGAGGGCATTATATATTAGGGTCATGATTTTAAATATGATCCTGGAGACTGGCAAGCCAGTGGAGTGATTGACAGGAGATGCAGACACTGAACATTTGGTATGGAAGATGAGTCGAGCAGAGGCTTTCATTATGTATTGGAGACGAGGAAGATGAGAGATGGTGAGGCCAGCAAGGAGTGAATTGCAGTAGTCAAGTCGAGATATGAGGAGAGAGTGTATTAAAATTTTATCCGTGTCTTCTGTGTGATAGTGACGCATTTTGGAGGTGTTTCTTAGGTTAAACTGGCAATATTTTGTTATTGTTTGTATGTGAAGAATAAAAGAGAGGGCAGGATCCAGTAGAACCCCAAGACAACGGGCCTGGGAGGTGGGAGTGATGATGGCATTGTCAACGTTGAGAGATACTTGAAGGATGAAAGATGTAGTAGAAGGTGAAAAGTTAAGGAGTTGAGTCTTAGACAGGATGAGTTTGAGTTGACAGGCAGACATCCAGGAGGATATGCCAGAGAGGCAGTTGGAAACTTAAGCCGAGTATAGATCTGCTTCAGGGAGGTATATTTGAGTGTCATCTGCATAGAGATGGTACTGAAATCCAAAATAATTTTATAAAAGTACCAAGGGAGGATGTGTAGATGGAGAAGAGGAGGGGGGCTAGGACTGAACCATGGGGTACTCCAACAAACAGAGGGAGAGGTGAAGAAGAGGTGCCAGAGAAGGAGACACTAAATGTACGATCTTCTAGATAGCATGTGTACCGTGAGAGAGCTGTGTCCTGGGTGCCGAAAGAGCAGATAGTTTGGATTAGAAGAGGGTGGTCAACTGTATTGAAAGCAGCAGAGAGATCCAGGAGAAGTAGAATAGAGAAGTGTCCCTTTGATTTGGTGGTTAGCAAGTCATTAGTGACTTTTGTGCAGGCTGTTTCTATAGAGTTTTGGGCCCGAAAGCCAGATTGGAAAGGGTCAAGGATTGAATTGGAGGGAATAAATTGAGTGAGGTGATGGTAGACAAGCTGATCAAGCAGATTAGAAGCGAGGGGAAGTACAGAGATAGGGTGATATTTGGAGGCAGAAGCTGGGTCAGACGAGGGCTCATTAAGAATGGGTGTAATTATTGCTTGCTTTTCTGGGATGGAAACTTGCCAGCCTTTATGGAGCAGTTGAACAGATGTATGAGAGCTGGGATAAATGTGGTAGAGAGGGGAGGGATTTGCTGTGATGCAATTGGATCATGTGGACATGTTGTAAGGTGAGAGGTTGATAATAAAGTAGATACTTCATCCTCAGTTACAGGGTCACAGGAGTCCATAGGGGAGGAGGCATTGGGGAAGGGCTGGGTGTTGTCAGTTTGTTGAGAGTTAGAACCAAGCTGGGAGGAGAGTTCATTTCAGATGGTTTCCATTTTATTTAAAAAATGGCTGGCCAAGTCATTAGCAGTGAAACAGGAAGGGGCAGGAAGTGGGGGTGGGCAAAGGAGGGTGTTGAATGTAGCAAATAAACTTTTAGGGTTGGAGGGCAGGTTTGATATTAGTGATGAGAAGTAGGAGCACTCAGTTACATCTACAGTCCTCATTGTAGCAACAGTTTATATAAAACATTAAAAAAAATTACTCAGCAGAAATGTTAGGCTGACAGTGTAGGAGTATAGTTATATGTAAAACAAAAACTATGATTTAGAATTTGGCCCACGTTTCCTTATTACTAGCTAAACATCTTATTACACTTTCTGCATCTCTCACTCTTTTAATAAGTTGTTCATTTTCATTGTGTAGCTGCTTATTTTCTAGCAATGTCTTCTGGTTATCTAAAACCAAAGCACTAGCTGTACTGGCAGTGACCTTAAGAGTTTCCAAAGCAGTAGTTAGATCATAAACGTTAGTTTCTAAAGCTTGTTTCTGCATACTTAAATGTTTATATTGTTCTGCAATCCAATGGGCAGCAAAAATTAAAGCAGTTTTCCCTTTTGATTTAGACAAATTATTTTTATCAATTGCTTTTGAAGTATTCACCATATAACTAATTATAGCCCCAGGGTTATGAATATTCTCAATATTTTTCCTTAGGCCCTTCATTGCTGGATAACAAAACTGTATACATTTAAAAGTACAAAAGTGCAGAAAAGTAAACATCAAAGGAACCTACTAAAAATATTTCAACTAGTAAAACTATTAACACAAAACTTGCTTTAGATCCTGTATCTACTACAGCCAAACATACCACACAAAAACATTTCTACAACTTTCTAAAACTACAGCACACAATAGGAAAATAGTACATTGATTTGAAATATAATAAAATATTAATATTAAAATATTTAACTTATTAATATATTCCGAAAAAGCCCACCAAACAGCTACGGATATTCCGAAAAACTCACACGACATAGAAAACGAATATTCCGAAAAACTCGCACAAACATAGAAAACGAATATTCCGAAAAACTTGCACGACATAGAAAACGAACAACGCTACATCAGCCACATTATATACAACAAACACTTAGCTCACTTACAATTTCATTGCTGTCATTTTTTGACGGGCAATTCACTAGTTACTAATAATAAAGATTTGAACAATTGCACATATTTTATAAAATACACTAAATAATGTCATGTTTAAAGATTACCACTGTATAAGCCATATTTTACAATACTGAAGCTTTAATATGTAAACAACTACAATGAAGTAGTTAAATTTTCTACTATTGTTTAAAATAAACATAATTAGATTACACTGCCATATACTGGCCACTCTGAAAATAACATCTTTTTGACCGACAGAATTACTTTTGGTTTCCATTGATGATAAACCATAGAGGACTATAACTGCTATCTATTGGCCAACATTCAAATAACAGCTTTTTAAAATACTTATAGCTGTGCAAACTCCTACCTCGAATGAAAGATTTATTTCAGAATCCAAATACCTTATAAATAATAATATATATTCTTAAAGAAGCTGAAAGTTGGACCTTGTATTGTATGATCATCAACTGAGTTACAGATTCAAGTAGCAAGACTAAAAGAGACATTGTGATTTAACATTCTTTAACAAAATCTGAATCTGAAGGACTAAATAAAGTGATCATAAAAGATGGAGCCTCTAAAAGACATTCTTTAAAAAAATTCAAGATTACTGCAATACAAAACAAACTATGCATTCTTCTCAACACCTCTCTACCCCAGATAAACAATCACCAAAAAGTGGAACAGAGAATTCCACACCCAGCACTAAAGCAGATATTCAAGACTTGAAAGAATGAATCTCCTCTTTTAGATCAAACATTAAAGTTAAGATACAAAGAGTCTCAGTGGAACTAACAGCAGAAATAAAAGCATTGGACACCAACATTTTAGAACTAGAGGACAAGTATAACAATCTTCACAAGTCACACATAGAAATGGAAAAGGACAAATGTATGAATTTTATCTAAGTGAACATAGTTTTATGAGGTATAGGTCATGTCAAACCACTGTAATATGTTTCCCTGAGGAAGTAATAAAATAACAACACACAGCATTTTCAGGGTATTTCCATGCAGGTAAGTAAGTCAGTGTGATTGGGCTACTGGCTGGTCCACCTGTACTCAAACAAGATATTCAGAAAGTAAACACACGAGTATATTTGGGATAACATGGGTTGTCTGTCGGCTGCTAGACCTTATGGAAAATAGCTTACTAAATACTATCTGGCTCTTGTTTAGCCATGACATTTCCTATGCTATCAATTCTTATTCTTGTCATCTCATGTTTGGTCATGTCTAGTTTGCCTTGGTTCATAGTTCCTATACTGAATTGTTCTTTGTAGCAGCATACTTTTCTTTCCCCTCCAGACACATCTGCAGAATCGAGTCCTTTCAACTTTGGCCCAACCACTTCATTAGATCTTGTGCTACTCATACACGCACTCTGATTTTCCCCAGTAATATGGTAGACACCTTCTGACCTGAGGGCTCATCTTCTGGTGCCCTATTGTTATGTCTCTGGTTGTGCTTATCCATAATATTTTCTTGGCAAATATGCTGGAATGGATTGCCATTTCCTTCTCCAGTGGACAACAGTGTATCTGGTCTCTCTGTTATGTCCTGCCTATCTTGGGTGACCCTACATGACATAGCTCATAGCTTTGTTGAAGCACATCAGCCTCTTCACCACAACAAGATAGTGATTCAGAAGGGGAATTTCATGCTAACCACTCAATAAAACCTAATTTTAAAGATTTTTCAGTGGGGAAAATTCAAGTGGCCATAGACTTTGTGTGGTACATTTCTGAGAAAAAAATAAGTAGGCTGAAACTTTACAAAATGCGAGAACCACATTTTGAAGCCTATTTGTGTGTGTGTGCTTTCATTATTCAATTCAAAGTATTACATTTTGAAGTTTGATTTACTCACAATGAGAATAGGTCAATATCAGATTTTTTATGAGAGAATGACACCAAGTACTGTTATGAACTTAACAAAAAATTAAAAATCTTTAAACTGTAAAAACTATTTCTATCATGCTAACCGTGTGATAGAATGCTATTAAAGTTGGTTTAGCAGCTACACAATCAAATTCGTATTACTTAAATGATTATCAGGAAAATTCAGAGAAAGTTATAGGGTTATTCATGGCAAGTGAGGCCTTGTCCTAGATACCAGTGCTCTCCCATATCCAGTTCATTCTCATCTTGTCCAATGGGAAAGTGAGTTTATCTCCAAGTGGGCCAAGGGTGAAGTTTTCTGCATAGTATCACCCAGTCAGGATTCAAATTATGTTCTTCATTCATTTGCCATTTTTGCTGGGTAATCAGGATAACCTTCTTACAATATGTTGTGTACCAGGGTGCTTTGTGTTGCAACCCAGAGTTGAGGGGCCATATGCACCTCAAGTTTCTCCCTCTAGGTTGTGCCTTTTGTGTTCAATATCTCACGCCTAGCAAACAATTCAGATCAGGGCATTATTCCTGAAGAGGCAGGCACAATCAGATCCCTTTAGTTAGGATACAAGAAGAACACATGCAGACATTCCTTTAGTTAGAATGTCAAACTTAGACTGACGTTTATTCTTACTTCAGACACATTTTTTTAATCAAAAAACAATAACAATCACAAGCCCCTTCCCCCGTCACTACTGTTACCAACTCCCTCCTTCATTCCATCCTCTGAGATATAGCTGATCTGGTATTTTCTGATGGCATTAAGTGAGGGCAATAACCTAACGTTAAATGTTAACTTTAAAAAATTACCACACCTTATATCACAAATGCTGCCAGCAGAGCAGTTATTTATTTCCTCCTTATTCTTCACCTGTGTGGTAATGCAGTAATGTTTTGTTTCTTTAAGAAGTCACCAATAACTAAAATGTATTTGGGTGCAGAGAAAGATTACTAAGACATATGCTGTATTTTAAAAGGTAGATGCAGCAAAGTGGGGACCAAAAAAATGGTAGTCCCCCCAGGAACCTCAGATGAGTAGACAGTTCTTCCACCCACTATCGTGGCCTCAACGTCTCTTCCATCTATTATGCTGGTGGCTGCCAAAAAGGATATGCACCCAATTGGACAGAGATAGACATATTATTAGACCGGCTCTTGAACTGGGGTCATCAGAATAGAAATATGGGACAGGGCTGGCACATGGTAATATTACAGCAGGTAACACGCTCTGAGATTAGGCCCTTGCTTAGGTACGGGTCTGCTAGTGGCAGCCAAACAGGATATGCACCCATGGGACAGAGATAGAGATATTATTAGACCGGCTCTTGAACTGGGGTCATCAGAATACAAATATAGATCAGGGCTGGCAAATGGTATAATGACAGCAGGTAACACGCTCTCAGACTAGGTCGTTGCTTAGGTACAGGTCTGATGGTTGAGCAGTTACTCAGCACAGAATATGAATTATAGGGAAGACCCTGGATATGCAATGTCATTGGCAAAATGCACTATAGGCAGTTGTCCTGATACTCAGTCTGACAGGTTATCAGTGTGAAGCCATGGTAATCCAATGGTAATTGTAGCTGTGATTATTTTGCATATAATGTATTCCTCAAAAAGGCATTCCATGCCTAGGCAAATTACCTAATGACAGATTTATAAGACAGCCAGCTGCTCCACTATCAAAAACGGGATGGATATGCAGAAAATGTACATTCAAAATAAAATGCGCAGGACAGGGAGGACAATTGGACTCAAATTTGGAAGCTGACTTGTGGCCATGTAATTTCTTGATTTCAGACACGACATGGTAAAGAGATCCTTCAGATCACAATATGTTATACCTTTATATGGTTTTATACAAGAATATGCCTAAATCCAGGCTAATTAAAAAACATATTATTTATCTTTCTTTGTTCATCATGCATGGAATTACCTAACATTGGAAAATAAGAAAGGATTTAAACTTAAAACAAACAGGCTATCAATCCAAGGATGAAGAATATCTCCATTTACATAATGACCAAGGACTATATAGTATTGGAGATTATCTACTCCTCCACAGAGTACTAGATGTTGAGCCCGATTCACTTGAGCAATCAAAGTTACCTGAGCCCGTAAGTGAGGCTGTAAGTTAATTTGCTATTCAGTTGGTGTCTTTTTGCAGGCTCCAAACGGTTTAAGGGTTACGGTCTTAAAAACTTTGCGATGGTTAAACCCGGAATTTACAGTACTGCAATTTAAAATTCTGCAAGAGTAACGATCGCAAAAATCGCAAATCGCTATTCAATTGCTCCAATTCCCCAAGCCTGCAAATGTTTTCACACCCGGAAATGGCAAATGTAGGAGAAAATCCTGCGAGTGCTAGAGAGGACCCGAAAGGGGGTTTAATAAAAAATCAGGACTGCACTGTAAATAACAGGGAAAGTGATGATAGACATTAGAATTAATTGCACAACAGTATCAAGCTCGCAGATCGGCAATAAAATAAATGTATTTTTATGTGTCATTTCTGGGTTATATCTCTCTGAGTTGATACATATCAGGCCACCCATATGGACTAGAACAGTCCTGGCATAATTTTCTGTTTTGAGGGTTTGCGAGTCTCATAGCGTATAGTACCCCTGAACCTAAATTGACATGATTGACATGTAACCTCCATCTTTTACTGACGTAACAATGGCGGTCTCATTGGCTGTTTCAAAATGGGAGGTTACGGTCTTGATTAATTGATCATATTCCCGCCCTGAACTGCTACAAACGAGTGCATGGTTTACGGAGTTGGCTTTCGGCCCGTAACTTGTGGGCTCCTTTAATTGAATAGCACCGGAATCGGAGACGAACGGGAGCCCGCAACACACCCGCAGACATACGGCCAAGGATCCCGCAAGATGTGGGCTTGCAATTGAACCTGGCTTTTTATGTTTAAGCTACGTATCTTTTAGATGTAACGTTTAGTAGATATGACAATTATGTCTAGGAAGATAAACTCTTAGGTCATGAAAACCACTTAAAAGTAAATATAAGAAAAATACAAAAATTAAATCTGTGGATGTATAGTTGGTGCCATCTTGTGTCTAGAAGATTCTTGGTGGGTTTTCTTTTTACAACCGTTTAAAAGCATATTACCTCATATGTTAAATTGGTGGGAGATACCCATTGGAAAAGATAGGTGGAGTTTGACGGGCAGTTAATTAAAACTGAAAAGTGAATAGAAGAATGGGGAGAGAAGGAGGAGAATTGAAAACTATCTAAACATTTCTATTTGACTATAATTTCTAACCTTGTTCCAGTGAACCTGTATTTTTCAAGAAAAGCCATATCCAGATCTTGGATTTTCATCTCAATTTGTAAGCAAATTTGTTAAATTATCTTTTTGCATTTAAAAGATAAATTATATAATACAAACTTTATAAGATATATTGTTTGGTGGGTAATTAATCTTCTTTCTATGGGACAATATTATTATTTATTTTATATTATATTCAGTGTAAACCATATTTATAGTTTGATATATACAGTCAGGTCCATAAATATTGGGACATCGACACAATTCTAATCTTTTTGGCTCTATACACCACCACAATGGATTTGAAATGAAACAAACAACATGTGCTTTAACTGCAGACTTTCAGCTTTAATTTGAGGGTATTTACATCCAAGTCAGGAATTACAACAGTTTGTATATGTGCCTCCCACTTTTTAAGGGACCAAGAGTAATGGGACAGATTAACAGTCATAAATCAAACTTTCACTTTTTAATACTTGGTTGCAAATCCTGTGCAGTCAATTACAGCCTGAAGTCTGGAACGCATAGACATCACCAGACGCTGGGTTTCATCCCTGGTGATGCTCTGCCAGACCTCTATTGCAACTGTCTTCAGTTCCTGTTTGTTCTTGGGGCATTTTCCCTTCAGTTTTTTCTTCAGCAAGTGAAATGCATGCTCAATCGGATTCAGGTCAGGTGATTGACTTGGCCATTACACAATATTCCACTTATTTCCCTTAAAAAACTCTTTGGTTGCTTTTGCAGTATGCTTCGGGTCATTGTCCATCTGCACTGTGAAGCGCCGTCCAATGAGTTCTGAAGCATTTGGCTGAATATGAGCAGATAATATTGCCGGAAACACTTCAGAATTCATCCTGCTGCTTTTGTCAGCAGTCACATTATCAATAAATACAAGAGAACCAGTTCCATTGGCAACCATACATGCCCACGCATGACACTACCACCACCATGCTTCACTGATGAGGTGGTACGCTTTGGATCATGAGCAGTTCCTTTCCTTCTCCATACTCTTCTCTTCCCATCACTCTGGTACAAGTTGATCTTAGTCTCATCTGTCCATAGGATGTTGTTCCAGAACTGTGAAGGCTTTTATAGATGTTGTTTGGCAAACTCTAATCTGACCCTCCTGTTTTTGAGGCTCACCAATGATTTACATCTTGTGGTGAACCCTCTGTATTCACTCTGGTGAAGTCTTCTCTTGATTGTTGACTTCGTCACACATACACCTACCTCCTGAAGAGTGTTCTTGATCTGGCCAACTGTTGTGAAGGGTGTTTTCTTCACCAGGGAAAGAATTCTTCGGTCATCCATCACAGTTGTTTTCCGTGGTCTTCCGGGCCTTTTGGTTATGCTGAGCTCACCAGTGCGTTCTTTCTTTTTAAGGATGTTCCAAACAGTTGATTTGGCCACACCTAATGTTTTTGCTGTCTCTCTGATGGGTTTGTTTTGTTTTTTCAGCCTAATGATGGCTTGCTTCACTGATAGTGACAGCTCTTTGCATCTCATATTGAGAGTTAACAGCAACAAATGCAAATAGCACACTTGAAATTAACTCTGGACCTTTTATCTGCTCTTTGTAAACGGGATAATGAGGGAATAACACACACCTGGCCATGAAACAGCTGAGCAGCCAATTGTCCCATTACTTTTGGTCCCTTAAAAAGTGTGAGGCACATATACAAACTGTTGTAATTCCTACACCGTTCACCTGATATGGATGTAAATACCCTCAAATTAAAGCTGAAAGTCTGCAGTTACAGCACATCTTGTTCGTTTCATTTAAAATCCATTGTGGTGGTGTATAGAGCCAAAAAGATTAGAATTGTGTCGATGTCCCAATATTTATGGACCTGACTGTATTTTAACTGCAATTTTGTTAGATTTATTAAACCTTTATTGTGTTTTAACAACTGTAAATACAAAATGTATATATGTTTATAAAATCGAATTTTGAAACCCAATAATATACAATTGTTAGTGGGGACTAATAATCGTATACATATATTTTATAAGTTTCAAATAAATCCCCTAACAATAGATATTTCTATGCATATATACAGATTATTCAATAGTACTGCACTGGTATCTTCAGCCAGCCTGCTGCCCCCCAAAAATGTGCTGCCGTAGGCCTGGGCCTCGCGGACCTCAGAAGAAACACATCATTGGATGTTCTAAACTGGAAAACTATATTCAGGTAAGATGGGCAACAGTGAATTGTTATTTTTATCATTAAATAAATGAGATAATTCAATCATGGATGTAGGAGCCAAAGAAAAGGGGGATGCTGCATATAGTATACAAATATCTCACAACTTCTTCTCTACACACATTGAAAAATCTGGGGGGGGGGGGGGGGTATTTGTCCCCCCAGTTCCAACACACATGCATTTAACTATTTTTTAACAACTGAGGCAGTACATGTAATAGACACGGTAACAGCAACAAAATGTGTTGATTTACCCTTGTAACAATATAATTATATCAGTGAGTGTGACAATCCCCAGGACCAACCAGCCCAGATCAGATTGATGGCCAGGCACCCTAGAGGAACATGACATGACCGAGGACCATGACGAAACACCTTATCTGCGCTATTTTTTATAGCCAAGGTATATGTTTATAAAAAGGCTATATCAAAGAATAATTTTCTGCCAATGTGGTCCAATGATGGGCATTCCCAAATAACTCCAACCCAAGAGACTCAAAAGACTGAATCACCAAGTGGCCAGAGCACTGGGGTTGAATTCTCCATTTTTCCATTTATTTAAGCTTATTTTATGTGTATACTGTGGAGGTAGTATAACTTTAAGTCTAATCAGTAACCACTTCTGGTATCAAACCGCTACCAGCCCGTATGGTTTGGGCTCCATAGACTTATGTGGGGATGTCTGGTGCACTAATTGAGACATCAAGCATACTGTAGTTAATCAGGTATGTCAGACATCATTAGAAACACTAGTTAATAAATAAAGTCATGGAAGTCTATGGTTGGTTAAAGCTACACCCTGGGCTAGCCTACCCCTCAAGAACTATTCTCTCCTCGCTCCAAAAAATGGTTTACTCACCTGAGAGAGCATTTGGATATCGGCCAGCCATCATAAGCATCAATACCCCCTTCACGGCTATAGCCTTTCTGGCGCCACCGGTCCTACCCTTCAATAGACACCCTACCAGGCATAAACACAATAAAAACCTCTCTAACACAATAACAGGAGAGAAGATCGACATCCGGCATCACAAACTTGATAGTGCCCCATTCCCTGGGGGAAACCCGTAGCGAGATTATACTTGAGATTTCTGACAATCAGCAAAAGTCACCTACCTCACTGATTGGCTAAGGGTTGACTTAGCCAACAAATTGTGTCAGTGCCTGTGAGAACAGTTGGAGGGGGTTCAAACTTTGTCAAAAGTTGCACAAGTACGGTTTGGTTATGAAAATGTCACATTGTTCCTTTGTATTAAGAAATGCATAAAAATGAAGCAGAAAAATAAAATGATATTCTCTTTTAAACCTGATTTACATGGTGTATTTTATTAAGGGAAACCCCTACTCCTGATAGTAAGGTTCTGGAAGTGGATAGCAGTCTTATGTGATGGAATACTGGACCAAAGATAACCTACAGGTAGGATCGGTCTAGCGACCTTTTCAGACCTGCTGAAGAGTAAGTAGGTAGTGATTGAATTCAGTTACTTTTCTAATGTTAAGGATCTGTACCAATACTCTATCACATAATAATCATAGCTTCAGTTATTTCAGGGACACAAATGCGAACAACCCATAGTCAGCAATCAGTTATTTGCTGGTTTGGTTTAAACAACACAGGAAAAACAAGCTCTTAGACAAACTTTACCTTCAACAGTACTATCCTTTCTGCCGATATCAGCTCAATAAATATTAAACATTTCTATTTGTTAATATTTCATACATTGTCTTTCTTGTGATATTATGTCTGTGAAGATCTGATTTCCCTTTGTGAAAAATGCTTGTGATGATCTGATCTCCCCCTATGAAAAACACCATTTCACCGTGCCAGGATGCAGCAGATTCACTTTTGAAATAGAGATAGTTCCATTTCTTATCCTGCAGTGATGTCTTGTGGCCGTCTTGATTATTGCATGCACTTAATTCTCTGTTTGTTTTGGATTTTGCCTCCTATTGATCCACCCCCAAGGCGGGCAAACCAAACCCACGTTTTTCCCTGCCTCCTGATTGGCTCTTTTATGGACCAATCAGCTGCATACCCCAGAGGCACATATGTTATTGGTTAGTTCTAATCTGGGTGGGAAATTTAAATATGTGCAGCCCACTTACACTTACATGTAAATCCTTTGTTTTGTAACTGTATAAATACTGTCCCTGTACCAAATAAAATCAACGCTCTTCTTGGAACACATAGACAATGGGAAGGCTACTGAGCTAAAATAACTTTGCTGGATTGGAATCCGCTGGTGTAGGATTGGCCACCTTGGCCTTTTCAAGCCCCCTGGAAGAAGCATATGACTCTGATTAGGCAGATCCTGTAATCGTGGGCTCCTGAGCTGATGCAGATGATCCTGATGTGACCGCTGGCATCGAGAGGACCATTCATTCTAAGAAGATAGCTGAGAGGGAGATTTCTGTAGTCAATGGCAGGAATTTTTGGAGCTGAATAGCGCCCCTCCCTGGGATCTTCACAATGTCTATAAATAAAGTACTTGTCATGTGTTTTCATTACTAAAGGAAAGTAAGACTGAAATTATAAATATCTGAATTATGTACTTATTTTCTTGGAATTTTGTTACAACTTTTGCTTTATTGCACATGAACTAGTCATTAAACCAGGGGTTGTCAACCTTTTAATACCTATCACCCACTTTTGATGGTAAAATGTCATTACCGCCTACCGGTGCCACAGTAACTCCATTTACCCTACCTCACTTCTGGTTACATAAATCATATGACCATAGCTATGTATCACCCTGTACTTACTAGATAATAATCCGGTCCTTACTGCTGTCCCCAGGCTCACTCACCAGCTCTCCAACCAGTCAAGCGTGGTGCTGCAGGTCTCTGGCATGTGATGTCACTCTTCAGCGACGCCATCTAGCAATTACCCTGCCTTCCACCATGAAAGCTTGAATCACCTACTAGTGGGCGGAAGGGACCAGGATGACTACCACTGCATTAGACCATCAGGTGCTCAAACAGGACATACAAAACACCTGCCATGTTGTGTGTCACTATTGACTGAAGATGTTAACTGTTGTGTTTGCAACTGGATGGTTGGGTGACTTGCATTTATTATTCTTTTTCACTGCAAAAACAAATATGCCTATAACTATGATTTTTTCCCAGTTCACCTTAATATTTTTACACATTATTTTTTTATTTCAAACATCTTTATCCATCTATATACCAGGAGATAAATTATATGTGCATATTGAATAATGAAGCAGAAACACATTGTTAATCTAGAAATATATATTCACACAAAAAAAATGTTATAAAAAAAAAAGATCAACAAGGGCTTCTAACCATATATGCAAAACATATATATATATATTTTGCCATTAGGGGGTGCTATGATATTGTAAAAGCTAGACGCTTTTAGCTTTCTGATATTGTGAGCACAGATACATGTATAATTGTATGTGTTAAAATAGTAAACTTGATTTTTTTCTTTAAAGGATCATGTATATATATCCAAAAATATATTAGAATCAAATAAAAATGAATATTATTCTTATACATTACACATCTTGTGAATTTGCCCAACATTTCAAGTCACAAAAGTAGGAACATTTTGAAAACAGACACCTTATTTGGTGGTTTAATCACTAATCATTAATGAAGGCAGTACCTAGAGCAAAGGTTACAAATATTTCCATATGTACATTCAGTATCTGTGCACAAAGCTAAAACACAAATAAACTCTATATCAGACATATATCTCTATATTAGTTGTTAATTGATCCAGAGGAAGGCAAACATTGTCAATTGTCTCAAAAGGGGAAACAAATACATTTTCCCTTGAGCGAAACCGGTTTTATTTAACTTTTGTCAATCTCTAGGTTGAATATAGAATCTGGGCTTCCATGTGGTCTTTTACTCCACTTATTCATTGCTTGCCCAACCAGCTCCTGATGTCATCTCCAATGTATCCAAGACCAACTATTCTAGGTGTTTCATGCTAACAATTCCTTTCTTAAGGCGTGATATTTTCAGTCACTTTTAATTTAATTGTAATTGAGTGCGGGGAATTGAGCCAACTTTCTAGTGTTTCTAAGAATATTTTGGTAAGTAATAGAAATTGTGTGGGTCAATCTTTCATTGATCATTATTAAGTTTATTTATAATCTCTTGAATATTAAGTGTTGTTGTCCTCCATTTTTTGGCAATGTGGCTCTTCGTGGAGAGCATCAGATATTGTAGCCATTTATTTTCCTTTTTCGTAACTTTAGTGGTAGAAACTACCAGGAGGCATATTTCTATAGTTGGATGAATTATTGTCTTCACATTAGTAGTAGCCAACTCTATAGCTTTAGTCCAAATTCTTCTAGCCTCTGGGCATTCCCACCAAGTGTGTCAGAAAGTGTCTGTATTTTGACAGAATCCTTTTTACTTTTAACTTCAACGGATGTGCTCTTGTCAGTTGAAAACCTCTTGGCACAAAAACTTCACTTGACAAAGCCTTATATTGGCCATGGATATATTTATATAAGGTAATCATATATCCTCTTAGACTCCATTTTTTTGTTGAGAAAATAAGTTTAATTTTGATAGTCTTTTGTCTTTTTTTATAAAGTGGTGCCCCAAATTGTGCTCCATATTCCAAATGAGGGTGTATTAGGGATTTGTAGAGTAGCTTGTTGGCAACCTCCAACTAATAGTGCTCAATGCCAAGCAGAAGGCAAATGCAAGTAAATAATTAGCAAAACAGTATATAAGGGAAACAAGTATGATTCTACAAGTAGCAAGGGAAACAAATATGATTCTACAACTCAATCAGCCACATTCAATTCCAACCCCGGAATGGCTATGGGACACCTGCAAAGCCTGCGGGCTTGACATTCAGCTGAGTTACAGAGCTTTTACACTCAACCATGCCACAAGTTACGGACAGGATACGCAAGCCTGTAAATCATTCTTGCACCCATAGCATGTGGGGCCGTGAAGATGATCAATTAGTCAAACCCGCAGTTAAAGGTTTAGATAGAGCCAGTGGTAAAATAGGTCGTCATCATTACGTCACAGAAAAATGGAGGTTAGATTTCAAAGCCTTACAGGTTTCAATTATGAGTTTCGATCTGATCCACGTTCCAGAAATAATGCAAAATTAATAAATCACTAAATATGATATTCTAGTCCATGCAAGTTCCATTATATGTATTAACACATTGATTGCTCGGATTGATATAACACAGAAATGAAACATTACAAACAATATTTAATATTGCATAATTGCGAGTTTGAGAATGTTGTGCTATTAATATTAATAGCAAACATAACTCTCCCTTTCATTTTATGTACAGTAGTGCAATTACAGTGCTACAAATAGGACTTTAACCCCCTTGCAGGTCCTCTCTAGTACCCGTAGGCTTTTTGGCTCCATTTGCAGGTTACGGGTTTGAACGCCAGTGCATTCGCAGCAATTTAATATCGATTTCCAACCGTAACAGTTACAGACTTGACAGATCAAAAGATTTGCGGCAACATAGTTCCAATTTCGACATCCCATAGTGTTTTTCCGCCTGTAACCCGCAGATCATTTTTGGGTAGCTTTACAAGG
Organism: Discoglossus pictus; assembly: GCA_027410445.1. Taxonomy (NCBI): domain Eukaryota; kingdom Metazoa; phylum Chordata; class Amphibia; order Anura; family Alytidae; genus Discoglossus; species Discoglossus pictus. The sequence continues at coordinate 250,081,054 of CM050168.1, read as the reverse complement.
CCAATTTAATAGCCGTAAGTCTTGCAGGCTTCGTTACGGGCTACGGTTTTATACGCAGAGGGAATTTAATGTGTCTGTATATGATGTAAAAAGATTGAGCTCAATGAACTAAAACATTTTTTCTACCTTTTAAAGGACAATTGTGGTAATTTTTTATGACTGCACTGGTAGATATATCTGCTATGTTCCTCTTGTGCAGAAACAAACTACCTCAGGAAGTAGATAACTGGGGGAAAAAAAATTCACAACAGCACCTAAAACTAAATTATAAGGTCAGTTATTAACATGTTGCTTATTTTCAAGTGAAGGAGTATTTTACATTTTTGACCACAGTGGTCCTATTTAACCTCCAATATCTTGATATATCTGCATTACTATTAGGAGTGGGCATCGATTGATTTTGTTTTAATTGTCTAACACCTAATAAGAAAACAATTATAATTGCAAATTAAAGTCAGACTTTAGTTTTCTCTAAAGCCCTCTCAAAAATAGGTACGGCGTGTTAAGAAAAAAAAATGTTTTAAACAATTACTGTACATTTAATCACCTAGTTAGTATTTTTAGATCCATAAATCTCCACCTCTGAATGTTTTCTAAATAGGCAAACCGGCATATTATACTTGAAGTATGATAGTGAGAGGCAAGATAGTGAGTATGTGAGTATGATAGTGAGTACTGTACATTACATCTGCCTGCTCTCTAGAGCGGTCTCAAGAGCAGGGGGTGTGAACTGGAGGGCAGACCCCCCCCCCCCCCCCGGATTACATTATAGGGGACCCAAAAAATAGCAACATTAAACTTACTCATGTATTACTAGATTTGGCCACTAGCTATGGAACAGTATAACCCATAATTTATCATATAAAAATATATATATATATATATATATATTTATATATATATTTATTTATATATTTATATGTTTATAATAATATTTATATGTATATATATATATATATATATATATATATATATATATACATATACACACACACACATATATATATTTACATACATATATATATATATATATATATATATATATATATATACATACACACACAGTGTATAGGCATAATTTACATATAGAAAAAAACCGAAAAAGATACACACTTAGGCCCTCATTCAATTGCGATTTGGCCAATTGAATAGGCCTCTAAATAAGCACATAACATATTTTTTTAAAATAAGTTTTTATTTAGTAATCATCTATCCAAAAGCAAGGATTTCACTAACTAAAAACTTCTGTAAATAAAATATGCTATGTGCTTATTTAGAGGCCTATTCAATTGGCCAAATCGCAATTGAATGAGGGCCTTAGGGAGCTGATCTATTCCTCTCATTGTAAAGCCCAATATTGTGTTGAGCTGGTATTGGAGTAAGGAAATAAATCAAAGAAAAAAAAATACTTAAAATATAACTTTTATTAAGAAAATTAATAGTATGCATCAAGGTAAATAAACGTTGGTTAAAAAATTATATATACAATTGTGGAACAAATAAGTGCACTCAGTGTGAAAAGATAATGTATACAAAAATATCATAGTGCGAACATATAGAAAGATCTTGAATATCAACAGATACAGAACCATTGATATTAGTACTATTATTATCGATTATTTGTAATGCGTCAACATATTCCGTAGCATAATACATAAGTTGTGATCAAGGCAAAACAATATTAACACATTACAAAGATGGAGGGCCCGGTCTTTGAGCTTAGAATCCAGTGACCATAGTGCTTTCCCCAAAGCACTGTGCAAGATTGAAAACTCGCAGACTTATAATCTAAAGCTTTAGGGTGTGGAAAGAAGGGGAGAAAGGTTATAGGCTTCTTTAAACAGGTGTGTTTTTAGTGAGGTTTTGAAGGATTTGAAGCAAGAGGATAGTTTAGTGGAGTGAGGCAGGGAGTTCCAGAGAGTAGGGGCAGTGCGAGAAAAGTCCTGAAGGCGGGAGAGAGAGGAGGAAAGAAGAAGGTCATTAGCAGTGCGAAGAGGGCGGGTGGGGGAAAATTTGGAGATGAGAGCAGAGATATAAGGGGATGCAGTGTTGTTGAGGGCTTTGTAACCTAGGGTCATGATTTTAAATTTTATTCTGGAGGCTAATGAAAGCCAGTGGAGTAATTTAGAGAGAGGTGCATAAAAAGTAATATAAAGTAATGGAGCCAATATATAGCTAATTGTAGTCTCAATGGTTACTTAAAGTAGACAGAAACAATATATATATATATGTTTATATGGGTAGTGGGAATATAGTCAAGTGAGATCTGTGGCCCTATATATCTATTGTGTGGTGGTAACACCGGGACCCACCAGTGACCCTCTACGAAAATGTACAGCATAAAAAATGTAGCCTCTCTATGTCTAGGGCTAATTCCTAAAATACCTGGATAATTCTGGCTTATATGAAGATCTCAAAATTGTTCATTTGCATCATCATGTTCTGTCCGTTCATTGACGTTAAGTGAGTTATGTGCTGGAAACACAGACATGTCTCAATCTCTCTCCCCGCCACGTTTCGCGTCTCTGGCTTTTCTGCTCTTTGTTCCGTGCCACTCCGTATATACTGTATATATATATATATATATATATATATATATATATATATATATATATATAAATAAAATGAGAGGGCAAGGGGCATTGACAATTTAAACAAAGCTAAAACAAAGGTTTTGAGGGGCACTGCAGCAATGGGGGCCTCAGTGCCTTGCTCCGGCGGGAAATCTGCCCCTTTACTGGGACAAGAGTTGAATTATCCCCCCCAGATTTTTTCCGTCTCCCACGCCCATGCTTATGAGGTTTTCAGTTTGGTACTTCCCTGGGGTAAGTCCCATAAACAACCATGGGCATGATTAAAAAAGGAACTAATTGTTTAACTGCACAGTAAAAGCTTAATAAGTTTTTTTTTCTTATTAAACCCTTCCGATTATTCGTTAGAGAGCCCTTTATAAGACCTCTAAAGTGGTCCTTTAATTGTTGTAATCACAGCCTGTTATAGGTTCATCACTTCAGCCTATTGCTCAGGTCCACTGTCCATTATGAAACTTAAACCTTAAACCTTTAACTTTCTCTATTGCAACTTACAAACTGGAATAATGGACACTAAAGAAGGCAGACAGTAAAAGAATGAACACATTAAAAATGTGATGCCACATAAAATTAGATTACTAAGAATATCATGGACACAGATGAAAGGCAATTGTCATTAACCAGCCATGGAACTTAAAGAAAAATTGAACCTCAACCGAACATGATAAGTTCATGTTTTATTTTTAATGGAAAAGTAGACACAGCAGAATTTTGCAGTTAAAGGGATATCTAAGTTTGCTGGATTAATACATTTCTGCACTCTACTGTATAGGCAAAAAGCAGCCTTTATGTATACAGCACATTTCATAAAACATTTTTTTTATTAATATCTAAAAATCCCTCTAATGGTTGCGTTGACACCCCCATGGGGTGTCTACACAACTTCCTTATCCCCACCCAATCAGCATATCTTGATTAACAGTAAAGTGGTACTTTTCACAAAATATTTATTTATATTTGTTATGCTTGAGAATTTGTTCAAGCTATATATATATATTTTAATTTTAGTTGCTAGAGTTCCTTTAAGTGATTGAATATCATTATTGGTAGTTGCCATGCTATAGGCAGGACTTATACTACTCTAATCAATGGTTGTACAGTGTTTCCATATTGGACTAGAAATCGTGATATCTTAATAAAGAAAAATAATTTATCAATTAATATTTAATGTTACAACAATAATTAGTATGACAGAGCCATTTTATTCAACAATGTTCTACATTTGTCTCTGTTAGGTGTGGAAAAACAGGAAGGACGTAAAATGAGCGTGCAATGCCGAAAACATAGACAAACATCGTCATTTTACAATAGTAACTTACACATTTACACATTAACATTCTGAAATGGCTGATTTCACACCTAAAACAACGGTTTTGTCTCGCGCACGCAGCCTATATATAGGGCACACTTGCCACTGAACTGACACTTTCTCCTCAGGTGATGACAGTTTGGCTGGACATTTTCTGCTGCTGGAAAATGCAAAAGAGATTGTTAGCTCTTCAGGATACTGATTGATGAATATTAAATAAAAAAAGGTACAATATATTAATAATCATTAATCAATAATAAATAAATTCATTATTTATAAAAAAAATGATTAGTTAAACAAATTGAGCAAACAAGAATTTACACTTGATTTAGTTTAGCAATTCTTTCATGCTTAGCTGTTTGAAATATATTAATTAATTGAATAATTAATTAATAATGTACTTTAATTTATTAATTAGTAATCATTAAGAAAAAAAATGATTATTAATACATTAATACAAAAAACATGCAATGATATTTACACATTGATTAATTAATTATTAATGTACATTATTTTAATAATGAATTATTAGTAATCATTAGGGGAAAAAAAATGGAGATTTTACAATGCCTTTAGTCTAGGAATATATTAATGCTTAGATCTTTAGAATACATTTAGTCAGTGATTAATTGATTATTAATGTACATTAAAATAATAATTTGTAATTAGTAATATTAAAATAAAAAAATAAAAAATGACCACAAACAAGATGTATATTTTTAGATGCACTGACATAGCCGTGATGATGCTGATTGCCTCATAGGGATTAATCAAAATATTACAAAAGGTTTCCCTCTTATTTAACAGTTTAGGTGTCGCTGCAGCTGACTCAACACAGAGAGTGACGTTTGCAGCCTTTCAACACCATAAACAGAACCTTTACAGGTACCGTATATACTTGAGTATAAGCCGAGTTTTTCAGCCCTTTTTTTAAGGCTAAAAAGGGCCCCTCGGCTTATACTCGAGTCACTCCCCCTAGTGTCTCTCTAAACCTCCCCCGTGTCTCTCTACCCCCCCGTGTCTCTCTAACCCCCCGTGTCTCTCTACCCCCCTGTGTCTCTTTCCCTCCCCCCTCCTCCTTATCAACCCCCCTCCTCCTCATCAACCCCCCTCCTCCTCCTCATCAACCCCCTCCTCAACCCCCCCTCTAAATACCTCCCCCTCACTTACCTGCTTCTTCTCCGGCCTCTGCTCCGTCTTGGCGCCGGCGCGCATGTAACGTCACATGGGGGCCGCGTCATTAGCATAAACGAGGGGAGGGAGTTGAGGGGGTTGATGAGGAGGAGGGGGGTTGAGGGGGAGGGGCTTGAGGAGGAGGGGCTTGAGGAGGAGGAGGGAGGTTGAGGAGGGGGTTTGAGGTTGGGGGGTTGAGGGGGGAGGTTGAGGATGGGGGGTTAAGGGGGGAGGATGAGGATGGGGGGGTTGAGGAGTGAGGATGAGGGGGGGGTTGAGGAGGGAGGATGAGGAGGGGGTTGAGGATGAGGAGGGAGGTTGAGGTTATGGAGGGGGGTTGAGGATGGGGGGTTGAGGATGAGGGGGTTGAGGATGAGGGGGGACGTTGAGGATGAGGAGGGAGGTTGAGGATGAGGAGTGGGGTTGAGGAGGGAGGTTGAGAATGAGGAGGGGGTTGAGGAGGGTGATAAGGGAGGGGGGAAGAGACACAGGGAAAGGAGAGGGGAGAAGAGACACGGGAGAGAGAGGGGGGGGGACACAGGGGGCAGCACATTTCCCACCCTCGGCTTATACTCGAATCACTCATTTTACCCAGTATTTTGTGGTAAAATAGGTGCCTCGGCTTATACTCGGGTCGGCTTATACTCGAGTATATGCGGTATATCATTAAATTATGTTCTTTTCTTAAAAAAAGGGATTTAAGTCTTCTTAGTTGGAATTGATGACAGTTATTGATTAATTAACGTATATTAATATATTAAATAATTAATAATTACTAATCAGGACCAACAAAATGGTTTGGTTTAACAATACATTGATGAGTATGCTTTTATGTTTTCAATCTATGCTAATATATCTGTGTTGCTGCTGATGTTACAAATGTTTTTCAATTTATTTGACAGTTTCAGCGTACCTGCAACTGACTCAACACAGAGAGTGACGTTTGCAGCCTTTCAAAAGCATAAGGATCATCTTTACAGGTATATCATTAAATTATGTTCTTATAGCTAAAAAAAGGATTACACTTTTTTTATTTGGAATTGATGATACTTATTGATTAATTAACGTATATTAATATATTAATTAATTAATAATTAGTAATCATTAAAAAAAAAAGGTTTGATTTAACAATACATTGATGAATATGCTTTTATGTTTTGCATCTATGCGAATATACCTGTGTTGCTGCTGATTGCCTGATAGGGATGAAGCAAAATATTACAACTGATTTCAATCTTATTAATAATTAGTCATCATTTAATAAAACATTTTTTGAGACTGCAATAAAAGTAATAACAATTTTCAACATGCACTTATATATCTGCCTTACAGCTCATTTATGTACATTGTTTTTGGAAATATTAATTAATAATAATATAAAAAAAAGATGAGGTTGGAAGACTTTAAAAAAAAAAGAACATTTTACTAAGCGCTTAAATATATGGACTTCATTCAGTCAAGAATGAATGGAATTCAATGATTACAACTTATTTTCATGTTATTTCACAGATTACTCATCTCTGTACCTGATTGAAGACAGAGAGTGAATAAGAAAGGAATTTTACACAAAGAACAGCAAGTTCCCAGGTATATGATTTTAGCATGCCCTTATGGTTTGATGACACTTAATGATTAATTCAGGAAAGCATATTTATATAATATATTTATTTAGGGACTCATTCATTTGCAATTTTAAATTTTTTATAGTGCTCCATATAATGACATAGCATATTATTTAAAATGAACCTTTTAGTGAATGAACATCTATCCAAAACTAAGGTTTTAATAAAAAAACAAAACAAGGCTATGTGCTTATATAGTGCCCAATTGCTTTGAACAACTTGCAAATGAATGAGGTTTTTAGGATTCATTTTTCATTAAAAGAACAAAAAAAAAAAACATGAAGATGAATGAGGTTTTTAGAATTTAATTTGCCATTACAATAACAAAAAATAAATAAATATCAAGATATATATATGCTTAACTAATTACCTTTTTAAGAACCTCAATTAGACATCATATCTACATTAATTGCATCGTTAAGAAAATGTAACATTATTTTAGGGCACATCTATACTTTGATAATAGCTGTTTCTGTTTGATCTTCTTTACGACAATATAATTTACTTTTTAGGTTTAACATTTCTCTCAGTTTTTGATTAATTCAGTAACGTATATTCATTTAGTAATGACTTAATAATTCAGTCGTCCAAAAACAAAAAGTATTTGTCAATATATATATGTGCAGTCCTTTGCTTTTTAATGTATGCCAATAAAACACTCAAAAAATGGGTTCATTTATTGCAGAGAAAAAAATAAAAATGATTTTCAAATCTTTGCATTCTTTAATTAATGATATTTACCTTTGGATTGAAACCAGTTACAAACAATATGTACAGAACAAAAAAACATTACATCTTACACCTGTATTTACAATTACAGATTACAATGGCGGATAATGGAGAAGACAACATTGAACTCAAAAGAAGATTGGCAAGGGAAAGGAAAACAAAGGTGGAGAGATGCACAGTCGCATGAAACTTCCCAACGCTTAAGAGAAGAAGACAGACAGAGACTGTTAAATAAAATAAAAATGAGTAAGAAAGCCAAAGTAAGTGTGCTGGAGCTTCAAAGAAACAAAAAAGTAAACAAAAACATGTCTGTGAACCATTGCCCAATGATACTATATTGCCTATTGACACCAATGTTCAGACACATGACACCAATGTAGATACAGAAAGTTGTAGTGATATTTATGTTGAGGAAGCTCAGGATAATGTGTTTAGTAGAGCACTAACAGTAGACACTCATTATTGTGGATTACTCAGTGTTGTTTGTCAGTTTTGTGGGGCCTATCATTTTCTAAAGGAAAGGCCAACTGATGGAGACTTCATTAGTTGTTGTCAGCAAGAAAGGTAAGACTTCCACAAAGACACACATTTCCAGATTACTTACAAAGTATCATGAGCGATCCAACATTTCCAAATTATACCAATAAAAAAAAAAAAACATAAGGTCATATAACAGTGCAATTTAATTTGCTTCAATGGGTGCAACATTAGCAGAAAATGTCCCAGAACATGGTCCTTACTGTTTTAGAGATCAAGGACAAATTTACCACCGATCTTCACATTTACACCCACAAGAAGGATAGCAAAGGAAATTTGCACAGTTATATGTCTTCGATAAAATGGAAGCTGTTGAACAAAGAATGACGCTTCCAGAAAATAAACAGTGTTTGCGCATAGTCTTTGAACAGCTGGATAAAATTATGGCCAACAACCCATACAGTCAAGCATACAAACAATTAGCACAGGTTGAAAAAGAACAACAGGAACATGCTCAAAGACATCAATTGACAATACCAAGAGTAAATATGGTGTTAAAAAGAGATCGCAACACTGATCAAAAACGGTATAATTTACCAACAGTAAATGAGGTTGCCATGGTCTTTGAAAATGAAGATGGTGAACCACCTTTTCAGCGGGATATTAGAATATATCCACGCAATGAAGAACAACCTTTTCTAAACATAAATATATTAAGTTGTAATTTAGATCCAATGACATATCCCATTTTCTTTCCAAATGGTGAACCTGTATGGGAACCAAAATTACAATTGCAAAGTTATCCGAATAATAAAGTTTGTGTTAGATGCAATATTTCTGTGCTGGAATATAAAGTGGCACAAACTGCTATTCGGGATTCTTTTAATCCAATTTTATGTGGGGGTAAACTCACACAACAATGGATTATTGATTCCTATCTACAAGTCGAAGCAAATAATCTAAATGTCATAAAATTTCAAGAAAATAAGCTTTGAGTAGAACAGTATTGTGTATTGATGGATTATGTCGCTGAATTGGCTACCAACAGAGACATTCCAGCTGGAAGAGCAATCATTTTGCCATCCACTTTCCAAGGATCTCCTCACAATATGTGAGAAAGATATAATGATGCCATGGCTATTGTCACCAAATTTCGAAAACCAGATTTATTCATTACATTCACATGTAATCCACAATGGCCAGAGATCAAGGAAAATTTGAATCTGGCGCTAACTACTTCTGACCGACCAGATTTAGTGGCAAAAGTATTCAAAATCAAACTCAATTCATTAATACATGATGTGGTGTATCACCAAATTAATATATATATATATATTACACAAGGTTCGTCTACATTAAAAGGTATTTATTAAAAGGCAACAACACAATACTATAAATGTATCACAAACACACAGCCCAGACCCACGGAGCTACAACCCTTTTTAAATCTATCTATCTATATAGTAATCCCCTTCCCCACACGCTTGATCTCACCCACGGTTAGGCCTTCACATCTAGTAATGGCTCACTGCTGCAAGTTCAACATCACATCCACCAAGGAAGAAAAGGAAGCAACAGAGCGATTTCCTGCCTGGCCTTATGTTATATACCCTTAGTTGAGATGATGTGATTTACATCACATCCTGTCCATGCATCACTTCCTTTAGCAATTGTGGGAGGGAAGTAAAGATTCTTAGCCCTCCTACCTAGACCTGTTTAAGGAGGTCCTGAAAGGAAGATAAATTAACATGCAAGGAAGACAAGTTACCACATTCCCTCACTTTTTCTTCTTCTATGTTGCTCAGTTTTCTAGTTATCCCTCTAGTACAGGAGAACCTAGTGGGAGCAAAAACCTGATATACAGGAGAAATTCAACCCACCGTCCCTCCGGAATAGTTCCCTCAGCGACATAAGTTCTCCTGTACTTTCCTATGGCTGTCAATCCACATATTACACAAAAACAGAACTTATAGAATTTAGGTGAGAGTGTGTGATAAATGTTTATGTATGTGCAATGTAAAACTTTATTGAAGAATGTATGAGAGAGAGAAAGAAGAGGAAAAAGACAAAAAAAACATTTACATTTCATTATTATATATCCTCCTTGCAAGTTTCTTCCTCATTTGTTTCATTGCCACACAAAAGTATATTATTATAATTGTCGTTAATACTTGAATGAACATGAGTACCAGCGACAATGTTCGTAGGACTGGATGTGTCTCTGCATTGGTAAGAATTCCCCACCAGGGATGCTCAACGTTTTTTGTAGTAATTTCTATTTCCTTTTTCTGTTGTTCCAGCAGTAAGCTGATGGGGTGTAGTTGTTGTTTGGTACGTTTTACTAACTCATGAAGTTCCAAGGTAAGCTTTGGAATTGGGGGAAAAAGCTTCATTGTCAAATTTGTCCAATCTGCATTTGCAGTAAAATTGATCATTTCAGTGGTAAGGTTTCTTGATGGAAATAGTGTATGAGTTCCTACATGTATAGTAGTGGTTACCATGATACAAGACCCTTCTTCCACCAAACATATTTCATCAACTGTCCTATATTCAGAGTGGCCGATAAAGCATGCAATGTCCCCTATGCGGATCACCTCTTGCTCCAGGTTTTCTTTTATCAACTGCACCCAGCCATCCTCCTCAGCTCCTTTCTCCCAAACACAACTGCACAGCCATCGGTGTTGAGATTTCCTGCAACAGCTTTCATCCATCTCCAATCCTGTAATAGTGGCCAGTCTTTTTGATGGGAAGTGTTGCTTGTAGATTCCATCACTTAACGTGCCAATGCTATGTATAAAGTTCAGTTGCTCTGCCTGCCTCTCCCAACGGGGAATTGCCAGGATTAGTCCTATTGTCCCAGATTGTAGTCCATGTGGCATCCATTGATCTGGGCCTTCAATATAGCTGTATTTAAGATTGTCCTCAGTGATGCCCACTCCTTTTCTTTTCAATGATGTGATAATCCTTGTTGCATTGATTTGTCTTGCCCACTTGTTTTCCTGGATGTCTTTAATAGTTTCCTTTAAATCTGCCAACAGCTTTCCTCCAATCATAGAACAGAAAATGGCAATTCCCACTATTTCATTCTTAATGCTGTTAGCAATGGAAGCAATATTTTCCTCAACTAGATGCAGGTTGTTGGCAATGGTGTGTATGTCATCAACATTGTCTGTTAGTCTACTCACTATAAGGGAGTCAGCTACTCCACCTGTTTTCATAGCATGTCCCATGCCATCAGTAAGGGAGTTTATCCTGCTGTTCAGTCCAATGATGTCTGCTGAATTCCATACTCCCAATCCAGTTCCGACTCCTCCTAAAAGGGCTGCAAGTGTGTCCCGTTTTTCTCGACTCCCAGCTCCGGTCCACTCAATGATGGTCTCTTGTATACTTTGCTTAAACCACTGCCGCTGTGATTCCGGGCACTTTGGAGGAATAGAAAAATCATAAAAATTTAGAATTATTGGGTAGTAAGTCCACCCAACCTCTTGCACAACTGTTTCATGTGTTGGTACCACCACCAATCCGCCTATTGGCCATGGTACCTTCTTCTGATCTTTACAACGTTGCAGCTCCTTTACAGAGACAAATACTTCATCTATTGTTAGAACACACCCCTTTCCAGTATCAAAATTGCAGAATTCCTCTAGGTCAGGCTGGGCAGCTATAACTGCAGCGTCCCATTCTCCACCTTCTTCTAATGTTAAGTTACTCACTACTACTGTAGTATTTGTAAACCTCCCTTGTACCTTTGTTGTTATTTTAGTCCTTCCTTTAAAGTTTCCTGTATTCATTATCTGTCCATATCTTATAACCCATTCCCAGTTATGTCCCTCAATACTTTTTATTGGAGCTCTAAGAGCTAATCCCCTGGTACTATTATGTGGCAAAATAATGTTTACTTGTAACCCTCCACCCTCTTTTACTTCCAATTCCCTGGGCCAAATAAATCTATCTGCTTGAACGTAATGTAACTCCAATCTTTTCAAACTCTCTCCCTTATTTGCGGTATCTTCTGGTCTTATTGCCTGTCTCCCCATTCCTACTGTGATACAGCTTATACTTATCCATCCTGTAACAAGGATCCACCACAATCTTCTGTTGACACGCATCTTCATTCTTATACAGCCTTGCTCTGTGGGAACACTAGATTCCATCATTAGAAACATATACATACACAAACAAAAAAAAAAAAAACAGCATTAGAGACATATACATACACAAACAAACAAAAAAAATAAAAACAGAATGTTTTTTTTGTGGGTGGTTTCCAGTCTTCTGCTTGGACAGCTGCCTCTTTTGCATACCGGTCAGCAAGGTAGTTTCCCTCTCGGTGTGGCCCTGTCTTTTTATGTGCCCGTACTTTGATCATGTTAATTCTTTTGAAATTTTGTGATAACTTTTCTACCATCTGCCATAGATCTTGGAACTTAACAGGGGATCCATCTGTGGCAAGGAATTGGTTACTATCCCACCATTTTAGCAGAAGGCATGTGCCTCGGAACACCCAGTCACTATCCAAAACAATTGTCAATATGTCACTTCTTCCAGACTCTTGCTGAAGTACTTCAATGACTGCAGCCAGTTCTGCATATTGTGCTGAATATGCTTTGATTCTAAATCCAAATTCTTTTATGATATCTTTACCCAACATTTTTACTCCGGCCATTCCTGATATTCTTTTTCCTTGTGCATAGTGACAGCTGCCATCAGTATACCATACAGGATCTGAGGTCATCACAAGATGAGTGGCATCTTTGAACACCGCGTGGCATGTTGATTCAGGATAGATCTGGCATTCCTGAGCTTCTCCCTTTATGCAAATTCCAGCCACCCATTCTTTTGGTTCTCTTAAGGCATGAGTTGAAATGTTATCAGCGAGCAGTGCCATAGTCCATTTCTGAATGCGGGCATTGTTGATGTGGCTGATTGCCAGGCTGCCTTGTCTGAGGATCTGCAATGGAGTATGATGTGTACAGATTATTATTGTCTGTGTGCCAAATAGGTATTTAAATCTTCTAATTGCCCAGTATGCTGCTAAAATCAATCTCTCACACCATCCAAATTTCAGCTCTACGGCAGACAGCATCTGAGATCCAAAAGCCACTGGACGTTCTGCATGTCCCCACAGTTGAGTGATGACTGCTCCTTGTGAATCTGGCATTGTAATCGGATATAGTCTAAATTCTTTTTCATGGTCTGGAGATGCCAGAGTTGGTGCACTCCCTAGTTCAGCCTTCAATTTTTGTACTGCTGATGTGTGTTCCTCTGTCCAATCCCAATTCTGTACTCTCAGGAGTTCATAAAGGGGTTGTGCCAGTTGAGCATATCGTGGGGTAAATTCACGACAAAATCCCATTATTCCAAGCAATGATTGGAGCGCTGTACGGTCTGTAGGAATGGGTAACTGAGCAATAACTTTGGCTCTGTCTTGATCAATTGATCGTCCATCTCCGGATATGGTTACTCCTAAGAAGTTGACTTTCTGGCATGCCAATTGTGCCTTTGCCCCATTTAGCTTAAGTCCAGCTTCCAGTATGCATTGTAATAATATTGCCAGGTCTTCTTTGTGTTCTTCCATGTTCGGGGATTGTAAGAGGACATCATCAACATATTGAATGATACGATCTGGACGTGGGAAAGCTGTCAATGCATTTTTCATGTATGTGTGAAAAATAGCTGGGGAGTCACAATATCCCTGTGGTAATACTGTGAAAGCATATTGTCGGCCCTCCCAGGTGAACACCGTCCGGTAGTGGCATTCTTCAGCTAAGGGAATTGACCAAAATCCATTGGCCACATCTATTACACTGAATACTTTCATTTCTGGTGAAATTTTGGACATCATTTCACAATAAACAGAAACAACAGGGGCCATTCTTTTTGCAAGTTTGTTCACGGCCCTGTAATCAATGGTAAGTCTCCATGATGAGGCTGCTTTTTCATCTCCATTCCCTTTTAACACAGCTTTTCTCACAGGCCAACATGGTGAGTTACATGCATACCCATTTCCAGATTTAATTATTCCACGTCTCTCCAGCATTTCTATCATCTCGGTGATTGATGCCACTGATTCTCTTGGGACTGGATATTGCTTTTGCCATTGTGGGTCTCCTCCTTCCAACAAGACCATTCCTTTCATTCTTCCACAGTCTAATTTATCTGTAGCCCAAACAGGTATGTCTTGGATTAGCTTCTGCAGCCATTCTGGTTGTCCGTCTAGTTTCAGTTTGTTTTTTTCCAGACTTTTTATCGGAGAGACAATATATGCCATTGGGAGCACAACCCCTTTCGTCAACTCTGTACTTACCTGATTCAACTTTTCTGTCTTCCACAAACAAAAATTGGCAAGATCTACAATGAAATGTCCTTTTTTTAAAGCTTCTATTCCCAATATTTCCTCTGGCCAACCCACTATTGCTTCTACTTGTATTGTTTTTCCTCCAACTGCTACATCAATTGGACCTGCTCTAACCTCCTGTGGATTCCCAGTAACTCCCATAATACTTACTGAAGAATCCCCATTTTTGACCCTGTTGGTCATTGTAACTGCTGCTCCTGTATCTACCAACATATTTTTCCCTACCCCTGCGATGACTGTATAAATGGTAGGCCGACCTGCCTCATCCATGGTTAAATTAGCTGAGTGAATGAGATCCTGAGGCGCAGGGGTTGGGATTTGTCATTGTGACTCACTTCTACTCTGTCCCTCTTTTATAACACTATATTGCATATTTGCCTCACTTTCCTTCAATTTCCTCTCTGACTCAGCTACCTTGTTTTTAAGTATGTGATTTTCCTCTTCTATCCTATCCTTCTGTCTCCTGAGTTCCCAATAGCCCATGTTACCGTTTCTCTCTCCCTCCTGATTAGCCCTCCAGTTGCTGCCATCCCTATTCCTATAGTCCCTAGGTGGATCTCTCCATCTTTTGTCAAGGTTCTGTTTTGGTCTCCAGTTTTGATCATCCTTCTTGTTCTGGGGTACATCCCACGTCTGGTTTCTCCATTTACCATCTATATCTCTACCAGACTCGACCTTAAATGTTCTTACAGCTGAAACAGAGCAGGCCTGTTCTGTGAAAGGATGCTTGATCCACCACTTATCAGCTCTAGTTAGTACCATTTCCAAGTCTGTTGGTGTTGGATCAAAAAGCCTGACAAATTCTTGACACTCCCGGGGAAGGGCTTCCATTACTTTTGCTATATGTTCTGGTGAGCCCAGCACTAGAGGCTGTTGAGGTTGTCGTAGAGTATACCAAAAAAATATCCTTTGAGCTACCTCTCTAGGACCATCTGTTGGCCTCATGGTAATATTTGCTATTTCTTTCTCTATGCTAAGTAGATAGAAATTAGTTGCAGCAATTCTTCCTGCCTGATCAGACACACTGTTATTGAATCCCAATAGTCTACTAGCCAAAGGACCCATAGCGTATTCTAACAGTTCTGTCCATTCCTCTAAGTTAAGACCTCCTTTTTTAGCTCTATCTGCTCCCCTCATAAACCAATGTGTAAACGTATTAAAGTTGTTAGTTGGCATACTTCCCCACCATTTCTGGAAATTGTCTTTATCTGCCATAGACATCGGTCGAGTCTGCATAGAAAATCCTGTAGGTGTTTGCCTTGCATTAAATAATTCTGAAACAATAACTGGTGCTTGTGGTATGGTATCTACTTGTGGAACAGAATAACATAAAAACTCTTTTCTATCTTGGTTCATTTTCGGCACTGGTTCTTTATTTTGTGCCACGAACATATCCAGATCTGGATATATTTTGGCAATGTCTCTGACACCTTTTATCCCTTCTAACTTTGTTTTATTTATGTCCATTATTATGTTTCGAAGTTCTGTTATTTTTACTCCATAAGCATCCCTCTGCTCTTCTATTTCCCTTAACTCCCTTTCTAGTTCCCCAACAATTGTAGTTGTTCTCAAAGCTGCAATTTTTAAACAATCCCTTTTGTCCATTGCTTCCTCCATTTTATTTGTTGTTTCCAAATTATGCTGCCGTAATTCTACAACTAAGTCTATTAGGCCTCCTATTGTGGCTACAACAGCTTGTGTGACCAAACTTTTTCTTTTCTTTGTTCTATACTTTTTGTTATTTACAAATGCAGGGCTAGGCCTGTACTCTGATAGTCAAAGCACAACAAAACTCAACTCAGATATTTGAAACCCACAAAAACAACCTGTATGATATCTTGTTTTATGTAGCAAAATAAGCTAGTACGATATAAAGGATTAAAAATAATAATTGAGGCCTATGCTGGTAGTCTATTACAATAAAATAAAAATGAAGGCCTGAAAAACTACTAGGCCTGAACTATGGTAGTCAAAACACAACAAACTCAGGTATTTGAAACACACAACAAAACTAATATATTCAAAATTGAGGCCTGATGCCGAAGCTTGTATATTACAATGGAGGCCCGAACTAGGATACAAAGGAATCAAATCAGCATTCAAATACAAAAAGAAGCCGCATGGAAGCCTACTATAGTGTATTCAAATGCAGGGCTAGGCCTGTACTCTGATAGTCAAAGCACAACAAAACTCAACTCAGATATTTGAAACCCACAAAAACAACCTGTATGATATCTTTGTTTTATGTAGCAAAATAAGCTAGTACGATATAAAGGATTAAAAATAATAATTGAGGCCTATGCTGGTAGTCTATTACAATAAAATAAAAATGAAGGCCTGAAAAACTACTAGACCTGAACTATGGTAGTCAAAACACAACAAACTCAGGTATTTGAAACACACAACAAAACTAATATATTCAAAATTGTGGCCTGATGCCCAAGCTTGTATATTAAAATAGAGGCCCGAACTAGGATCCACACACAATCAGCACTTGATTTCCCATGCAGAGGATAATTAGACAAAGTACTTATTTTTTTTTTCTCCCCCCATCTATTAATGTGATATTACCTCATAAATAACCTTTGTAGAAGTCTAAAATTCGTGGTCGCCAAATGTGGTGTATCACCAAATTAATATATATATATATATATATTACACAAGGTTCGTCTACATTAAAAGGTATTTATTAAAAGGCAACAACACAATACTATAAATGTATCACAAACACACAGCCCAGACCCACGGAGCAACAACCCTTTTTTAATCTATCTATCTATATAGTAATCCCCTTCCCCACACGCTTGATCTCACCCACGGTTAGGCCTTCACATCTAGTAATGTCTCACTGCTGCAAGTTCAACATCACATCCACCAAGGAAGAAAAGGAAGCAACAGAGCGATTTCCTGCCTGGCCTTATGTTATATACCCTTAGTTGAGATGATGTGATTTACATCACATCCTGTCCATGCATCACTTCCTTTAGCAATTGTGGGAGGGAAGTAAAGATTCTTAGCCCTCCTACCTAGACCTGTTTAAGGAGGTCCTGAAAGGAAGATAAATTACCATGCAAGGAAGACAAGTTACCACACATGAAATAACTAAAGCACAGTTATTTGGAAAATGTGTGGCTTTTGTTTATACCATTGAATTTCTAAAAAGAGGACTGCCACATGCTCACATACTTTTAATCCTGCAGGAAAAAGATAAGTTGAATACTGCAGAGAGAGTGGATTCAGTCATTACTGCTGAATTGCCAGATCCAGAAAAATATTCCAAACTATTTGAGATTTTGACACACAAAATGATTCATGGGTCATGTGGAGATATGAATCCAAATTCACCATGTATGGAAAATAAAAAAATAATTTCCTAAATAATTTCAAATGCAAACCTATGCTAATCATGATGGATACCCTTTGTACAAAAGAAGACAAGTACAAACAGCTATTATCCGTGGACAAAAGGTTCATAATAGATTTGTTGTTCCATACAATCCACATTTGCTCATGAAGTACAATGCACACATAAATGTCGAAGCTTGCACTTCTATTAAATCCATCAAATATGTGTATAAATATATATACAAAGGATATGATGCAGCAACTGTTTTTGTGCAAGGTGCAGCAAACGAAAAGGAAAATCCAATTTTACATGACAAACTTTCAAAATATTTAGATGCTCGCTATGTCAGTGTTCCTGAAGCAATGTGGCGGCTTCTGAAATTTGAGATGCATGATCGGTCACATGCTGTGTATCGATTAGCTGTACATTTGCCACAAAGTCAGTTTGTTTGCTTTACTGCAGGCAATGAAAGAACTGCCTTAGCTCAAAGTGAACACAGAGATACAACACTTACTGCATGGTTTAAATTAAACTGCCAGGATACGCAGGCCAGACAATTTTTATACATTGAGATTCCATATCACTATGTATTTGTAAATGGTCTATGGCGACAATGAAAAAGAGATATGCATAAAATTATACCACAAATTTATACCGTCAGTCCAAGAGACATTGAACGTTTCAGTTTAAGATTGCTTCTTTTACATGTTCCCGGTACACAAAGTTTTGAACATTTACGCACAGTGAATGACATAGTTTATGAGACTTTCTTATTAGCTGCAAGACGTCAAAACTTCATGCAATTTGCGTTCATTTGCATCTTTTGCATTGTACCTGATATATTTACTTTGTGGGAAAAATTTTAATTAAATATGTCCAAAGACTCCTTGAAACGTTACAATGAGCCAATAGCACTGTTAAAAACTTTAATGGAAATTCAATAAATATTTCTTGCTCATGGATTAAATTGTGCAAGTTTTAATTTGCCTGATCCAGGACTTATAGATGACATCAACTTTGATGATTATAACACCGAGCAACAAAAACAGAAAACAGAAGAAAAACTGGCAACTTTAAAAACTTTACAATTACAAACTTTTAATGCCATCACAAATGCTACAGATGAGGAAATGGTCAAAGACCATTATTTCTATCTAGACGGCCCTGGTGGATCAGGAAAAACGTATCTGTACAATTGTTTCATGAGTTACATTCGAGCACAGGGTCAGATAGCAATGCAACAACTGGAATTGCAGCACTTTTGTTAGACGGTGGTAGAACTGTGCATAGTGGATTTAAACTGCCAGTTCCCATTTTAGAAACATCAGTGTCAGATATTCATCTGAAATCTTTACAAGCCAAAACATTTAAAAAAGTAAATACATTATCATAGATGAGGCAACAGTGATGTCATGTCAGGCTTTGCAATGTATTGATAGATTCTTAAAAGAAGTGATGAATAATAATTTGCCATTTGGTGGAAAGGTGATGTTGTTAGGAGGAGATTTTAGGGAAACATTACCTGTTGTGCCACATGGAAATATAAGTGATATAATTGAAACATGTATTAAGACAAGTAAACTGTGGAAAATGTTTACATATCTCAAATTAGAATTAAATATGAGATCTGAAGGCCAAAACTAATTCAATGATTGGCTCATTCAAATTGGAGAAGGAAAACATGCACAAATACATGATTTGCCCAATGATACCATTGAAATTCCATCAACAATGGTTTGCAAGGAATCACTCATATCAGAAATATTTCTAAACACTGAATAACGACGATTACTCAGACATTGCAAGCAAAGTGAAATTAACATCATAAAATATATATGCCTTGAATCTAAATAACGAAATTTCTAAATTCATCAACGCACCACAAAATAATTATTACAGTGCAGATTCAGTTCTGGCTGATGATAAAGACAGTGAATCGAATTTCAGCATAGA
Source organism: Discoglossus pictus (assembly GCA_027410445.1). Taxonomy (NCBI): domain Eukaryota; kingdom Metazoa; phylum Chordata; class Amphibia; order Anura; family Alytidae; genus Discoglossus; species Discoglossus pictus. Next base: position 250,061,496 of record CM050168.1, on the reverse strand, counting down.
ATTGATTAATTCTTTAACCCCATCTGGAATGCCACCCGATGTTTTGCAATTGAAAAAAGGGGCAAATGTCATGCTATTGTGAAAAATGAATCCAAAAAAAAGGACTTTGTAATGGGACCAGATTAATTGTGCATGATTTAAAAGATCATTTTATACATGCAGAAATTATGACTGGGACCCATAAAGGTGAACAAGTTGTTATAACAAGAATTGATTTAGCTCCAAGTGAGAGCAGTTTGCCTTTTTTCCTTCAAAGGAGACAATTTCCAGTTTTCATGGCATTTGCCATGACCATCAATAAATCCCAAGGACAAACTTTTAAGTCTGTGGGTATTTTTTTACAAAAACCTGTTTTTACACATGGAAAACTCTGTGTTGCTTTTTCAAGGTGCACAAATCCAGATGCCATTAAAGTTTCAGTTGAAGATAACCCAAGTCAGGGTGATCTACTAAACGATGGCCGTATTTTTACAAAAAATATTATGTACTACGAGGTTTTGTAATCACAGAGAATAGTGGTTTCATTTGAAAGAAGAAATTGAAGGTCACTTGGCCTCTTCTTAGAGGACCACTATTTCAGTTACAAAAATTTGTCGACAATTTCATAAAAATACAGTAATAGCTAACAAGAAAGGAAAAAAAGAAAGAGAAAAAAAGGGTTACATCCCATAGACACAAATAAAAGTCTGATGTGCTCTTTCAAAGGAAACCACTTTCAAGGGAAAAAGAAATGGAATGTCTTGGAAGTCACTTTAGCCATGATTGGCCCCACAAAACAGTTAGCTTGCATTTTATTACCTTTACTGTTTACAATTTAATATGTTTATTTCAGGTTTGTAAGCTTAAAAATCTGTTTGAAAAGGACTGATAAGTTGATGCATTCTTTGTAATTATGGTTTAATGTTAGTAGCAGCATCATCATTTGTGGAAAAATGTAAATGTTGCATGATATATAGATTATTGATCCAGGGACGAATCTGATTGCCAGTTAATGGAGTCAGGAAGGAATTTTTTTTGATAACACTTTCAACAAATTTACAAAGTTGAAATTTAATTTTTTGACATTTGCCTTCCTCTGGATTCAATAGTCAAGATCACTATAGTTTAAAATAAATGAAGGTTAAATGTTATTACCTTATGTTAATGTTTGCATTGTTATCATTGTATGTTAAAATGTTTGAAAAATTCATTTATTGAATGCCAAAAAAGATTTATGTCATTTGCAGCAGAAACATTTGTTAACAAAATTCAATGTATAATTAAATAGAAAGTATTCATCCAGGGAGTAATTCGATGGGGTCAGGAAGGAATAATTTCCCCCCCCTTTTGAGACAAATGGCTAAGTTGAAATGTTTTTTTTACTGTTTGCCTTCCTCTGAATTCAATACCTATGTGCTTTACCAGGAGATTAAATACAAGTTGTATGTTAAAAAGCATTCTGTCATGGTTGAAGAGACTCATTTCAGAATACCCTGTATGTTAAAAAAAATCGTTACCCACAATATAAGTTGAATATTAGAAACCTTCATGTAATGGTTCACAATACGTATTCTGAGAAATTTGACGGATTGTTATATTATTATTCGATGCATGACAATTACAAAGTTTGATATGGTTTAACAGTACATTGTTAAAAAAAAAAAAAAAAAAAAAATATATACATTTTTGTATTTCTTTGTAGATAAGAAAAAGATTCAGAGTGTTAGAGAATCACATTGTGTCACAAACAGCATTTCCAGCTTTAAAATTATTATTATTTTTTATTTTTTTACTTTATTTTTTCTCGTTTTTCTTTAACAAACATCAAAAACATAACAAAACAAAACAATCATACATTCCAGAGGTATCAGTAATTCAACAGTTTAGCAATTGCATATGTATAAATACACTGTTAAAATCTCATCCCTCCCATCTCTTCGAATACCAATTTTTATGTAATATATTGTACTCCTGATGGGAAGGCAGTTCCCTAATAACAAGTTCACTTAACTTGATACCTCCACCAAGCATACAAAGGAACCGTCACTACTCTCAATATAGTTAATATAATTAATAGTTTAGCACAGAAATCATGTGCTTCTGGGGAGACTCGGGTGAAGAAGGAAAATAGAAAACAGTAAAACAAAAACTCTTTCCTCCTCCCTTCCCCTCCCCCTCCCCCTCCCCTCCCTCCCCCCACTCCAATAGGAGCAGAGAAGAGAAAAGAAAAGGAAGGGAGAAAGAGAGACGGAGAAAAGTAAAGGGAAAGAGAAAATCTGATTTAACAGCAAAAGCATATAACACCAATGGTAACCAATTATCAAACATAATTTCTCATATATTAACCTTTCTATTACAATAACTATCCCAAACAGACCATCTGTCTAGTCCTTTTCTTCCAGTTCGCTTGACTAAGCTCTCTCCTTGGACTTCAAACTTTCTATTTCTTATAACACAATTAATAATTTCTTGAAGAGATGGGGAGGACTCTGATTTCCAATATTTCACAATATACATTTTAATAACCAAAGAATATGAGAGACCAGGAGGTAGACTTTTGGAAAAGTCTCCCTTATGTTTATATGTAATAGGAGCAGCTCTGGAACAAAAGGAACCTCTACCTCACATATATCTTCAATCAGATATGTACAAGCTCTCCAAAAAGGCTTTATTTTTGTACAGTTCCACCAAGCATGGAGTGAATCACTGTTTTTACCACAGCCCTTCCAACATGTATTCCCTTTGTTCTGTGCAAATTTATTAATCGCATCTGGTGTCCAATACCATCTATTGATCAACTTGAAATATAATTCAATATAGTTACTAGAGCAGGAAGAGATTTTTACGATTTTTAGAGCCTCCTCCCATTTATCTCCGTCCATTAGTATATGTAGATCTTTCTGCCACTCTAACATACCTTTCGTTGGATTTACTTTATCCTGTGGCGTTAGAATCTTATGACATCTTGAAATTCCATGCGGTAACGCCTTCTGATATAGCATACTTTCAAAGTCAGTAATCGAATAGCTAATCTTTTTACCATATCCCTTTGCTTTCACCAAGGATTGTAGGGATCTAAATGCCAACCATTGGTTGTTCTTAAGTTTATATTTTTGTTTCAAGTTAGACCAGGATAGTTGGACACCAGATGCGTAAAGATCATCTATAAGGGATATTCCCTGCAATTTCCATCCACCTATTAAGTCAACATTGAACGGTGATAAGAGACACTCTATAGGGGCACCTAACGAAGGATATCTCGAAAGGTTCAATTTATCTCTATTTGTCACCCAGAATTTTAACAATGTTCTTACTCCTCTGGGTAGCCGTTCACTCTTGACATCATTTAACCCATCAATCCACAGCAATGTATTAGGAGTGTCTATTTTTAATATATCGTATTCTAAGGACTTCCAACCTGGATTAATGGCAGGAGTACTCCATATCATAATTTGAGAGAGGGCAATAGCATTATATAAATCTCTTATAGAGGGTGATGCCAATCCACCCTTAAGCATGGCTCTTTTGGTAATTGAAAGAGGGATTCTAGTTCTTTTACCACCCAAAATAAATGCATCTATACCTCTTTGCAGTTTAACAATCCAATATTTTGGCGGAACTTCCGGAATTGTTCTAAGGATATAAGTGATTATAGGGATCAATATCATCTTACTAATTGTGATTCTAGCTGACCATGAAAATTTTACATCTTTCCACTCTAAGAGGATTTTCTGAATCTGTTTCCATATCTTTTCTAGATTAGATTTCAAAATCTTATTAACCTTGAATGATAGGTCTATACCCAGATGACTTATTTTATTAGAGTTCCATTTAAAATTAAATGAGCTTTTTAAACTTGTAATTTCTTCAAAGGAGAGATCCCTCCATATAATATCTGATTTCTCATGGTTGACCTTATAATAAGAGAGTCTTCCAAATTCTTTAAAGATGATATCAAGAGCTCCCAAAGATTGGATAGGGTTCTTCAAAATAACTATCAGATCATCTGCATATATAGCAATTTTATACTCTTTAAGACTGACTTTTACTCCCTCAATATCCTTTGCTTCCCTTATTTTCAATAGAAGAGGCTCCACATAAAAATTAAATAATATGGGAGACAAGGGACAGCCCTGCCTAGTTCCATTTTTTATGGGAAAAAAGATGTTTCATAATTAGGCCCACTAATCTTAGCTGTAGGGTTAATATAAAGAGCCATAATTGCTTTAGAAGCAAATTCCTCTAGTCCATAACATTCCAAGGCAATCTTAAGGAAGTCCCAGCTGACTCTGTCGAAGGCTTTCTCTGCATCTATCGACAGAGCCAAACTGGGGCCCCCATCACTCCTCCCTATAGAGAGAATATCTATCAATGTTCTTATATTATCCCCTCCTTGTCGGGACTTAACAAATCCTGTCTGCTCTGGATTAATCAACTGCGGAATTAAAGGGATCAAACGATTAGTTAACACCTTAGAATATATTTTTAAATCATAATTAATAAGAGAGATAGGTCTATAGCTCTTCCTATCTTCCGGGTCTTTTTTCTTCTTTTAGTATATTTATAATTTTTGCTTCAGTTAACTCCTCTCTAATAATGCCGCTGTTCTTAATCTCATTAAACATACTGGCCAATAAAGGGGCCAGCTGGTCTTTAAACGTTGTATAGAATAGTTTATCTAGGCCATCAATACCAGGGGCCTTATTGTTTTTTGTTTCAATAATAACCTTTATTATCTCTTTCTCCGTTATTGGTTCATTTAGATATAATAATTCTTCCTCTGATATCTTAGGGAATTTAATATCCTTCAAAAAGTTTTTTTATCTCACTCAAACTAGGTTTCTGAAAATCTTTCTGCTTCTCAATATTATATAATTCTGAGTAGTATTGGAAAAATATGTTGCCAATTTTTTCTGGATGGTTATATAGCTGATTATCTTCTCCCCTGAGTCCCTGGATATGGTTTTGAATTTTTTGATTCTTAACTTTATTGGCCAAATATTTCCCCATTTTTCCTCCCATGAGGTAGTTGTTTTGTTGTGCTTTGCAAACCATTCTATCTTGAATTAACTGAAAGATCTTTTTAATTTGTAAATTGATATCTTTAATTTTTTCCATCTTTTGCATAGATGGAAGATTTTTATTGCTATTCTGTAATATATCTAACTGAATATAAAGATTTCTTAGGGTTGTTCCCCTAGCTCTCTTCATTTGCGCTTCTTTTTCTATTAGAATGCCTCTAACAAATGCTTTTAATGTACACCATATGAGTGAAGGAGATGATACTGAATCTATATTTAAGCGCATAAATTCTCTAATAGCTGTTCTTATTTCTTCTATATATATCTTATCTTTTAAAATCAGAGGTTCTATTCTCCACTTTCTTATTTTACCATAGGTTTCAACCCATTTTAGTTCCAACATCAGTGGAAAGTGATCTGATAGTGCAGTAGATAAGATAGTTATTTTTTTTGTATCGTATACGACTGAAGGATCCCCCAAGAAATAATCTATTCTAGAGTATACATTATATTTCTTTGAGTGATATGTAAACTCTATCTTTTCTGGATTAAATGTTCTCCAAATATCAAAGAGGTCAAGCTCTATCATTAGTTTTTTAATTCTTAATCTTAAATAACTCAAAGTATTATTATTTTTCTTATATTTAGATTTTGATCTATCCTGAACTGGATCCATAGCTAAATTTAAGTCTCCACATATAATAACTTTTCCTTTTTTATATTTATGAACTAACTTCAATATTTTTATAAGAAATCTCTCTTGATTCTTATTTGGGGCATATATATTTACAATTGTGTAGATGCTTTTATTTATTTCTCCTACCCACAATATATATCTTCCCTCTATATCAATCTTTTTAAACTCTTCCTCCACCACTAAGTTAGCTTTAAATAATATCGAGACTCCCCTCGTTTTACTAGTATAATTAGCATCTACTCTCTTCAAAAAAGATTTATTATTTAATAGATGGTTATGCTTCATTTTCAGATGTGTTTCTTGTAGGCAGATTATTTCTGCACCTGATTTATTATATTCTGAAAATGCAATTTTTCTTTTAATGGGCATATTCAATCCATTGGTGTTATGTGATATTATCCTTAATGACATAGTTTCTTTATTGACTTAATTCCTCTTAACCTATGTTTCCCCTTCCTATCCTCACTATTTAAATTTGTGCTTCTCTGTTCCTTTAAACATATATACTGACTACAAACATACCGAATATGACCCATCCTATCTATCATGTTGGGTCGAATTCCTACGGGCTGATTAGCCAGTGTTTAGAAGTGGTAGGTGCACCTTTCTAATGGAGGCAGCTACCTCCCAGTCTCTCAAAAACCTATAAGCATCTATCTATGCAGGATTATTAAAGCATTTCTGACAAAATCTTTACCTCAGAATTTGAGGGAACAAAAAAAAAAAAAAAATGAGACACAAACCCAAAAACCGAAAAGTGAAATGTATTAACAAGCCCTTCACATCCTATACACATACATACATATATATATATATATATATATATATATATATATATATATATATATAAATACACATATATATATACATATATATACATATATATACATAAACGGCCTCTATTGCCCAATTCCAACTCTGTGTAAATTTCTTATAGTCAGGTGTCAATGCTTCATTTGTTGAGATTTCTTAAGTCATCCTTATAACTACATTTTTATCATTAAATATGACAGTGCCAAATCCTATCTATAAACATATCTTTTAACCTCTTAATTAAAGTGACCGGTGCTACCATTGTATCTAAGACCTTATATTATCCTCTATGTATATTTCCCTTCTTTAATAGAAGGCTATTTCTCTACCACCAATAAGGAAAAAAAATATATATATATATAAAAAAAAATAAAAAAAAAGAACAAATCCAATATATGCACATTTCCATCCCCTCTTTCACCCCTTCCTCAGTCTTCTCCCCCCCAACCAACCCATCCCCTATCCGCCCTCCATATGTCACTACTTAATGTCCTATGGAATCTAACCCCCTTCCTTTAAGGCTATATGTGAAATTTTATGACCCCTACCTATTGTAAAGGCAGGAGATTTATTAAGACCTTTAGAGGTTAATTAATCTAAAAGTGCAAAAATGTTTACCATTATTATAGAATTACCTAAGCTCTCATCCAAGAGATCTACTTCTCTTCCCTCCTTACATTTTTATAACACATAGGAGGGACGGAGGGGACGGATGTAGGGGGAGAGAACACCATATAAAGGAAAGATGAAAAGGAGTGATCTAAATAAAAATAATTAAAAACAATTTTAAAATTCTATTGACCGTCATTTTATTTTTGACGGGCAAGTCGCTAGTTAAAAAATATAAAATTCATTTAATCTCACTATTATTTTAATTTAGATGAATCTTTTTTTTTTTGTGCAATCTTTTTTTTATTGAAGACAAGAATGAAGCAATACAATGTTGCATAACAGAGCATTGATTATACATATAGGGCCTCATTCTATTATCGTCCGTAAACCCGCCGTAAGGCTGCGATTCCTTGCGGGGGTCCTGTTACCTCGCAATTCAATTAAACGGCCCCGCAAGGCTATCCCCTTACGGCCGGCCGTAAATCTTGCAACCGGCCATAAGCTCAGAAATCTAAAAAGTCAAAAATAAATTCAAGACAGCTCTGTAAAGCTCTGTAAATGCTAGGGGTCATATTGGGGGACATGAGGATTAAAAGTAACCCACTCTCAAGCTTGCACATCAGCCCAAACCCGAGTTTAAATTAACTGTTTATTTTCCGGCTGTGGCGTGGGCGGGTCTGAGGTGCTCCAAGCACTCTGGACTTTTTACATGGATATTTGACGTATATAAAAAAATATATATTTTACGGATTTGAGTATAGGGGAATTTTGTGCTATTTTTGCTAACATCGAAAATCACTTTATAGTCTTCTCAAAGTGCAGGATGGCTTTATTTGGGCTATATTTCGTGCTTAATTGGTGCTATCGGGACCTCTTTCCTGCAAGTAAGCTGCGGCTCGGTTTTAGCCTTGCAGAGAGGGTTCCCGGAGCAATTGAATTGCAAATAGGATTTTCTTACGGCCGATTTCCTTGCGGCCGTTTTAGGTCAAAGGATTTCCTCCGGCGCGAGCGGCCGCAAGAGATAGCAAGGCACCGGCCGCAAGCCTGCCGGAATCCCCGGCCGGAGGGGAATAGAATAGCCGAATAGCTTGCGGCCGGTCCTTGCGGCCCCGCAACGGCTACGGCCGATAATAGAATGAGGCCCATGGTATGTAACAATATCACTTTTCCTGTATAAATTATTATTTGTTCTCAGCACATATCAACAAATAGTAAAGCAATGCTAAATTGCACATTTATAAGGGTCTGTAACTCTGTCAAATATTTCTTGTCTTCTCTTTTTTCTTATTTTTATAGTGTCAGCCTTGTAAATTAATGCTGAATAAAACAAAGTAAGAAAAATCAACAGGGGAAAGTATAGGGAAAGGGAAAATTATCTGGCACAATCACCCTCTGAAGTGTTTGGAATGTAGTAGATATTGGTGGCATTCCTGGGTTCCCCCGCCCTCTGCATCCAATCAGCGACAGCTACATACTCCTTATAAGAAAAAAATTATGGCGAGATACTATTACCCGAAGCAAGCCATGGGGTCCAAATTTTAAGGAATAAAATGTGTTTAATATTTCATTAACCAATATATGGTTAATTTTGGTAATAACCACATTAAAAGCTAATGTGGGAGTCTTCCAATTTTTTGCTATGGTTAGTTTCACTGCTAGGGCAACATATTGCCAAATTTGTTTTGATATACAGACAGGTTGTTTTCGTGAATGCCCAAAAGGCATATCTCAATTGTGGGCTGTAATTAAATATTAAGTATTTGTGAAAGCAATCTAGTCAATTTCCCCCATAGGCCTTGTACCAGGGGACATGTGCACCAAATATGATGCAAATCCCCCCTAGTGTGGTGTCTTCTAAAGCAATTCTCACTCAGGTTTGGGTTTATCTTGTTCATTAGAGATGTATAATAGATTCTGTGCAAAACCTTGATCAATACTTCTAATAGGCTATATGTAAAGGTTCCTCTCGATAAGTTAGAGCACACCTCTTTCCACATATCAGCATCCAGCTCCATACCCAGGTCCTGTTCCCATTTTAACATAAAGCTAGGTTTCTGACTATGTTGTGGATCATTAAAAAAGGAATATAAAGAGCCTAGGAATCCCTTCATAGAGGGTAAATTCTTACATACGGACGATAGCCAGGTCTGTTTTGGTGGTCCAGTAGTTTGGGTTAGGGTCAGTAGCCAATGTTTACATTTCCTATAATTCCAGATTTCATTATCTGATATTTGATATTGGGCAAAAGGTAGCTCATGGGAGTACAATTTATTATTAGAAAACCAGCTGTCTACTCTATCCAACATGCCAGAAATCCACTATTGTTTGGAGTCAGAACTCAAGTCAGTCTCAAAGCTGGGGAAAGATCTTAAGGAAGTCAATGGCGAGAGTGGCGGGACTAAGTGTTTTGTATTTTTGGCCCAGGCCCAAGAGTGGAGACTATCATAGGATTGGGGTGCTATGGTTTGATGCATGGATTGTGATTGTATGGATCCCATATCAGAGTATCCCAAGTATGTGGCTTCAGCTGCCAATTTTCAACAAAAATCCAGAGAGGTTGATGTTTGTCCGAATGGGCAATGGAAATAAATGCTAGCTGGGCTGCTCTTAAATATAATCGCAAATTTGGGCAGGAGAGCCCTTCTCTGTTTTGTTTCAGTACATTATCTTTTTAGCTATTCTAGGAGGTCTATCACGCCAAATGAATTTGAACATTTTATTTAGCAATTTGTCTAATTCCTTCATGTCTTTTGGGATAGGAAGGGTTCTACATAGATATAACATATATCCAGGAGATATGAAGCTTGGACCATTTCTGCATATCATCGTTTATCTTTTTGAATAAGGGGGGGAAATTGGCCAAATAGAGGTCGGATAGTTTCCCAGTGATTTTAACTCCTAAATATTTGATGGAATGTTTCGTCCGGAGACATTTGTATGAGTTTTTTAAGGCCTTTAAGTCTGCTTGCGGTATGCCAACTCCTAGTGCCTCCGTCTTTTCTATATTAATTTGTAGGCCTGATAGTAGCACAAAATCTGTAAGAGAAGATAATAAAGCAGGTATAGAAGTTATGGGATCAGTTAGTGTACAGAGAAGATCATCTGCAAATAGTGAGCATTTAAGATGAAGTAGGCCCACCTTAAGACCCAAGATTCTAGTATTGCATCTAATAGCCTGGTCTAAGGGTTCTATGGCCAGCGCAAATAGCAAAAGGGACAAAGGGTATCCCTGTCGAGTTCCTCTTTGTATATTAATATTTACATTATTCGTCCCAGGGAGTTTAAAATTGGCCTGCGGCAAGTGACAATAAGATCTGATTAAATTGATGAACCGCCCCCTAAAACCAAATTTTGCCAGCGTTGCATGTAAATAATGCCATTCAAGGGTATCAAACGCCTTCTCCATATCCAACGCCAAGACACATATCGGAACTCTATCTCTATGAGCCCGATGGATGACATTTAAAGTCCTTCTAATGCTATCCCTTGTTTGCCTATGTAGGACAAAGCCAGTTTGATCCTTGTGTATTAAATCCGGCAAAAAGGCAGATATTCTGTCTGCCATCGTTTTAGCCAATAATTCGATTTCTCCGTTCATAAGGGAGATCGGTGATAGTTTTTAGCATCCAGGGGGTCTCTCCCTTCCTTTGGGAAAACTATTAGATCTGCTCTATTTAATTCTGGGGACATTTTGTCTCCATTCAGAATAGAATTGAAAAGTTTACATAAATGGGGTGCCAATAGATTTGTCAACATCTTATAATAGGAGTTGGTGAAACCATCTGGCCCTGGCGCCTTATCAGACTTTAAACTCTTTATAGCTTTGTTACATAGCTACATAGTTACATAGTATTTAAGGTTGAAAAAGGACTTTCAGTCCATCAAGTTCAGCCTTTTAAGATCTCCTCTGATCTGCAATATGCGGATTAACTATTAATTAATTAGTTGTTAATTAATTATTAATCAATTATTATTTTTATTTTTATTAATTAATCCAGAGGAAGGCAAACAGAAAAAAAAAAAAAACAAGCGAGACTTAGCCAATCGTCTCAAAGTGAAATAAAAATAAATAAAATAAAACATCAATTCCCTCCTGATCCCAGACACTGGCGACCGGATTTCTCCCTGGATCAATACTGTCTCTCCAATTATACATGATAACCCTGAATTCCCTTTTTTAATTAGAAATAAATGTGTATCTCTTCAATTGTTACGTTTGAGTTTAACATTGTCACATTTTGTTCAGTAGCTTTAGGGAGATCACAGGCGTCTAAATTGGACTGAATAAGCCCTGTGTCTGCAAAGGTTGCAAAGGTCCGTTTGTTAGGGGTTTGTAAATTTCACATTTTTTATTCTTGCAAAAGTTTCCAATTATTAAAGTGCTGTGACATTATTAGGTGTTATGCACCAGGCAATTTTTAGAAAACACATTAATTTATCACTGTAACTTCTCCTTTTGGCATCTTTATTTGCAATATTCCAGATTGGGATATTTTAGACTGAAGCCTCCTGGCCAGAAAGGAATCTGGCTTATTGTCCTTAGTGTAAAACAAGTGATTTGTGCATTTCAGGGACTTCTAAGTTTTGTTAGATAAAATGTTATCTAGTTCAAGTCTACATTTATCAATTAGTTGGCGTGTCCTGGGGCTGGGGCTAAGTTGGTTCTGGTGTTCTAATCCCAGCAATTTGACAGTAAATTCTGTTTATTTTTGTTTACATTGTCTCTTATAAGCTGTAGCCAATTTTATACATGTGCCCCGAATAAAAGCTTTGTGGGCCACCCATATCCAGCCAATTCCTGACTCTGTAGTGGTATTGGTCTCAAAATATAAGTTTAAGTCCCCCTTTATTATCTCTAGGAGCACTGGATTATTAAGTAATAGATCATTTCACCTCCACGCATATGGGTTTCTCAGGTTCAAACCTAAATCTAAATCTATTCTGACTGCCACATGGTCAGACCATGGGCAGGCGCAGAATGTAGCCCTTCTAGATTTATCAAAGAGGGCTGAACTAATCAATATAGAATCTATTCGTGAATAGGACCCATGGGTGTGCGAATGGTAAGTGTACTTTTTTTTGTTAGGGGGGTGTCCTCTCCATACATCAATCAGGCCAAAATTATTTAGCTCCATCCTAATTTGTCTCAATTTGTTTGAGTAGCGATCAGTGGTTAAGGTACTAGAGCAATCTAGTCTTGAGTCGAGTGTCAAATTAAAATCCCCTACTATAATTATAGAGCTATCTGAACATGGCTCTAATAGCTTTAGAATTTTCAGTAAAGTTTTATGAGGGGAAGTGGTAGGTGCATAAATGGAGACAAGGGTAATTTTAGATTCTAGAAGAGCACCATGTAAAATCACATAGTGGCCCTCTTTGTCAACTATTTTAGACTCTAGTTGAAATGGAAAATTATGGTGTATAAGAATGGAGGTGCCTGCCTTTTTGGTGAGTTGGGTGGACGAATAATAAGTAGGGTAATCTTCACTCAAGTAGGTTGGGATATGGTTGCGGGCAAAGTGTGTTTCCTGTAAAAACAATATAGAGGGCTTACTATCCTTGTAATATAAGAAGGTTTTCTTTTGTTTGAATTGGGAATTGAAGCCCTTAACATTATGTGTCATAAACGTGAATTCTGTGTCAGACATGGTAGAAGTGTCTAGTTTCGGCTTGCAGTATTCTGCCACCTTTCCTTATCCTGTTGAGGGTTGGGTGATACAAAGAGGGGATGCCGGAGCCATTTCCACAGATCTGTCAGGATCTTAGTATGAGTTTCAGCAGAAAGAGTGCGCCAGAGAAAGGTAGAGGAAAAACACAGATTAATTAAACTATAACATTCAGTAAACAAAACAATTTATAGTAAACAAGATCTCCTACGCCAGTCGTCTATTCTGGCACCCTTGATAAGGAGGAGGGGTTAATAGAATGTTTTTTTGGGGGGAAACGTAGTATGTAAGGGTAAACATCGATAGATCTATCAGAATGATACTTTTCAACATCAGAAATAGCAACAACAATTTAACAAGTACTTGTCAATCAGTTTCAATATTATAAAAACAGAAAGAATAAAAAATCAAAGTTCCTGTCCTGAGTCCCTTGGTCAAAGGCCATCTTACAAAAATAATACAAAATTCCAGATAGGATGCTTAGTCAATCGTTTGCTCCTGCTGAGCTTGAGCTCTAAGCTCTGTTGTCAGGAGGACCTTGATTTAGTCGATACAGAGTGGCCATCTTTAGGAATGGATAGTGATTTCGTCCGAGTAGTATGGGTAACTTCTGTCCATTGTCTGGAAGGATTCGGTAAGTCCTTCCGTTTGATTATGCTTTCCACTTCTTCATCTGGAGTCAAATTTAGTAGTTTGAGGGTAGATGGTATCTTATGGTTAATTAAGACCCCCCCCCCCCCCCTCCCCACTTCATCTCCCTACGTCTGGCAGACTAATGGGACAGAGATCCGCAAAAACTGAGGAGTAAGGAGTCATCAGGGCCTTTGCTTTCTTGTGATTTTCTGGCTGCCAGCAGTACTAAATCTCTGGCTTGTTGCCTGAGAAACCTCAAGATAACATCCTTAGGGATCTCTTAGTTCCTTGTAGCTCCCATTGCCTTATAGACCCTTTCAATTTCCAGCATTGACTCGGGCACTTCAGGTAGGAGCTTGCCAAGAGTCTCAGATATTCCCAATAGTCCAAGGATTATCAACTTAGTATTGCCATATGGGGTCTTTATAAGTGAATCTAGTAACATTCTACAGTGAATTTTGTTGGCTTCTTAAGGTCTATAGAAATACACAACAGTGTCTGGTAGGACACACTATAGCCACCTGCATCTGTAGCTTATAAGTTACTCTACCTTGGTGTTAGGGGTTTGTAAATTTCACATTTTTTATTCTTGCAAAAGTTTCCAATTATTAAAGTGCTGTGACATTATTAGGTGTTATGCACCAGGCAATTTTTAGAAAACACATTAATTTATCACTATAACTTCTCCTTTTGGCATCTTTATTTGCAATATTCCAGATTGGGATATTTTAGACTGAAGCCTCCTGGCCAGAAAGAAATCTGGCTTATTGTCCTTAGTGTAAAACAAGTGATTTGTGCATTTCAGGGACTTCTAAGTTTTGTTAGATAAAATGTTATCTAGTTCAAGTCTACATTTATCAATTAGTTGGCGTGTCCTGGGGCTGGGGCTAAGTTGGTTCTGGTGTTCTAATCCCAGCAATTTGACAGTAAATTCTGTTTATTTTTGTTTACATTGTCTCTTATAAGCTGTAGCCAATTTTATACATGTGCCCCGAATAAAAGCTTTGTGGGCCACCCATATCCAGCCAATTCCTGACTCTGTAGTGGTATTGGTCTCAAAATATAAGTTTAAGTCCCCCTTTATTATCTCTAGGAGCACTGGATTATTAAGTAATAGATCATTTCACCTCCACGCATATGGGTTTCTCAGGTTCAAACCTAAATCTAAATCTATTCTGACTGCCACATGGTCAGACCATGGGCAGGCGCAGAATGTAGCCCTTCTAGATTTATCAAAGAGGGCTGAACTAATCAATATAGAATCTATTCGTGAATAGGACCCATGGGTGTGCGAATGGTAAGTGTACTTTTTTTTGTTAGGGGGGTGTCCTCTCCATACATCAATCAGGCCAAAATTATTTAGCTCCATCCTAATTTGTCTCAATTTGTTTGAGTAGCGATCAGTGGTTAAGGTACTAGAGCAATCTAGTCTTGAGTCGAGTGTCAAATTAAAATCCCCTACTATAATTATAGAGCTATCTGAACATGGCTCTAATAGCTTTAGAATTTTCAGTAAAGTTTTATGAGGGGAAGTGGTAGGTGCATAAATGGAGACAAGGGTAATTTTAGATTCTAGAAGAGCACCATGTAAAATCACATAGTGGCCCTCTTTGTCAACTATTTTAGACTCTAGCTGAAATGGAAAATTATGGTGTATAAGAATGGAGGTGCCTGCCTTTTTGGTGAGTTGGGTGGACGAATAATAAGTAGGGTAATCTTTACTCAAGTAGGTTGGGATATGGTTGCGGGCAAAGTGTGTTTCCTGTAAAAACAATATAGAGGGCTTACTATCCTTGTAATATAAGAAGGCTTTCTTTTGTTTGAATTGGGAATTGAAGCCCTTAACATTATGTGTCATAAACGTGAATTCTGTGTCAGACATGGTAGAAGTGTCTAGTTTCGGCTTGCAGTATTCTGCCACCTTTCCTTATCCTGTTGAGGGTTGGGTGATACAAAGAGGGGATGCCGGAGCCATTTCCACAGATCTGTCAGGATCTTAGTATGAGTTTCAGCAGAAAGAGTGCGCCAGAGAAAGGTAGAGGAAAAACACAGATTAATTAAACTATAACATTCAGTAAACAAAACAATTTATAGTAAACAAGATCTCCTACGCCAGTCGTCTATTCTGGCACCCTTGACAAGGAGGAGGGGTTAATAGAATGTTTTTTTTGGGGGAAACGTAGTATGTAAGGGTAAACATCGATAGATCTATCAGAATTATACTTTTCAACATCAGAAATAGCAACAACAATTTAACAAGTACTTGTCAATCAGTTTCAATATTATAAAAACAGAAAGAATAAAAAATCAAAGTTCCTGTCCTGAGTCCCTTGGTCAAAGGCCATCTTACAAAAATAATACAAAATTCCAGATAGGATGCTTAGTCACTCGTTTGCTCCTGCTGAGCTTGAGCTCTAAGCTCTGTTGTCAGGAGGACCTTGATTTAGTCGATGCAGAGTGGCCATCTTTAGGAATGGATAGTGATTTCGTCCGAGTAGTATGGGTAACTTCTGTCCATTGTCTGGAAGGATTCGGTAAGTCCTTCCGTTTGATTATGCTTTCCACTTCTTCATCTGGAGTCAAATTTAGTAGTTTGAGGGTAGATGGTATCTTATGGTTAATTAAGACCCCCCCCCCCCCCCCACACTTCATCTCCCTACGTCTGGCAGACTAATGGGACAGAGATCCGCAAAAACTGAGGAGTAAGGAGTCATCAGTGCCTTTGCTTTCTTGTGATTTTCTGGCTGCCAGCAGTACTAAATCTCTGGCTTGTTGCCTGAGAAACCTCAAGATAACGTCCTTAGGGATCTCTTAGTTCCTTGTAGCTCCCATTGCCTTATAGACCCTTTCAATTTCCAGCATTGACTCGGGCACTTCAGGTAGGAGCTTGCCAAGAGTCTCAGATACTGATGAAGATTTTGCTTTGATCTCGGTATCCCCTAATCCTCAAGTTGGTGTCTTTGTGATCTGTTTTCCAGATCCTCATATTTATCTTCCAGGGCTGTGATTCCAGAGGAGTTTTGGTTGATCTCCATCCTGTCCCGTTCTTGGACCTCTATAATTTGATCTGTTGTCTCCTCCAGCAGTTGTGTTGTTTGTCCTAGATAATTAATATCCTTCTTTATGGCTTCCACTGTCTTTGCCTAATAGGACTGGAACATTCCCTCTATCTGTGCCATAGATCTTTTGTATAGATATAAGTCACAATGTGACAAGGCCAGGCTTCCCTCATCCTCTGAATCATCTGAGGGATCTCCTTGGGTGGCTCCTTGAGGTTTACAATAGTGTGTAATTCTCTTAGACAGTGGATTTTGTTCTGTTTTTCCCCATTCTGGGCTGTTGATATGGGGTAGATTATATATACAAATGGTGATGAAAATGTTAAGGACTCCTATGTGGTTAGCAAATCGATGCAATATTTTATTCTGTGAGCTGTATTTTATAATGTTGGTGTTCCAGTGATCCATACGGCTCCCCACGTTGAACACTTTAACGGCTGCAACCATCAGAATAATAATGCTCTTAGCAAGTGTGGCTACTTTTTGGCAATAGCGCTAAGAATGCAGTGTTAGCTCATCCAGGAAATCCAGTCCCAAACGTAATTGAGCGGCTTTGTGATTGGGACGTTCCAAGCCTGTGAAATGCAGAGCCTTACGTCAGTCCCTTCAATAAAGAATGCAAAAAGCTCAGCTAAGTTGTTGAAGTCTCTTCACCAGCACTAAGTATCTTAATAAAAAAGGGAGGTGGGCTCGTAATTCCACAGGTTTAGAAGCAATCGGGTGTTGTAATATTAGCTTCTGAATGCTTCTCAGTCCCAAAAAGCAATTAACTGCTCACACAAGTTGCAAGGATTTCCAACAGTAACGTGTACTATTAAACAAAAAAATGCCTGGTGTGTATTCACTTTGCAGGTATGATAAGTCCAGTTGTCGCAATATACAATCAGGCGCATATAACTTTAATTAGAGATATGCAGCACGCAAAAGTTATTAAAGTTAGCAGCAAGTGGCAGTGTTGTCCCTTAGGCAAATATATCAGTCACTTGTTGCAAGCCAATGGGATTCTGCCACACTTGTACCACTACAAAATTAACCAGCTTTAGGTCTGAATTGAATTCACTAAATTTAACAAAGCACATAGTCTGCTTAGTTGTATGCAAAGTTCCTCTGTTGCTTCTTCAGTTTTGATAAAGTTAAAGCTGACCCAGATTGTAATATCCACACCCTGCAAATTCAATCCTGGCAGCCAGCAGAACTTAAAGGGATATCTAAGTGAGCTTGATTGATACATTTCCGCACTCTGTAGGCAAAAAGCAGCCTATGTGTATGCAGCACATCTCATAAAACATTTTATTTGTATTAATATCTAATAATCCCTCTAATTATTATGTTGACACTCCCAGGGGGTGTCTACACAACTTTTTGGTTCCCACCCAATCAGCATGCAGCCACCAGGGAGCAATATTAACCCACTATTTACCTGTTCTTGCTAGCTTATCCAATCTCCTTGCTGCTTCCTCCATGCAGGTTCCTGTCACATGTCCGTATTACACTACATTTCCCAGGCTCCTTTGCTACATATGCCATGCTGCTTTGCACCACAGCCAATAGGAGAGCAGTGTTGTCACCCTCCCAGTCACTGCTGGTATATGACTCATCCCTACTTCCTGTCTATGCTGTGGGCTGTTGCCATAGCAACCAACAGTGCTATGTCTTAAATCTTTCATCTAACCAGATTGGCCAAAACAAATTGGAGGGGGTGTTAACCTTAATTTTAAACTGTCAGAAATTACAATAGATTTAGCTAACTTCAAGGTAAGGGTTTAAATGTTTATTTTGGTATTTTTTCATGCAAACATTTTTTTTTTCACACACTTCTAAATCTCGTCCATCATATCCATTCATAACACAGGAAACTTAGATATCCCTTTAATATATATATATATATATATATATATATATATATATATATACATATATATGATTGAAAAAGTTCTTGTATGCTCATTAGCCAGAGCCACTTCAATAAATACTTGTGTCAGAGTTTTTAGTAGTTTGGCTGTAGCCTCTGCCCTGTAATACAGTCTGTTGTTGTTGGGCGTTGCCTGGCCCTGGACGCCATCTTGTAGCAGTCTATTAATGCCCAAGTAAGCAGTGCAGAAGGGGCTGTCAGCTCCCCAGGGATGCATTGGGGATAGAGGTAACAGGCCTTTTTGCGGTACAAGGCAGCAATCTGGGGCTGTCTGGGCTTCAGCAGACCTCTGTGTCCCGTTACCTCCTGATCCAAATTAGCCAAATTAAATAGGTATAAACCCACCCCTTACATAGAAACATTAGGCTTCCATTAATTTCAAGTCCACATTCAACCTACAGTGGATATAAAAAGTCTATACACCCCTGTTAAAATGTCAGGTTTCTGTGCTGTAAAAAAACGAGACAAAGATAAATCATTTAAGAAATGTTTCCACCTTTAATGTGACCTATAAACTGTACAACTCAATTGAAAAACAAACTGAAATCTTTTAGGTGGTGGGAAGAAAAATAAAAAATAAAAATAATGTGGTTGCATAAGTCTGCACAACCTCTTATAACTGGGGATGTAGCTGTGTTCAGAATTAAGCAATCACATTCCAAATCGTGTTAAATAGGAGTCAGCATACACCTGCCATCATTTAAAGTGCCTCTGATTCACCCCAAATAAAGTTCAGCTGCTCTAGTTGGTCTTTCCTGAACTTTCTTAGTCGCATCCCACAGCAAAAGCCATGGTCCACAGAGAGCTTCCAAAGCATCAGAGGGATCTCATTGTTTAAAGGTATCAGTCAGGAGTAGGGTACAAAATAATTTCCAAGTCATTAGATATACCATGGAACACAGTGAAGACAGTCATCATCAAGTGGAGAAAATATTGCACAACAGTGACATTACCAAGAACTGGAGCTCCCTCCAAAATTGATGAAAAGACGAGAAGAAAACTGGTCTGGGAGGCTATCAAGAGGCCTACAGCAACATTAAAGGAGCTGCAGGAATATCTGGCAAGTACTGACTGTGTGGTACATATGACAACAATCTCCCGTATTCTTCATATGTCTGGGCTATGGGGTAGAAAAACATCCAAGCAAGGCTACATTTTGCAAAAACACATCCGAAGTCTCCCAAAAGCATGTGGGAAAAGGTGTTATGGTCTGATGAAAGGTTGAACTTTTTGGCCATAATTCCAAAAGATATGTTTGGCGCAAAAACAACACTGCACATCACCAAAAGAACACCATACCCACAGTGAAGCATCGTGCTTTGGGGCTGTTTTCTTCAGCTGGAACTGGGGCCTTAGTTAAGATAGAGGGGATTATAAAGAGTTCCAAATACCAGTCAATATTGGCACAAAACCTTCAGGCTTCAGCTAGAAAGCTGAACATGAAGAGGAACTTCATCTTTCAGCGTGACAACGACCCAAAGCATACATCCAGATCAATAAAGGAATGGCTTCACCAAAAGAAGATTAAAGTTTTGGAATGGCCCAGCCAGAGCCCAGACCTGAATCCGATTGAAAATGTGTGGGGTGATCTGGAGAGGGCTGTGTACAGGAGATGCCCTCGCAATCTGACAGATTTGGAGTGTTTTTGCAAAGAAGAGTGGGCAAATCTTGCCAAGTCAAAATGTGCCATGCTGATACACTCATACCCAAAAAAGACAGAGTGCTATAATAAAATCAAAAGGTGCTTCAACAAAGTATTAGTTTAAGGGTGTGCATACTTATGCAACCATATTTTATTTTTATATTTTTTCTTCCCTCTACCTAAAAGATTTCAGTTTGTTTTTCAATTGAGTTGTACAGTTTATCGGTCACATTAAAGGTGGAAAAAGTTCTGAAATGATTTATCTTTGTCTAATTTTTTTACAGCACAGAAACCTGACATTTAAACAGGGGTGTGTAGACTTTTTTATCCACTGTGTTTACAAACGTGGCCATAGACTAATTAATCTTTTTACAATAATCAGTGCCATATTAAATTTCAAGCCTGCAACTCGCTCGCAGACAGCCGAATCACAAAGCCTGCAATAGGTGCACAGAGTAGAGGGGGAGAGGCCCGCAATGGGCACTGCAATGACGACGGGGGAGACCAGCAAAGGACTTCCGAGTTACAGCGGAGAGACATGGAGAAGGAGAGGGGGAAAGAGACACAGGAGGGAGAGGGACAAAAGAGACGCAGGGGAGGGAGGGGATAAGAGACACAGGGGAGGGAGTGGGAGGAGACACAGGAGAGGGGGGAAAGAGACACAGGAAGGAGGGAGTAAAGAAACACAGAGGATGGGGGAAAGAGACACAAGATAGGCAAGAGACACAGAGGAGGGAGAGGGGAAAAGAGACACAGGGGTGTGAAATGGGGGAGAGGGTTGAAAAGAGACTCCAGAGGGAGTGGGGGAAAGAGACACAGGGGTGAGAGAGGGGAGGAAAGAGACACAGGGGAGGGAGAGAGGGGCAAAGAGACAAAGGGGAGGGAGAGGGGGGAAAGAGACTCTGGAGAAGGAGGGAAGAGGTAGGACAGGGAGTGGGGGGAAAGAGACAAAGTGGTGAGAGAGCGGGGCAAAGAGACACAGGGGAGGGAGAGCGGGGCAAAGAGACACAGGGGAGGGAATGGGAGGAGACACAGGAGAGGGAGAGGGGGAAACAGACACGGGAAGGAGGGAGGAAAGAGACACAGGGGATGGGGGGAAAGAGACAGAAGATAGGGAAGAGACACAGAGGAGGGAGAGGGGAAAAGAGACACAAGGGTATGAAATGGGGGAAAGGGGCGAAAAGAGACACCAGAGGGAGTGGGGGAAAGAGACACGGGTGAGAGAGGGGAGGAAAGAGACACAAGGGAGGGTGAGAGGGGCTAAGAGACAAAGGGGAGGGAGAGAGGGGGAAAGAGACACAGAGGAGGGAGAGGAGGCAAAGAGACACAGGTAAGGGAGAGAGGAGGAAGAGACACAGGGGAGGGAGAGGGGGAAAGAGACAAACAACATAAACAGACAGAAAACACAATGTATTACACATCGTAATTTCGGATGGGCCGGTCGCTAGTATTAATATATTATTAGATGTTTCTCTTTTTTCCCCACCCTGATTCTGTTAGATTGTATGACTTTAGATCATTTATCACTTATGATCATATTTGCAGCCTTTCTAGTTTCACAATTAGGATGTTTACTTAGCAACTGTTAAAGCAAAACCATCACATGGAAACGCTACAAATGTAAAGTAAACAAATGAGTAACTTCAATCTGTAAACAAGTAATTAACTTCTATCACAGGAATAAGATGGTTTGTCCAACAATAAACTCATCTTTTTCCTCGATCAAAACGCTACTTCTTTTTTATTTCTTTAGCCTTTTTCAACATATCTATGAACACTGCAAAATAGAACATTCTGTGCATCACTTGTTTTATATAGCCCATTCCCATGAAATGCAAGTGCAATTTGCCCATGATGTGGACCACAACATACAGAGGACAATGTAAGGCCGCTTGTACTACTGCTAGCACCTACAGAAAACTGTGTTTCCATTGTATTCAAACATAATGCAAAAAATAACAATGATACTTACTGCCCTTGTGGAATATTGCATCCTGCTTCAGCCATGCTCGAAAACCATAAATGGCAATATTCTATAAAATATAACTCACATTCTTAAATTCAATGTGATTAAAATACAAAAAAATACTGACCAAAGTGGTTGATGTCCAGTCTCTGACTTGGCTTGCTCTATTTCAAATTTTCTTTCAATATATCCCTATTAACATATGCTAGTATTTTACTAGCCTTTGCTGCTGCTTCCTGGCACTGAGCACTGACTGCCTTCAAGCATTAAATCAATCACTGACTCACTCAGTTTTCGCTATTTAAATTATAAACATGCATATTTAACTTTTTTCAAGTGTATAATTTTACATGTATCATTTGCTATTAAGCTTCTGATAGACTAGTGTCACTTTAACCTTCAAAGGAAAGCAATTTTTGTGGGATTATCACAGTTGTACACATTATTAAATATTAAAGGCATATGTAAGTGAGCTGTATTATGACTGCATCTGATAGAGGAGCATCATTATTGTAAACGAAAAAATGTATGCGTTTAAAACATAAATGTGTTGGGGTGATGTTTACACCCCTAGTACTGCTCGCTCCTGGTGACCCGGTAGATCTACAGTTCGTCTGGGGTAGGTGTCAAGGAATAGGGGAGGTGATGGGGCATTCAACTGGGGATGGGGGAGGTGATGGGGCCATTCACTGGGGGGGGGGGGGGGGTGACAGGGATAGTTCATTGGTACAGGGGGAGGTGATGGAGCAATTCACTTGGGCTGGGGGAGGTGATGGGGCAATTCACTGAGGCTGGGTGGTGATAGGAAATTCCCTGGGGCTGTGGGAGGTAATGAGTCAATTCACTGGGGCTGGGAGAGGTGACAGGGCAATTCACTTGGACTGGGGGAGGTGATGGGGCAATTCACTGTGTCTGGGGGAGTGACAGGGGCAATGCACTGGGGCTGGAAGAGGTGATGGGGTAATTCACTGGGGCTGGGGGAGCTGACGGTGCAATTCACTGTAGCTGGGAGAGGTGACGGGACAATTCACTTGGGCTGGGGGAGGTGATGGGTCAATTCACTGGGGCTGGGGGAGGTGATGGGGCCATTCACTGTGGCTGGGTTGGTTACAGGGGCAATTCAATGCGGCTGGGATGTTATATAGATAAAACAACAGTGAATAAAGGGGCACAGACCTTGTTCTGGGTATTACAGAAATCTAAAGGAAAGCTGCAGCTCAATTCACAGAAAAAGATACAATGTATTATGTTTGCTAATTTTAGCTGGAATTTTAAGGGAGTGTCAACAATGAAAGCCAACTGTTTGCAAATGCAATGTTTTTTTTTTCATACACTACTAGTTCTCCCCTATCAGAAGCATCCATAATCAAGCTCACTTACATATCCCTTTAACTGCAATCTAACAACATGGTTTAAATGGCCACTAAGGCCACTATATATGCTCCGCACCTTTAGATAGAAGATGAAAAAGAATGTGGAAAATGTTTTTTTTCTTTTTACTATTAATGTTGAGACATTGTCATTACAGCAAAACCGCAACATTAACAGTATTATTCTACCTCATTACCACAGGATTTTTGCACTGAGAGAACAGATCCAACTGGCAACTGGCCAATTGATAGATACATAGCATCTATCTATCTGTCCGCCATCAAGACATTGTACATATAAAACATTTCTACATAAGAGAGACCAACATTGAGAGCTTCAGACCAAACATTAACCCATAACATTGGGACTACTGAAGGGATTGTGCACTTTTTCCACCCCACCTTTGCATTTCTCTTTTGCTCAGGTACTGACGTCAACAGAGCCCCAAAAAAGCAGCAGATACCAGTCCACACCAATAAAAGCCAAAGTATTGCCTTACCTTGAAGCAGCGAATCACCATACCTGACATCCCAGTCCGGACCACCTCCAGACAGGGGTAATAAAGAACTACCGTAGGACTACCCATAAGAACCTACTACAATACACGGATCATCTTACCAAAACACCTATCCTGCGCTACGCCTAAGTTGGGTACACATACCCGACTTCCTATTCCTCTTTTCATTAATGGTTTTTTAAATATAATTCTGCGCACAGGACCATGGGTCACAAGTATCCACAACAGAACTATATTATAGCCTCAGAGTTATCAACATTAGCAATCTTTTTCATTAAGCCCTCCATTGCTGGATAACAAAGCTTTACAATTTTAAAAATGCAAAAAAACAAATAATTAAGAAACTTACTAATAATAATTTAACTAGTAAACTTATTAACACAAAACTTTGCTTTGGAATCCTGATCCACAGCCAAATGTAGAACATTAAAATGTTTCTACAACTTGCTAGCACTACAGCACAATAGTAAATTAATTTATTATACTTATGCTTGATTTTTACACCAATTCCCTCCTGTCTGGCTCGCCATCATGTAAAAAATGTATATATAATTTCCATAAATCAATGTTCTTTTGGAAAGGTCAATAAACAAGCAGACCAGTAAAGTATAATAAAAAAAAGATATCTTTTACATAAATAAATACAAAAAGATATGGTTACACAATGGGTTTTAGACAAAACAGATAACAGACAAGAACTATTTAGACAATATTTACAAATATAATACTTATATGAATTCTACATTATGTATTATAAAGATACAGTATACAACCCCCTATGGTCAGTTTTTGAAGTTCACCCTCCATCAGGTTTCTCTGGTCAGGAGCAGGCTCTGGTGGACTTCATCTGGCACTCTTCCTTCTGGACTGCTTCATGGAGGCTCCTTCAACCTGCACCATCTCTTTCATAGATTCTTGGCTTTTTATATAAGGTTTTGGAATTGGTCTCACCCTATGTATAATCACACATGGTAATAAGTTGGATTTAGACTGTTGGTTTCTATGCAGGCTGTAGTTGTATATAATCGGTTATGTTTACAAAATACACATTGAAGTAATGTTAAAAATTCCCTGTATATAAGCCATATTTTACACAACCATTATTCTATGGTACTGCACCGGCATCTTCCGGCAGTCTGCTCCTCCTTGAAAATGTGCTGCCCTAGACCACCATTGACCATACCATTTTAAGAAGGAAAAGGTTAATTATTTTTATTCTAACATTTTGAGAATAAGTAGATAGCAACAAAAATGCACTAATATTTGTCGGTTAGGAGTATGGTTAAGATTATGTATCAAAGCAAAATGATTAACTGTGAATCCACTATCATTTCTGTAAAGTAATTGTTTCTCTATAGTTCCCATAAGCCTATTAATCTTTAGTCTTTTGTTGCGGCTATTTAGCATGTTGCAGCATGTTTTCTTAGATATGGTCCCTGAAAGGCTAAGACACTACATACCCAGCATTACAAAGTCTGTGTCTTCATGTGCTGCAGTGGTCAGACCTCATGCATGGACTATATTTGTGATTTTAGGCAATAAATACTGACAGCCTTATTACATTGTGATTCAGTAAATTTTCAAGGGCTCTATTTAAGCACACAGCATATTTTTTTTACAGAAGTTTTTAGTTAGTGAACTTCTATCCAAAAGCAAGGTCTTTACTAATTAAAAACTTTTTTGAATAAAATATGCTGTGTGCTTAAATAGAGCCCTTTTAAATTTAGCGAATCACAATTTAATAAGGCTGTGAGTTTTTAATTTCTTCTTAATAAAACAAAGTTTATTCAAGTAAGTAAATATATAGGTATATTACATGCCTAGTAAGATTCAGAAACCTTCCATATCGCTTTGTTTTAAAAAATAAAATCTGAAAAAGCATTGCATGCACCAAATGAATGTTCATTGGCATATATATGAAACTGCTTACTTACAAGTGAACTTTGTGACTTTTGATATAATTAAAAATAAAAATTCTTCAAGTAGATGAACTGAAACCTGGGCTGCAATTTGATGGCTACATACACTTAACCACAAGGCTAAACCTTTACATACTTTTTAATAGGAGAAAAGAATAATATTGTATATCCATCATAATATGAATGCTATATATATTAAACTATTATTTCCACAGTCTGGGTGTATTTAGGTTTTACGCTGCCCTGGGCACCATTCAGATTTATGGGCATCCATGCCTTATTTACTTGAGCACACCCATGCAAGACATTTCAGTTATTACTCCTCCAATCACCTTGCTAAGTCTCAACGTATAGGTTTATGAGTATTTATGAGTATATCCACCCACTATCTGATGGTGCAGAGCACATATGCTTTAAAGGGCCACGCTATTGTCAGTTGGTTTTCATATAGTCATTTAAACATCAAAACTTAATAATGTGAAAAATCTTTTTAGAAACAAAACAAAGTAGCCACAACATTTCTCACTTTTATAAGCAAGTGTTCCCTGGTGGTCCAGAGGTTAGGATTCGGTGCTTTCATCGCTGCAACCTGGTTCAATTCCAGTCAAGAAACCAAGAGGTCACACAATCCTGAAGCTGAGCAGGGTTGGGCCTGGTCAGTACTTGGATGGGTGACCACCTAGGAATACCAGGAGCTGTATGCTGTGGCTCACTGGAGAAGGAACTGGAGAAGGAACTGGCAGCCCTCTCCAGTATCTCTGCCATGAAAACCAAGTGGATCAGCATGGTGTGTTGCGGTCCCTGAGTTCACATGGAGTCGGACACGACTGAACCACGCAAACAACAACAACAATTAATTTCTACAGGCTTCCATTTTTTGTACTATGTTTCTTGCAGCATCTGCTCAGTAAGGTGTGCTGTTGCAAACAATGTTCATTCCATCCCACAGCAGCAGCATTGCATATTAAAGTTATAAATTAGAGGCAGTATTATTTTATTCTTCAAACCCCTTTAAATATTTAAATCCCAATTAACTGCATGGTGTTATATGGCTTGCAACTGCAATGTTAGATGAAATAAACCACATAATAAAATATAACTTTTACTAAATTACTTAAGACCTGATTGAGCAGCCATCAATCAAACAATGTATTGCATTTTCAGGGTACGCTGACATGAAAATGTTAACCACATCATTATTTGTTGTATAAACAAAACTATAATACTACCTGTCCGTAGGTGGCTGTTTGATACATGAGCAGAAATAACTGGTGGATAATTAGGTGAACCACTTTTTCCATGTCAGTAGCCAAGCACAAAAGAATCTTTTAGAGCTACTATGAAACTACACAACATTATTCTGTATCTAACAAGGCGTGCCATAATAAACATAAACAAGCCTGTAAGGGAGCCAGAGGAGAAAGCCAACATCGTTGGAAGATCACTGGTCCTTTTTGAAGTTCTCCTCATACACCCAGAAGGAACTGCATTTTCATTGATGGGAAAATGTAATTACTGAGAATCATTGCCTGATTTTGTTGTTTTACAAATGACCAATGTATACGCTCTGGACACCAGCATTTATTTCAAAAGATGCACCAGAATTTTAGTAACTTGGAAATGAAATAATTCAGAGAAGATCATCAATGACCAACTTCACATGAAAGAACCAGGAAGGAAATGCAAACAGACTGGAGAAATTGAACTCTAAATTATTCTCAGGCAATTGCCATCCTCGTGGCAATACAAATTAACATGGTCAAGAAGTAGCCTTAAACCAAAGAGCTCTTCATCTAAAATAAAAGATTTCCTCAGCAACTTCTACTTGTACTTGGAACGTGAATGAAGACATTCTTAATTGTTTTGGAAATCAGAATTTTTGTTTAACTCAAGAGAGATGCCTCTTCCTCCTCTGTTACAGAAACGAGCCAATGCTCTGCAAAGGCAAATTCTGTCCGCTTCTGTCCTCCAAGAGCTAGAGTTATTTCTCAAGAAGCAGGTAAGTGTATTATAGGAAAATGTATTATTTGAGTTTTATTTTGAAAACTTTCTGATGAGAAGCTGACATCCCACTTTATGATTTGGAGCTTAAGTTAAAACTTATAGTTAGAACAATAACTTTTATTCCATATTAACCACAGTCAGTAATTCATACACAGCTATAGTATACAACAGAGGCCTTCCGACAAAGGGTTGAGTACCAACTACAACTAGTAGAGGGACAATCTGTGTTTTAAAATGATAGCATTGCCATATACAGTGGTAAGTCAAGTCATGCTACTGAATAGGTATATCAGTTCAGAAAGATTTTTTGGATAACATTCTGTATTTGCCTCAATTCCCTTTTCAGTTGGGACAAAAGTCAGATGGTCGTCGTCTGAGATTCACCACGGAGGAAAATATTTTAAGGCAAGTAATATAGTGTTGCATTTGATACATCTCACTAAAGGGCAATTGTAATGGTCCAACTTTCATATTTAGTAATGATCAGAAGGGAAATGTGTTTCAGATTGAAAAAGATAGGGGCAGCGTTTTAATTGGTTGAATATGTGTGATGTAACTTCTGATTGGTGATTGCCATCATCTCTATTTACATAGCGCCAATATGTTCCATAGCACTAGGGTACAGTGAATTATATATATTAGTAGATATAATAATAAATAATTTGACAGACTGATGCAAAAGGAGTTGATAAACCTGCCTTTGAGCTAACAATGATGCACATGATACTTTTGTACAAAGTGGGTTGCAAGACTGAGAGCTCACAAACTTACGGACATAAGGATTAATTATATAAAATGTTAAGAAATTAAAAGAAAACAGAGTAGAGGTTTCATTTTTGATTAGGTCTGTGGGTGTAGTAGCTGTGAGAGATGGAAGTGATAGTGCAGAAACCTGCACTATAAAGTAATACAAATCATAGGTAGGTGGGAGAACATGTTAGATGAGTTCAGAGACAGAATAGTAGCTGTTGGCATGAGAAGCTTTAGGTCTGGAGGTAAAATAAATTGAGGTGAATGGGACTTGAAAGTTGTCAGCTTCCATTTGGTGTGAAGCCCTGCATTACTGGCTGTGCCACTGAAGAAGTGTCTGCCACAGTCCTGGCAAAACCTACAGATTTAGCAATTTCATAGCACTGATAAAATTAGTTTCACAACAAGTACGTGGGAATCATGATGAATGCTTTGTGTTCATACTATACTCAATAGAGCAGTGGGGGGTTTCAAACGGTATTAGGCTGAGAGAATTTAAAGGACCACTTTAGTACAAGAAAAGAGACACTTGTTTGTCAAGTATGTTCCAAATTAACAATATGAGCTATGGACATAAAACATTTTTTAGATAAAATGTATTTTTGAATGTGTACAGAATGGATTTGCGTTTGTTACATCAGATCCTCTGAGCTGAATCATAATGACTATTACTGGAGAGACAGGTGGGGAAGGAGAGAACAGAGAGCCTTTATTAAGACTGAAATTGACACCACACCCCTTCTCCCTCACTATCCCAGTAGCAGACTTCTTGCTTCAGGAAATGCAACCATATCTCTCCATAAATATAAATGCCCCACCTCCCCACACACACATACAACTTCCACCTATTTGTCATGGATTCTCCCAGGGCCCAGAGATTCATCTATGTATATTTTTTTGTAATTAAAAACAAACTGAATAACTTATTTCCTGCTTGATTATGCTCTGTTATGTGTTTTTCCATTGTGCATTGGTCCTTTAGGAGAGGTATTACATCCTAGCCCTTCAGTTCAATCTGAATGGTCAATACAGTATGACAGAATGATATCTAAAATTAGAGACCTTTTGTATAGTATATCATTGGTTATGTCATTGTAATTGTTGATTAAAAAAGTTTTAATATAAGAAAACTAGATACTGTGACGTTACTCAATTACGTTATTGTGAGAAATGCTTTAATGGAGTTTGGCAAATTCTATTGTCCCTTGGAATTGGCTGGAAAAAAATAAATATATACTGTATATTGTTGTTGTCGTTCGGGTGTATAGTCATGTTCCACTCTCCGTGCCCCTATAGACTGCATCACAACAGGTACATATTGTGTCTGGGTGTGCTATTCCATAATTTTTTCATGGCAAAGATACTGGAGTGGGTTGCCATTTGCTTCTCCAGTGGTCCGTGATTTGTCTGACCATTTTGGGTGACCCTACATGGTTTAACTCACCGCTTCATTGAGATACACAAGACCCATCACCACAACAAGGTAACAATCCAAACGGGGGATAGATATGTATATATATATATATATATATATATATATATATATATATATATATATATATATATAGACAGAGATAGAATTTTTCCCAGAGACTGTGAGCCAAGACTTTGTATCTCCTAAATATTTTGGCTTCCTTACAAGCTATCTAGCTCCTATAAATACGTTCTATCTCCTAAGTGTTGGTTTTTTTTGTCCACCCCTATATTATACAGAAAACACCTGTTTTTACATCCATCCATTTGTCACTTTGTTTTATAATCTGGTTTGTGCCCTAGCCAAGGACCTTGGATACTCTGAAATACTTCACCGCACACTCAGCAGAAGTTAACAGCCCAGTCCAAAAGCTATGACTACATTACGCAAGGAAATTGCATTTTAAATGTGTCTGCTGTTGCATCCCAGTTGCTCTCTCATATTATTTATGTAGGTATTTTGTGGTTCAGATTAAATGAAGGGTTACAAGGTTCCCTAAGCTTTGTAAATATACATTTCTAATGTCTAAGCCTTGTTAATGAATCAGCCAACAGCAATGATCAGCTCTGAATACTAAATGTATGTTTGATCATGCGCCAAGGTTTCTATAATCCCATACAGCATTGTGCTATAAAATAACCATACGACTGTGATATAGAGATTTTATGGGCATGGAAAAATAAAGCAGACCAATAGATCACTGTTCTTGTATGAGAGTACGTTTTAATAGAGTTCATAAGCAGGTTCAAGAAGTTTCAACTGAAAGTTTTGTTTAGTTTTGACCCTCTATATATATTAAATATATTACAAATATTATATATATATATATATATATATATATATATATTCTGTATACTATGTATGTATTGTGTATACTATGGGCCTCATTCAATTGCGATTTTGCCAATTGAATAGGGCTCTATATAAGAACAGAGCATATTTTTTTTACATACATTTTTAGTTAGTGAAGACCTTGCTTTTGGATAGAAGTTCACTAACTAAAAACTTGTGTAAAAAAATATGTTATGTGCTTATATAGAGCCTTATTCAATTGGCCAAATCGCAATTTAATGAGGCCCTATGTATATATGAATACAAATATTATGTATTATATGCAATGTGTAATGTCAGAATCTTATTGTAGGGCTTCCATGGGCTCCCTCAGCCCCTCTTGCCATTCAGCCCCTCTTGCCACTTACATTGATCAGGGGGGAATATTTCCCTTCCTCACTGCCTCCCCTGCCGGTGCGTTTTTCTACAGAGGCAGGGAATCCCGAATGACATTGCACACAAGTGACGTCACTCGAGATTCCCTGCCGCTATAGAAAAACGCTCAAGCAGGGGAGGCAGTGAGAAAGGCAAATCCACTCCCCTGGTTGATTGAAGTGGCAAAAGGGGATAGAAGAGGGGCTGAGGCAGCCCATGGGAAGAGGAATAAAATCATCATATATTTCACCAAAATAAAGCCATTAGATCGCACTGGGGCCCCTACAGAGAAGGGGCCCAGTGCATAGCCCCGCCGGCACCGGCAGTAGCTCCACCAGAGACATGTAAAAATGTTTTTGTTCTTTTATATAACGCAGAATATACAATTATGTTCTCAGAATACAATTTATCTGCTCATGGTGCTTGCCCTTGTTAGCCAGTGAGTAGTAATATAACTGTATGAGTCATACTTTTTTTTTTCAATGAGACCTACACACTACAGTATATTATGAATTTCCTGTTAATTTCAAGGACGTTTAAATGTTTTTTTTATGCAAAAACGACTTTTCTAATATTTTAAAAAAATGCTCCTTTAAAAAAGTATGAAAAAAGACAACTTTTGTTCTTGGTCCCTTTAAAGAGAATCATCAGCGATCTATTGACATACTGTAACTTATTACACACAATATCGTGCACACCTTCTCATGTTTGCTCCTGGGTTACACTCCTCTACACAGACGCTGTATTACTACTCTGGACGCATTGCCATGGAGGCCACGAATACAATAATATCAGCAAATGTGTTATCTGATAAATGGCTCGCTTCATAAATGACAAACAATAACTAAATTGTTAATCAAATAAATACAGCACAGTTTACCAAATGGGAAGTTTCATCTAAACACAGATTGGTCTAATATGAAAGAATATATATAGTGGTGTTCAAATATATATGCAAAACGTATAGCATTTATAATTTTATGCTACAAGGCCCTGTGCACCATCTATTGCTTCATTTACCGTTGGTCTTTTGAGTCAACCATATCAAATAACTTAAAGTGATCAGTTACAGAAGTGGAACACACTTTTAATGACGGCTCTATCTCTCCGCAAACATGGCTGACTAACTAGGTAAGGTCCATAACTTTTATATAGACAGTTTATCTTTTTTATGTGTATCTTTCATGTAAAAGAAACATTTACGTGGAACTTGCCCTTTAATGTTGAGGGATGACTAATCTGTTATAGTTGCATATTTAAGGTGCCTTTTCTGTTGGAATCATTTTTAAGTATGTGTGTGAGAGAATATGTTGGATCTTTTCTCCATTCGTTCATGAGTCTCATATGATGCATTATTTTCATTGAATTTTAGATCTTAAAATGACAGTACATGACATTTTTTAAAGAACCAACTTTTTAATATTGGGCACCAACCTTTAGAAAGTGCTAAAGCTCCATTTTCAAGCGTCAACAGAACCACTGGAAAAAAAATCATGTAGATGACTAATGGAAGTTGCAAATCCCAACAGATTGGTCTTCCAGTGCTTAGGATTCGGTGCTTTCATTGCTGAAACCCGGTTTGGTTCCAGTCAAGGAACCAATAGGGCACACCACCCTGAAGCCAAGCAGGGTTGGACCTGGTCAGTACTTGGATGGAAGACCACCTAGGAATACCAGGAGCGGTATGCTATGGCCCACTGGAGAAGGAACCGGAGACCCACTCCAGTAACTGTGCCATGAAAACCAAGTAAATCAGCATGACCATGGACATAAAGACATGCCTGCGGTGTTACCATCCATGAGGTCATGAAGAGTTGGAAATGACTGAACAACGCAAAATCTATCAGCATTGGCCATCCATCAACTGTCAGGCTTTCCATGCACCCCCTTCTGTTTTCTGTAGCTGGAAATCATTCCAGTCTCCCACATAGAGTTGTATTTGTATTTTGTATTTTCCCTCCCGCTCTTCCACTGTGTATTATATTACACTTTCTACAAACCATAGCTTTAAAGACTTAACCGTGACTATATTGATGAAACATTTAAAAATACCAAAAGAAAGAAAGAATTGAGATTACATTTGAACTGAATCTAGGTCTGGGCTTTATTTGCTATTATGCTACATAGATATACATATTTAGTAATTTATATCTTCATTAAATTACTACAAATGTCACCATATGTACTCTGCACCATCAATTAGAGGGTGGAAAATCATGTGGAAAATATGTGTACATTTTTAAAACTGAGTTAGAATTGACTCAGATATAGTCATTTTAGTTTAGACCTTGACAGCCTTATTAAATTGCAATTCGTCAAATCTAAAGGTCTCTATATAAGGACAGAGCATATTTCTTTTACAGAAGTTTTTAGATAGTGAAGACCTTGCTTTTGGATAGAAGTTCACTAAAACTTCTGTAAAAAATATGCTATGTGCTTATATAGAGCCCTATCCAATTGGCCAAATCGCAATTTAATAAGGCTGTGAAGCTCTGAATAAAAAAAAATACTGTTACACATTCTATTACAGATTTACACTTGACCCAGGCATGTTCCATTTAGGCTTTGATGGAAATAATGGACACAACGACTGAGTGGGAGGAACACGGGCCACAACTTTTATCAATGAACAATTATATAACATAAACATAACTTTCTGTATATAATTTCCGTAAACCTTCCAGAGGGAGGAGCCCGGCCACGGACAGTGACCTCACGCCTTGGGCCCTGCCCAAAGCCCCAAAGCTTATATTAATACGCCCTGTGAGGTAGGGCCACGTCCACTTAGGCCAGTGGGCCGGGAAAATCACCTTCCGCCAAACCAAACATAGCAAAATATATAAAATAATGCCACTTCTCTGCTAAATACTTTCCTAAAAACTCTTTCTTTATGTATATATATATATATATATATATATATATATATATATATATTATATATTATTATTATTATATTTTTTTTATATAAACAATAACACTTTTAACACTCAACCAAAATGACAGGGTGGGAGAGTGGTATTTCAGGCTGGAGACCACGCTGCTCTGGCCGACGTGCGAAACACGGGCGGAAGTCCCGCCCCCGACACTTCTGATTGGCTGTCAGCCTTACAGGCTCCGCTGGGTCACGTGACGCTACGTGCTGACCCTGGGAGCCTGTGCAGCCTCCGCGTCAACCAAACTTCCAGGGCTGTGTGTGGTGGTGAGGTTGGTAGCTGTTCAGTTTTACAGCTTTTATCCATTGTAAGTTATATGTTCGATTCCCCATGCTTTCCAATGTATACAAGTATGATAAATATCAGAGCATCGGAGAGCAAACTGTTAAAATGTAACTGGCTCCCAAATAATTTTAGAACTATAATTTAATCCCTCTATGGCTTTTAAAATTGTCCTACAGATAATTGTCCTTGATAAATAGACAGATAGAGAGATAGATAGATAGATATACATACATACACAGATACACATATATACATACACATCGATACATACATAAACATAGATAGATAGATAGATAGATAGATAGATAGATAGATAGATAGATAGATAGACATAGATACATATACATACATACACAGATATATAAATACACATAGATACATACATAAACACAGATAGATAGATAGATAGATAGATAGATAGATAGATAGATAGACATAGATACGTATACACAGATAGATAGATAGATAGATAGATAGATAGATAGATAGATAGATAGATAGATAGATGGATAGGCATAGATACATATACATACATACATACATACATACATACATACACAGATATATAAATACACATAGATACATACATAAACACAGATAGATAGATAGATAGATAGATAGATAGATAGATAGACATAGATACATATACATACATACATACATACATACACAGATATATAAATACACATAGATACATACATAAACACAGATAGATAGATAGATAGATAGATAGATAGATAGATAGATAGATAGACATAGATACATATACATACATACATACACAGATATATAAATACACATAGATACATACATAAACACAGATAGATAGATAGATAGATAGATAGATAGATAGATAGATAGATACATAGATAGATACATAGATAGATAGATAGATAGATAGATAGATAGATAGATAGATAGATAGATAGACATAGATACATATACATACATACATACACAGATATATAAATACACATAGATACATACATAAACACAGATAGATAGATAGATAGATAGATAGATAGATAGATAGATAGACATAGATACATATACATACATACATACACAGATATATAAATACACATAGATACATACATAAACACAGATAGATAGATAGATAGATAGATAGATAGATAGATAGATAGATAGATAGATAGATAGATAGACATAGATACATATACATACATACACAGATATATAAATGCACATAGATACATACATAAACAGATAGATAGATAGATAGATAGATAGATAGATAGATAGATAGATAGATAGAGATGTTTATGTGACAATGGAGCTCATATTTTAAATTTACAGTAGATTCTGAAAAATGTTCAAAAGTACTGCCTGAAACAATATTTGTTACTATATATTCATATTTATGGAGTATTTGGGATGGAAATCAGGAGCTAGTACAGGATGCTTTTCTGCATTATTAATGTCAGACTCCTATATCTTTATGAGAAAATATTATGCATCAACATTCCTTACTTTTTTCATTTGTTTATTCATTCCTAAACTGTTCCGGTACACCCTGTAGGCTATTGCTGGTGTTTGTCACTTGAGAGTTGCATGGATATAGTATTTTACTGATAAAATGTTAAACTTTCCGTCCTCTAGAGACTATCTGAATTCTTATCATCTTCTTTGTAACTGCAGGTTTATGAATTTTTAACGCACAGAGCCACCTTCTGGCTGAAACATCAAATGTACAGAAAACTGATTTTTCGTACCATTTTTTTTTTTTTAGAAAAACAGGACTTATAGTACATATTAACTCTTAAGGCAAGTGGATATCATGCGGGAAACCAATATCACTGATTTTAGGGTAATTATGGTCTGTTCTCCAGTGGAGAATTCTGGGCTACCTGCCAAAGTAACAACAGATTGATTGTAATAGACACAACCAGAATAGTGAAGGAGGGAGAAAAACAGAGAGTGACAGCAAGGTAGAAAAAATAAATATGTATGAAGGCAATAAAGAGACCATAGGGGAACATAACAGAGACAAATTCATAGGAGAGTAGTGAGAAAACACAAAACTTATGTACAATGCTTCCCACACCTTGACTAACCTCCATGTGCCTCATACATCACTAACAATCCTTGCACTTCACTGCTCTAAATGTTCCCTCCACTCAACTACCATAGTTTCAACTAATCGTTCCCCATAGTATCCTATTAAGCAATTACTCGCTGGTTGTCACAACCCTGTCCGTCATGCTTTACTTTTTTCCCAAATCTGACATGACCTCCAAGCTCTGATGATATTACACACCTCCTAGTGCCTCACACGTCTCAGGTAAGCAGTTATTCCATAAATAATGTTCATAGACATTTACAGCCTTATTAAATTGCGATTCAGCCAATTGAATAGGGCTCTATATAAGCACAGAGCATATTTTTGTACAGAAGTTTTTAGTTAGTGAACTTCTATCCAAAAGCGAGGTCTTCACTAACTAAAAACTTCTGTAAAAAATATGCTCTGTGCTTATATAGAGCCCTATTCAATTGGCAAATCACAACTTAATAAGGCTGTAAATCACCACTGATTTTTCATATTTTTAGTAAACTCTTATGAAGAATTTGACTTAATAATGTGCAAAATGCTTTTTAACATTTTTAAACAAATACAGCATTTCATTTTCAGTTTTGGTTATTTGCTTTAGTTTCCAACAGGATTGAACACCTAGGCTTAATGGAAGTCATCTTACAAGTGGAATACTCTACTATTAATTTCTGCTAAAAAATACTGCCACTTTAAATAGCCAGTTGACAATATAATTAAATACAGGAGCAACTCCGAGTAGGATAACCCCCCACACCCCCACCCCCAGATCCATGAGAGTCCATGATGGAAGCAACAAAGGAACAAGCATGTGAGCTTAGAAATCAGGATAAATGAACATGTCTAATGTGAGGGCAAAGGCAAAAACGTGTTGTGTAAAGATTTGTCTTCCTAACCTATCAATTCCTATGGAGCATTTTACTGGAAGAGCACTTGAAAGCATCCATGGCTCCCGTAGAAACTCCCAGAGAGTTGATTCAGCCCTATGGTAGTGAGTAATGGCTCATGCAAAAAAAATACTGCAGCAAAATATCCTGACTCGCAATTGGGGGGTATTGCATGGAGGCTAATGTATCAATCAACTCCTTTTTTTCACCAACAAGATTAATCTTTTATTTTGTGAATTTATTGTATTATATTTACATTTGTTTATTTTTCTCTCATTTTATTTTTTGTCATTTATGTTTTCTTTTTTAGTATTTTTTTTCTTGTTGGTATTTATTTAAGATTAGGTAGTTTGTGTGTGTGGGGGGTAGTGTTAGGGACTATGGGATCATTATGGATCTCTATGGGGGAATAGGGTCCATTAGGATTCATATGGATCGTTATAGTAGGGGTTAAGATGCCCAAACAATGAATAGTACATTAGTGATTATATTTGAATGCCTAAAAAATAAGTAAAAAAAAACATATTTTCTGCTCCAATTTCTCAGAAATACAGTTGATGCACTGGACTCTGGGAAAACTGGGCGGGGACATGCAAATGAGTCCACAATGCCTGCTGACTCTGTTAATCCATAACCACTATATGCATGGCTACTTTTAAGCTTATGCTTACTGTATTTCACAGTTTTAAGCATAGCAATGGATGGATT
Organism: Discoglossus pictus; assembly: GCA_027410445.1. Lineage (NCBI taxonomy): Eukaryota > Metazoa > Chordata > Amphibia > Anura > Alytidae > Discoglossus > Discoglossus pictus. Next base: position 250,023,374 of record CM050168.1, on the reverse strand, counting down.
ATTCACAAACCAGCAGCCTCATTAAATTGCGATTCAGCCAATTGAATAGGGCTCTATATAAGCACACAACATATTTTTTTTTACTGAAGTTTTTAGTTAGTGAACTTCTATCCAAAAGCAAGGTCTTTACTAACTAAAAACTTCTGTAAAAAAAATATGCTATGTGCTTATAAAGAGCCCTATTCAATTGGCTGAATCGCAATTTAATGAGGCTGCTGGTTTGTGAATAATCCATCTGTTCCTATGCTTAAAACTGTGAAATACAGTAAGCAAAAGCTTAAAAGGAGCCATGTATATAGTAGTTATAGATTAACAGAGTGAGTGTGCATTGTGGTCTCATTTGCATGTCCCCGTACAGTTTTCCCAGAGTGCAGTGCATCAACTGTATTTCTGAGAAATTGGAGCAGGAAATAAGTTTATTAACTTATTTTTTTAGACATTCAAATAGAATCACTAATGTACTATTCATTTTTTTGTACTACTGTGCTCTGTACAGTGGAGAGCTTATATCACTCTTCATCCTACCATATGTGAAACGATTGAAATATATATATATTGCATTGTTCGGTCATTTCTGACTCTCCGTGACCTCATGGACCGTAACATACCAAGCACATCTTTATGTCCATGGTCATGCTGATCCACTTGGTTTTCATGGCAGAGATACTGGAGTCGGCTTCTCCAGTGGGCCACAGCATATAGCTCTTGGTATTCCTAGCTGGTCTCCCATCTTAGTACTGACCAGGTCCAACCCTGCTTGGCTTCATACTGTTGTCCTTTTGACTATAACTACTTAATATATATAAAAAAAATCATATACCTCTTTATTCATTGAAGGTTTAGATGTTGAACATGTACTATATTAGTATTTTTGAGCAATCCCTAGCTCGGAGTTAGAGTCTAACAAAGAGCTGTGAATGAGCTATTCAGGGACGAAAACAAAACAACATCTCGTTCTGAACCTGCATCTTTTATCTAAAATACAAACAACACTGTGTTCTTTCCCTTTGTCTCCTCATCCCCTGAGAGGCAACGCACCTTTATTATACTTTAAGCAGAGAGCAGAGGTGGACAAGCCTGTTATTTGTTGTTATAGAAACCTGGCATTAATAATAAGACAGAAAAACTCTACAAAATAACACTGTGGGAGATCCTTCTGTATTGCAGAACCATCAGTGTTAGCAAGTAGTTTCATATCTATTTTATCTACCTCTTATTAGAAACATTGATTTAAAGGGGGATACAAACAAATAACCTCATTTATTATACCCATTGTATCTACCTAAAAAAGCTTTGCATTATACATTTATGTGTAGCCCACGAATGCTTGAATTTGATTGCTGTTTTCCCTTTCAACATAAAGTGACACTAAGTGTATACACTTATCCAGTTTAACACTATAAATGACTTAGACCAACTATAGTGTCCCTAACAAAACCATTTAGGGACTGGATCATTGTCTCCCACGCCATCGATTGCAAGAGCGGAGCTAGTGAATTGAGGGCCTTGGTGCAAAAATTATTTTGGGGCCCCCCACCCCTCGCTAAGACCCCTTCAAATAACAGCTGCCCTACTTAAGACCCCTTCCCATAATAGTACCCCTCCCCAAGACCCTTTCCATAGGGAGTCCCCCGAAGGGCTCCTTTCCTTAGCTGCTTCCCGGAGGCCCATTTCCAAAGCCGCTCTCTCCCAAGACCACTTTGCATAGCTGCTCCCCCAAGACCCCTTTCCATAGCTGTACCTCCATTAAGTCCCTTTCCATAGCTGATCCCCCACCAACAACATATTCCTAGCTGTTCTCCCTCAAGGTCCCTTTTCATAGCTACTTCGCTCTAGACTCCTTTCCATAGATACTCCCCCAAAACTCTTTCCCATAGCTGCTCTCCCAAAGACCCTTTGCATAGCTTCCTTCCCTTACATTCTGCCTATATTACAGCAAAAATTAAATGCCACCCTCAAAAAATTAGAAAGCACTGGGCCCCCACCAGAGGAAGGCCCTGGTGCATTGCACCACCTGCAACACTGGTAGCTCCACCCCTGGTTGCTTGCATACTGAACACGTCTAGTCTTTTTTTGTATAGGTGACTGCATTGAAGACAATGGACACTATTCCTCAAGGGCCTATCAATGGCAGCGATTTCTCATTAACAAAGTATATCAATCTCTGATTATTGGTGGATCGGAAAATCGACTACCAGTCCAAAATAGCAAACTTCAGCGTTAGTTTATTGTAGGAAAAAGCATTTTGTAATAATATGGATAAAATACTTGTAATTACTTATAGTTTTAAATGATGCCATATTTGGAACCTCTGCATTGTCACTTTAAAAATAACAGCCAGTAAGGTGATCCAGTGGTTAGGGTTCAGTGTTTTCACCACTGTGACCTGGGTTCGACTCCAGTCAGGGAACCAAGAGGTCACACCACCCTGACGCAATGCAGGGTTGAGCTTGGTCAGTACTTGGATGGGAGACCACCTAGGAATACCAGGACCTGTATGCTGCGGACCACTGGAAAAGGAACTGGAAACCCACTCCAGTATATTTGAATACCAAGTGGATCAGCGTGGTGTGTTGCGGTCCAAGAGTTCACGGAGAGTGGGACACGACTGAGCGATGCAAACACACAAAAGCATATTAGTTATGGTTCAGAGGCCTGCAAGGCAATCATTTGCATTTCACCTGAAACCTCCACTGTGTGGTAAAAATAGTAATTTTACAAGCCAGGATGAGCAACCCGTGATCTGAAATTTTGCTAAAAATGTGCTAGGCTCCATTTCCTGCTAACCTTTTTCTCCTTCCAGATAATTGGTTTTCCTATGTATAATATCTAATTAAATTTTACAACCTGTTGCTATATATGAATTATAAGTACTGTATCTCTTATTTGTAAAGAAAAAATCTAAATACATAATTCATTATAAGCAGTATATTTTACCTGCTCATTAAAAGTTTAGAAATCTTACAATTGAAGAGTCTATGAGACAAGATAAACAAAATCCCTTTATTGAAAAGCAGAATTGTACCCTTTTTGAAGATTGCCCCAAATTTTAGGACATTGTATAAGATGACTACAATATATCTGCATGGTGGTGTTTTGTTTTTTTGCGTCATTCAGTCGTTTCTGACTCTCCGTGACCTCATGGACTGTAACACACCAGGCACATTGTTACATCCAAAGTCATACGGATCCACTTGGCAGAGATACTGGAGTGGGTTATCATGACCCTAACATATAAAGCCCTCCACAATAGTGCACCCTCCTACATCTCTGCTCTCATCCCATAATACACTCCCACCCGCCCTCTTCGCTCTGCTAATGACCTTCTTCTCTTCTCCTCTCTCATCACCTCCTCTCATTCCCGTCTTCAAGACTTTTCACGTGCTGCCCCTATTCTTTGGAACTCTTTACCTCGCACCACCAGACTATCTTCCTGCCTCAGATCCTTCAAAATCTCTTTAAAAACACATCTATTCAAAAAAGTCTATCATCTTTAGCCTCTTCATTCACTATGCATCTCTCACTCTCCTGTACCTCACCCATACCCTTTAGAATGTAAGTTTGCGAGTTTTAATCTTGTGAGGTGCTTTAGGGAAAGCACAGTGTATATCAGATTGATAGCTCAAAAAAGGGTCTTCCATTATTTTCTTTGTGGGGTATTGTTTATACTTGTACCTAACCCCTGTATTGCACTGCGGAATATGTTGGCACGTTATAAATAAAGGATAATAATAATACGTTCCTTTTCCAGTGGGCCACAGCATACAGCTCCTGGTATTCCTAGGTGGTCTCCCATCCAAGAATTGACCAGGGCCTAATCCTGCTTAGCTTCAGGGTGGTATTACCACTTGGTTCCCTGACTGGAACCCATGTTGCAGTGGTGAAAGCACTGTATCCTAACCAATAGGCCACCAGGACCCCCCTTTATTTCCACCCTTCCTGAAAAGTAGTATGTTCCCACATTTACTGAGCTTGCCTCCAATAACTGGTATCTCAACTTCCCATTGAACCATTTACGTACCGTTCAATGCTTTAACATTAGCTACATATATGTCGTCTGGCAACCATAGTGTCACATCTTGCTTGTTCAGACATGAATTACATGATTCCCATCACATTCCGTCACAGACGGTGTTCTTGACATGTTTTTTTTTGTTCATTGAACACAATCGGTTCATTAATTTGTTAATCATAAATGGACCCATAACTGCTGTTGCTCTTGTTGAAGACTCCTTTCTTCTGATCTTTTCCAACACCACTCTTCCAGTCTCTCATCTATTCAGAGGATCATCAAACCAACAATTTCATCAAGAACCTAAACATTTTTTTTATCCAGGCTTCTCTCTGTTCTCTTGTTCAACTCACCAAAAATCATTTGTTTTATTATTTATTACACTTGCAATAATCTTAAATAATTGATGGACTACAAATGTAATCTGTGCAAGTCTTCCAGGAAGCCTGATTCCATTCAAATTACTTAAAATCTGTTTGGCATTCATCGTGGCAATGGAAATATGTAAGAAAAAGAATCCATGGTACTTATATAAAGATGAACTCCCGGCAGTCGCAAAGCGGTAAATCTGAATGATTGAGTGTGTTATTTACTAAAAGAAATAATGGAAAAATAAGACCATCTATCACCAACTTGTGCTAAATCTAGACCCTGAAGGAGAAGATTGTTGACAAGGCTAATAATGATGAAGTTGGAATTGCCTTGATATGGGATTTGGTTGTAGTAACGATGGTTTAAAAAAATACTCTCTGTTTTTTGTATTTTTCTTATATGATTTCCACTCGGTAAATGGAGTTGCCTATCACACATATGTTATATTGAAGAAAAAAGGAATGTAATATTTAACCCATCTTTAGGAGATACTAAAGACAACTGAAAAATTATTCACGGAAGCATTATAGTTTTGGGGGGTCTTTAATAAGAAATGTATGTGCTTTTAAAGCCTTTTTAACCTTTTCTCAAAGAATTATTAAGTTGATCTTCTAAATGGTATCTCCTACTACCACCACCTTGTTTCTCCAGGACAACTTTGTTATACAGTCCATCAATAACTTGGACAAAGATGTTGATCTCTTTAGATTGTAAGTTTGCAAGTTTTTAATCTAGCAAGGTGCTTTGGGGAAAGCACAGTGGACACTGACTTCTAAGCTCAAACCCAGTGCCCTTCATTTTTGTGCAATGTCTTAATACTGCTATTGTTTTTTGCCTTGATCGTAACCCCTCTATAACGCTACGGAATATGTTGCCGCATTACAAATAATAATAATAATGATAATAAACCTTGTCTACTTCCAATGTTTGCCATTATTATGACCATCTCTCTCTTTCTTTCCATGGTTTAGCTTTGACCAAAATGAAAACATTCGCCTGGAGGAGAAGTTTCAGCTGGAGGACCTACGTTTCTTAGAAGAATTCTTTGCCAATCACAATCTGAAGTTAGATGAGACAACAGAGTCAACAGAGACAACTCGAAAATTTTCCCTGAAGAGGCAAAAACAAAAGAAGGCTCAGCAGCCAGTGGGAAACCTGACCCTACAGGAGTTTCAGAATGTGCTGTCGGATCTGTTTGGGTCTGAACACTGGGATGACCACATGGAGCTGCTTTTTAACAAGGTAATTATCATTCTATATGGTTTTGCTGTTATGTCTGGTATCATCTGCACTGAAAATATTAATATTAAAGAACATTTTATAGTTTTATTATTTACAACATGCTCTTCTGAACAACTTTACTTGATGTTTACATTTTCTTAATTGGGCCAACTATTTTTTGTTCAACTTATTTGTCATCTGGGAGTGGACTTTAACAACAAATAGGATTGCCATTCAGCTTTATTGAATTGTATTTCACTATTTAATGCTAGATTTCATAAGAAACAAATGAAATATCATCAAAATACTTGGACTCCCCCTTACTGACAAAGTAGATAATCAGGCACTGCAATGGCACTACCTGCACACCACCCATGTATGCATAATACTGTATTGGTCCGAAAATAAGTCGCACCCGGAAATAAGCTGCTCCTTTAAAGTTCAATGAGGGGAAAAAAGACAATACCTACATATAAGCCTCTGTCTTGAAATTTGAGGGAGAAAAATAAACTATATTAATGGAAAAAAATAGTTATTCTTTTCCCTCTCCCCTTCCCCTTTTCTCCTTCCCACCCTTGTCTCTCCACTTCCACCTTGTATCTCCCTTTCCCCCACCCTTGTCTCTCTCACCATTCTCTCCCACCACCCTTGTCTCTCCCCTTCCCTCTCACCCTTCTCTCCCCACCCTTGTCTCTCCCCTTCCCTCCACCCTTCTCTCTCACCCTTCTCTCCCCCACCCTTGTCTCTCCCCTTCCCTCCACCCTTATCTCTATCACCCTTCTCTCCCCCTTTTGTCTCTCTACCCACCCTTGTCTCTCCCCTTACCCCTTGACTCTCCCCCTCCTTGCCTCCCCCCTTTCCCCCACCCTTGTCTCTCTCACCCTTCTCTCCCCCCCTATTTTGTCTCTCCCCCATCTCCCCTTGTCCCCCCCTCTCCGCTGGCTTTACATTGTACTTAAAAAGTTTTTATTTATTTTCCAGACTACTTTGTCAAAAGCAAATAATATAAATATGGGATTCTGGTAACCCCTCACACATTTTTATAATCCGCAGGTAATTGCCATAAATATATACAGTATGCAGTTACTCATGCAGCCATGCTTCTACATATATTTGTGTCTTATTAATGGGATGGGGACATCGCAGGGAAAAAGGAGAACTTGAGTAGGGGTTTATAGCCCAATGCAATTTCCATTAGTCCTGTTTAAAGCATTGGCACTAACAATTGCAAAATGTCAATAGAAGAGTCTGAACAGGTCTCTGTAAAAGCAGATTAACAGAAAAAATGGTTGCTTCCACAGCAGCACAACTGCATAGAATAGTGAAAACGAGAGTTTTTTTTATTTTGTAACAAAAATGCCTACTTTAAGTGTATTTTGAAAAATAGCATAAGGTAGATAAGACAGTGGCTATTTATATATATTAGAGTTGCACAAAGGAGCGGCAAATCAGTACTGAATATTTCAGGAATGATTCACTGTAGAGAAAGACAGCTAGTCCATAGTATAGACAGTTTTTAACGCTTTTTAAGATTAAATTAACTTGATGTTTGGGTGACAGTATCCCTCTAATGTATGTTCACTGTCCCTTTATTTTTTATCAGTGGAAGGAGAAGCAGTGCAATAGTAGGTGCTATATGCTACAACAGTGTAACATTCCCATTAAGTACATGTAAAAGGGAAACTGTAAACCCAACAACAAATTAGTTCCGTCTTCAAGAGCATAATATAATATCCATTGCACTAGCCGTTGTTCTCTACAGTAAATCATTCCTGAGATGTTCAGCATTGATTGTGCTGCTTGTTTATGTTGATGTGTGACTCAGTATGTTAAATTGCAGCCAAGAGTGCTTGGTAAGGGTGGAGGGTGAATCTAACTGCATGATAACGCTAGGAGGCATTACTTTTGCGTGAACAAATCTGATACACAAAGCATAAACAAAGAATAAACAAAGCTGATTTTCTAATGAATGGTTCACTTTAGATACACATTGCTAGTTTCACATGCTTCATTTTGGAGTAACAGAGTCCCTTTAAATAGATTGAAAAGCACATTTTCAAATCAGGTAAGTCGATGGGTTTTATGGAGCATAAATGAATCTCTCTACTCTCACAATTCTTTCCTAAATTCTCTCTCAGTTAAATATCAACCAAACCTCATAGTTATTCTTCAGTAGTTACACTAATGGGAAATCACTTTATATCATTCACATCCTGACAACAGCCAGTGGTTAAGTATTAATATCTGCCTGAGATCATTCAGTGTAGGAAGAGAATAATAGTATGTTTCTATGGGGGATAAAATGCCCAGTTTGGTTTAACTGTATTTACGTCTGAATGAAAACTTTGATTTAAATTTTTTTTTTCTTTAGTGAAACAAGTTAAATTTCAATTGTACTTTAGTAAAACACACACACCAAACTTACACAACATCAACTGTCTTGGTTGGTGTATACCATCTTGTCTGACTACAGTGCCTCCTTATAGCTTAGAGGCTGAAAAGTGGGGGTAGACCCGGCAGAGAGAGATGGGGAGGATGCAGGCGTGAGAGGGGAATTTGTCATACTATTGGAGCTTATATTATTTGACATCTACCCCTTTCCCTGCACATGTTCAGGAGGAAGTAGATGCAATAATAACATCATAAATCCTGCAGAAATGTAAACTCCCTTCTCACATTACCTTCACTAAAGACCCATTGCTGCAGAGACATCAAAATGTATTTTTCCTGCCTAATAATGCTCTTAGTCGGACTGATATATATCATTTAATAATACAGTTATTCTTCCAGAATGTATTACTATAATTAAAATGCTTGTCCAATAAAAAAACGTATCATTATAAACTGCTCATCTAGATTACTTGATATACACCCAGAATGCAGTGTAATAACTGTATTTCTCGGAATTCTGAGCTGGAAGCAGTTTTTTTTTAACTTGCTTAAGACATTCAGATGTGAACACAACTCCTCCCCTTACTTGTTTATGTTTACTTAATTAATGGTATTGTTGTTATGTGATTTTGGGTTTACCAATAAACGCTGTGGCCAGTATGTTACCCCAAAAAGTGGTTGTGTCTAATTATTTACTTGGAGGGCTCAGGAAGTGTTTTGTGCCAAATTAATTATTCAGGGAGCGAGTTGTGCTCAAAGTGTCATACGGACATACCCACTGGGCCGTGCGCAGGTCACATTCTTTTGCCCACCATATGTTAAATGACTGTTGTGGTGACCGACCTCCTCATAAGGTCCACAACACAAGGGATCCTGCCCCATGCTGATGATAGGCAGTAACCTTGAAACCGCTATCCGTGGGTAGGATTTCCGGCTTTTGTATAATCCAACCTTGGCTTTGCCAGAAAGCTGTGTAATGCAGCGGGCCTAAGCTTATAGGAAGCCATGTTTAAAATGGTCATGGATTAAAGAACGAAGCATTTGTGGGCACATTTTCATGTCCCTGCTTAGCTTCCCAAAGTGCAGTATAATAACTGTATTTCTCTGAATTCTAAACACAAAGCAAGTTTAACTTTTTTTAGACATTCAAATGTGAACACAAATGTACTATCACATATTATAATTGTCAAACTACGAGACATTGTCACGCTTTGCGTGGTGCGTACGACTTAGGTGATGAGCACCAAAGTCGCTCAAGGCTTGCGAGCCTCGCGAAGCGAGGCGAGTCCTTAACCCGGAGCACTTAAGCGATGAGCGCTGAAGGCACTCATCGCCTGCGAGCCTCACATAGCGAGGTGAGCCATTAAGGCACTACAACGCACAGTACTTGGCCGATGAGCGCCGAAGGAGCTCATCGCCTGCGAGCCTCACATAGCGAGGCGAGCCGCTAAGGCACTACAGCTCACAGCACTTGGCCAATGAGCGCCATTGCCTGACATTAAATTGCCATTCGCCCAATTAAATAGGGCTCTATATAAGCACATAGCATCTTTTTAAAAAATACCTTTTGACTTACTGAAGAGCTTGCGTTTGCATAGAACTTCCCAGACTAAATACTTCTGTAAAAAAAAAATCTGCTTATATAGAGCCATAATCAATTGCCCGATTCACAATTTAATAAAGCTGTTAAGCTGCAAGCAGTTGACGAACGCGCAACATAGAAAAAAAATCATTACAAGACGCAGGACTTAGAAAAAAGAAAATACGAGACGCGGGACTTAGAAAAAAAATTTACAAGGTAAGAAAAATACAAAGTTAACAGCCGAACCGCGAAAATCAAAATACCCGAAAAACACAAAAGCCCACAAACAAAAACAAAAAGAAAAACACCGCACACAGCACGGGGGAATAGCCAGGACGCCTTGAAGCGAGGTGGAACGCAAATTTAAGTCGATTTTAAAGAGTTTTGGCACTTGAAAATCGGCTAAGCAAGAAAAAAAATGGCGGCCCAAAAAAAGGAAAACGAGGCTACACGACCCTGGACCACGCAACACACCACCAATTGCGTACTGCTTTCACACAGGAACGTACGGGGTACAAAATACACTACTGCAAAGGACGCCATATACTCGCGAACCGCGTAGCACATACACTTACAATGCTACTTTACACTCCCAACTTGCACATCACAACATTACGCATCTACAGTAGCACTTTCCACAAATAAATCAACGGTTTGCCCTCGCGCACACAACCTACTTTTAATACACAGTTGTGACATTCATAAAAAAATCTCCACAGGCCAGCAACAGTCCAACTGGACATTATATGCTGCAGGAAAATGAAAAAAGATTGTTAGCTCTTCAGCCTTTTGACTGATGGATATATTAATTACAATTAGGTAAAGTATATTAATTCATTAAGTAACTAATTAATTCATTATTATTTACAAAAATATAAACATATGTATCTGTCTTTGTGATGAGCGCGGAGGCTGCTCAGAGGAGCAAAAGTACACAAGAGGAGAAAATGAAAAAAGATTGTTAGCTCTTCAGCCTTTTGAGTGATGCATATATTAATTAGAATTAGGTAAAGTATATTAATTCATTAAGTAACTAATTAATTCATTATTATTTACAAATAACAGGCTTCCTGGCTCTCCCTCTGTGCTGTGTGTGAATGTGTTTTTATTTATTTTTTATTATTTTTCTAATTTTTTGTATTTTTTTCCCCGAACTCGCATGTGTGACGGCGTTGCTGGCTGCAATAAGCGCCTTTGGCGCTCATTGCAGCCTAAGTGCTGCGCGGCTGCTTAAGTGCTCATTTCAGCCTAAATCTCGCATGCTTCAATGCCTCAATGGCTGGAATTAACATGGATTGTTTGAGGAATTGCATCATTTAATTTACAGAACATGCCCACAACTTTGAATATGTTTTTTTTTTTTAATTGTGAAGCAAACAACAAACAGGACAAAGTAACAGAAAAAGTCAATGTGCATAACTATTCACCCCCTAAAGTCAATACTTTGTAGAGCCACCTTTTGCTGCAATCACAGCTCCAAGTCGCTTTGGATAAGTCTTTATGAGCTTGCCACATCTTACCACTGGGATTTTTGCCCATTCCTCCTTGTAAAACTGCTCCAGCTCCTTCAAGTTGGATGGTTTGCGCTTGTGAACAGCAATCTTTAAGTCTGACCACAGATTTTCTATTGGATTGAGGTCTGGGCTTTGACTAGGCCATTCCGACACATTTAAACCGCTCATGTGTTGCATTGTCCTGCTGGAGGTGAACCTCCGTCCTAGCCTCAAATCACGCACAGAGTGATACAGGTTTTGCCCAGGAATATCCCTGTATTTAGCACCATCCATCTTTCCCTCAACTCTGACCAGTTTCCCAGTCCCGGCTGCTGAAAAACATCCCCACAGCATGATGCTGCCACCACCATGTTTCACTGTGGGGATGGTGTTCTTTGGGTGATGTGATGTGTTGGGTTTGCGCCAGACATAGAGTTTTCTTTGATGGCCGAAAAGTTCAATTTTAGTCTCATCAGACTAAACCTTCTGTAACGGAACCCATCACTGTTTTACCCTGTTTTATGGTTATTTAATTCTTATGGTTAAAATATGATCACATTGCTATACTGTAGATATGTTGTTTTATGTTCTACAGAATATATTGGCTCAGAATATTACAGCTACTAGGCTAATAGATAATCCTATTACAGAGACTCCTCATAAGATAAGGAAGTCTATTGTATAAAGTGTTTTCATTATGAGACATAGAACAAAGAGAAGTATAATCTGATCAATGTCTGATTGTATCAAAGTAGCCAGGTAACCTCCGGGGGGTGTGACCACACCTATTGTCTCTCTATGTGTATTGTGTGGCCAAATATGGGGGATGTGTATTGCCTGTGGAAAGAGGTGTATATATATTTCTGCATAACAAAATAAAGACAGTATTCTTTGACTCCCAATTGAGTGTCATCCAATATGGGAGGTTGGGGCTTGTGAGACTGCAGTGCTTCTTGGATATTTTACTGTATACCAGCGGAGATACTGGACTTCGTGTTCCAACTCCGTTACACCTTCCTCCATACATTTTGGGAGTCTCCCACCTGCCTTTTCGCAAACTCAAAACGTGCCATTTAGTTTTTTTGCTGAAAGTAATGGCTTTCTTCTGGCCACTCTGCCATAAAGCCCAACTCTATGGAGTGTACGGCTTATTGTTGTCCTATGTACAGATACTACAGTCTCTGCTGTGAAACTCTGCAGCTCCTCCAGGGTTACCTTAGGTCTCTGTGCTGCCACTCTGATTAATGCCCTCCTTGCCCGGTCCGTGTGTTTTGGTGGGCGGCCGTCTCTTGGCAGGTTTGCTGTTGTGCCATGTTCTTTGCATTTGGTTATGATAGATTTGATGGTGCTCCTAGGGATCATCAAAGATTTGGATATTTTTATATAACCTAACCCTGACTTGTACTTCTCAACAACATTGTCCATTACTTGTTTAGAGAGTTCCTTGATCTTTATGGAAGTGTTTGGTTAGTGGTGCCTCTTGCTTAGGTGTTGCAGCTTCTTGGTCTTTCAAAAAAAGGTGTGTATATGTAATGACAGATCATGTGACACTTAGATTGCACATAGGTGGACATCATTTCACTAATTATGTGACTTCTGAAGGTAACCAGAGCTTTTTATGGGCTTCATAACAAAGGGGGTGAATACATACGCACATACCAATTATATTTTTCTCATTTCACTTCACTAACTTAGACTATTGTGTTCTGATCCATCACATAAAATTCAGATGAACAAAACATTGAACTTAAGGCTGTAATGTAACAAAATAGGTAAAAAGTCAAGGGGGTGAATACTTTTGCAAGGCATTGTAGTTACTTGATGATGTCAGATGTTGTTTCCACTCACTTTGCATCTGCTGTTTATATTCAAACTGAGGGTTCCATCTCATGTCAGTATTGCTTCAAACTTGATAAAGAGAGGTTAGACCTCTCAAAAGTTTGTCAATATAAATAAGGCGTTGTCCAATACAAACGGTATCATAATATACAGCAATACTCATAATTAATCTCTCTCTCTTTCTCTCTCTCTCTCTCTCTCTCTCTATACATATATATATATATATATATATATATATATACATATATATATATATATATATATATATATATATATATATATTAATTATCTATCCATATGTATATGGATTAATAATTACTAAATCATTGGACATTCACAGCTGCTTCATTCTTCAATTATATATATATATGTGTGTGTGGGTTGATCCTGGTTTGTGCATAATCCATTGCGGTGCTGTGCTTAAAGCTGTGAAATACATGGTGCATAAGTTTTTTTGCATCGTACTCATATAAATAATGCTAAAGGAAATGTTGGAGCTTTATAAAGTGTAATAATCATATATCTTTTTCAATGATGTATATGTTGACGATTTTATCATAACCACGTCATGTCTATTTTTAATACTTGTCATTCATTCTTCTTATAGTTTAGTATAACGTTTTACAGTTATTGTTATTTATTTATAAGATTTAATTAAAAGAGTAGCTTTAAACATAAAATACATTTCAATTATGGGCAAAGCCTTTTTAGAAAGGAATAAAAAGTAATAAAATTAAGTCAACTTTATTGAAAAAGAGCACTATTCATTTCTTTTTTTACTCTGAAATTGACTTATAAAGCTTTTAACATTTTGAACAATGGACATTAAATCAAATCTTGCCAAGTGTTCTCATTAATCCCTTCTCTATAATTATTTTTAGCTTCTGCAAGCAATTATTTGCAAGGTCTTGGGAGTGCAAGTAATACATTTAAGCTGTCTTCTTCAGGTTGACACCTCTTGTGATGGGTTCGTCGACTGGGACGAGTTCTGTACGTACATGCTGCTTCAGTACAAGGAGAAAGACTACATGGTCACAAAGACCATGACATTTCTGGGCCAACCCATAATGAGGCTCTGCACTCGTAATAAGGTTAGCAACAGTCCTGTCCTCCATATAACGTCTAAAGGCTCTCACAAACACTCTGGAAACCCTCCAGATATATGTGAGAAATGTAATACTGAGTGTATGTAATACTAACTCATGATAACATTTGACTCAGATCCATATTATATTTTATGGACCATTTTAACCAGTAGATAAACAGAGTTACAGTAGGTTTCTTTAGATGGATTGCAGATGTTCGACTCCCAGATTTTCCATGATATAAATGAGAAAGTTTTAAGCATTACGATTTATTTTTCTCAGGGAACATGAGGCATAGAAAGCTTAATTGACATCTGTAATCCAAAATGTTGTACTATACATCTAAAAGTATATATTTTTAACATTACAAAAGTTTCTTTCTATGAAAAAATAGTAATCTATAGTATAGACAAATTGCATCAGGTTGATTGTTTCTTCTCAGAAATACTGGCATGTTACAGAAAAAAAGAGACAGGGAATGTTATGAAACATTGTGCTTTTATTCCCGTTCTTTTGAATGTAAACTCTGTAATATAGCAGAGATAAGAATGTCTACGCAAGGTTTTGTTTATATTTATATATATTTATATAAGTAAAACTCTCTCTATATTTTTTCTCTCTTTGTGGTTTTAGTGCTATTTTTTATTTATTAATATAAGTTATTTAAAAAATAATAATTCTGTAATCATGGGCATGGGAACTGGGGGGGCTGGCAGACCCCCCCCCCCCCCCCCCCCTAGATTATATAAACAGGGGACACAAAAAAATAGCAAAATTAAACTTAATCATGCATTAACAAATTTGATATGTCTTTCCTATGAAAGTTTTGACCCATAATTTATATGTATATAGATTATTATTATTTATTAAATATATGTAAATTAAATATCTATATATATATATATATAATTTTTAATTATATTTGGGGGCAGGTGGATGGGTGGGCCACAGGGGCATTGGGAATCTGGGTTGGGCCCAGGGGCATTGAGAATTTAAACAAAGAAACTTTAAAAAAACGTTTTGAGAGACACTGCAGCACTGTGGCCCCCCAGAGCAGGACCGTGTGCATTGCACCATGTTCACCGGCAATAGACCCACCCCCGCCGCCTGTCCTGGCAGTAGCGTTGAATTGCACCACTCAGGGCCACAGTTGTTTTGTCTCTTTAAACCTTTTTCCCCTCCCGCAGATTTTTTTGGGCTCCTACGCTTATGTCTGTAATGTATAATACAGAAGGGCTGACTGCTCCTACTGTGGCTGTAGAGCAAGTGACCAACATCTCTACTCTCCCGTAATATCAACTAATGATTTCATTGTGTCCAGGCATATACATAGAGCCCCCAGTTATAAACAGTAACAAGCTCCCAATTATAAATTTTAAGATGTTTGAGGCAATACTTCTAGTAATTCAAATTGTAAATGCACAGTTGTTAATCTTTTAGTTGTGTGCTCTGAACAGCAAACCATGGTAAGAAATGGCATAAGATATTATAATGCTATTTTGTGTCTATAAAACATTTATTTTCTTTTTTTCTCCAGCAAGAGCCAACAATCAGGATTTTGGCAATCTCCTACCCACCTCCATTGTGGTTTGTGAGCATCAGCAGAGGGGGGATTCTCACTGCCTGGGACTCTGCCCTTAATCCTCAAAAATCCTACGAGGTACATTTCTCTGGACAACTAGTATTAGTATTCTTTTAATGGTCATGGCATCTGTCACTTCTAGCAGATGAATTAAACTTTAATGCAAACAAATGGTAATCTTTAACTACAGGAGACAGTCACAGTTATGCACTGATGCAAACACACAGACACGCTGATACACATGGAGGCACGAACACACACAGACTTAAATAAAAACACATAGGCTAGTGATGGGCAACCTATTTCACTCAATGGGCCTCATATGCTGAGTCCTTAAAATGACTTCATATAGTTAGGAGTACAGCTGGCTATTACTTGCTAGTTCTAGAGAGTTATAATGAACTGTGCATTTTTGAAGAAGGGCATCCCAGAGAACAGGCTGCCCCCTAGGTCTGCTGCCCAACATTGGACTAAACACATCCCTCTAACCCTGCCATTTATGTTATAACTAGCTACTTGCCCGTCAGAAATGACGGGATTAAAATTGTAAGACTGGCAATGCTGTTTGCCACACCTTTGGCGCTCATCGTAAGCCATTTCTTTCCTCGCTTTGGCGAATTTGGAGTGACGAAAAAACGCCAAATATGGGTGTAAATAGCTTGCAACCTCACTCCCAGGCTTCCTGTGTCTCCCCCTGTGCTGTGTGTGAGTGTGTTATATTTTTTTGTACATGTTTTTTGTTTTTGTTTTGGTGGGTCTTTAGAGTTACGCGCTTGAAGAGTGCTGCGAGCCTCGCCTAAGTACTGCAACTCTGGCCTTCGACGCTCATTGCAACCTAAGTGCTGCGCCACTGATTCACCTTGCTTCACGAGGATCAGACGTGTGACGGCGCCGCCTAAGTGCTGTGCGATTGCTTCGCCTCGCATCGCGAGGCTCATATGTGTGACGGCGCCGCTGGCTGCAATGAGTACCTTTGGCGCTCATTGCAGCCTAAGTACTGCGCCACTGCTTCGCCTCGCTTTGTGAGGCTCGCATGTGTGACGGTGCTGCTGGCTTCAATGAGCGCTCGCATGTGTGCGCCCTCGCTTTGAGAGGGACGCAAAGCGTGACCAACATCGCAAACATGTGTTATGGATTTCAGATAATTCATAATGATCTATGTATGAATGGTGTAACAAGTTTGTATGTGCCTTAACATATTATGTATATTGTTAAGTACTAGTATTAATTTGTATTTAGAGTCTCAATTTCCATATAAATAGTATTAGAAAATACTTTCCCTTTCCCTACTATGTAATGTTTTATTAGTTTACTCACAGATCAGAACAAATAAAAAAATACATTTTAAGTCTAAATTGAAGCAAAGATAATACATTATTTTAGGGTTGTGTGTTGTAACAAGATTAATATGTATTTGTTTATGATAATAAATATCACATTTTGATGTATCCTACTGTAACTAATTTCTAAGGGTGATTATTATTTATGTTGTTTAGACCTTTTAGACATGCAAATGTAAACACAAATGTAATATTTATTTTAACTATTTAAACATATGTTTTGGCTGTATCTGAGACATCTTCCATATAAGTGTATGTGAGTGTGTACGCATATATATATATATATATATATATATATATATATATATATATATAGTAAATAAATAGTACATTTATGATTACATTTGAATGCCTAAAACAAGTTAAAAAACTTGTTTCATGCCCAGAATTCCAAGAAATACAGTTATTATATTGCATTCTGGGTACCTTGGCAGGGACATGCAAATGTGCCAGAAAGGCTTCAATCTTGCAATCCATAACCATATCAAACATGGCTTCCCTTAAGCATATGCCCGCTGTATCAATCAGCTTTGAGCAAACCTATGGTTCAATTATACACAAGCTAGGGATCCCATCCACGTGCAGCCGTTTCAAGGTTACTGCCTCTCATGATGATGTGATGTGAAAACAAATGTACTATTTATATACTGTACTACTGTACAGTGGAGGGCTTCTATCGCTCTTTTGCCCACCATAAATTAAATGATTGTTGTATGTGTATATATATATATATATATATATATATATATATATAAAACGTCCATGCTAGTTGGCACCAGTCTTTGGTGTAAATTGGATGCTTAGCTTTTTGTAAGTCTATTGAACCAGAACATTCAGGGACACTAATATACTGTAAACTAACCAACCACACATGGGACAATGGAGCCAGGCAATATTCTTTTAACTGCTTGTTGTTATATATATATATGTCCAGATGTTACCTGGAAGTTGTGGGAGGATTCTTCTCCCAGCTTACTGAAACTCTTCTTGGCCGACTCTTCCTTGCGCATCTCAGTTCTCCTGTCCTGCATGTCAGTCTCCCCTTTCAAGGCTCTCCTTTCTCCTCTAGCCTTGGTCTCCTTTCCACTGTCTCCCCTTGTCTTTTGGCTCTCATCGACTCCAGAGTTGGCAACCCATCCTAGGTGCTCATTGGCATCCAGCCTCATCCCCTCTCCGTTGGCGTGCCACACCTCCTCGACCACCCACTATCGTCTCCCATGGCTCAGTCTCCTTTCCACTGTCTCCCCTTTGTCTTTTTGGCTCTCATCAAGCCCTACATTGTAATTTGTGCTGTCATCAGACTCTTTGTTGATGCAGCTCAGCAGATTGATACCCCTGGTGCACATCAGTATCCAAGATTTACGCCCCATCATTCACTAGGTTGATTCCCAGCATAGCCTCTCGCTCCTAACATGCTCGCATTTCATCACATTCGTGCAACTCGAATTGTTTTCAATTTACGACCATAGACATTCTTCGGCACAGCCTAGTAGCTACTACCTTTGGCGCTCTATGCCAGCAACTGAGGCCCTCGATTCGCGAGGGCCGCAGTTGCTGCATGCTCGCTTCTCGCTTAGTTGATTTTCAAGTGCCGAAACTTCTTAATTGCGACTTAAATTGGCGTGCAACCTCACTTCCAGACGCCCTGGCTGTCCCCCCGTGCTGTGTGTGATGGTTTTTTTATGTTTTATTTTTCTGTGTTTTTGGTGTTTTTATATGTACATGTTTTGTCCGTTAACTTCGCATTTTTGCGACTTTGTAATTTTTTTTTTGAAGTCCCGCGGCTTGTTTTTTTTTTTTTTTCTAAGTCCAGCGGCTCTTTTTTTTTTTCAAAGTCACACTTTTCTGGGTTGCTGTAGAGCCTCCACCTCCACAAATGCGGACACTCCCTTTGCGAGGTCTGCATTTGCGTCCTGCAATGAGCACGAACTGCGTCCCTCTCTTCTCGAGCTCGCAAAGCGTGACGACAACTCGCAGTTTGACAATTATAATATGTGATATCTGTGTGAGAAAATAAATCATGTAGGTTTTTTTTACTCCCAACTATGTATTGTCCAGTATGGGGAGATTGGGATTGTGAGACTGTACAGTTCTTCTCTTGTATATTTTACAGTCTACCAGTGGAGATATTGAGTGTAATATTTCATCTCCGCTGCATATATATATATATATATATATATATATATATATATATATATATATATATATACTTTAGTCACCACACTGCCGACTTGGCATTATTTGTAGAGATTTGGGATAAAGTATGTTGAAGTACTGAGAGATGGAGCAGACAAAAAATGTAACATCTTAATATTAAAAAAGTGAACAATAAAAACTGGACCTAAAGTGACTATGAAGTATGAATGGCACAGTGCCAAAGAAATCTTCCACTTTTTGCTGTTGTCAATGTTGCATGGATGGTGGAGGATTAACACTGATACATGTTATACATTTCTATGCACATAACTTGCAGCACAACGTATACCCATATAATGAAACAGCTCTTTATAGAATTTGTTTAGTCGTTCAGTCGTGTCCATCTCCCCATGACGTTATGGTCCGCAGCATGCCAGACACATCTTGTGTCTGGTTGTTCTAATCCATTATTATCATTTATTTGTAACCTAATCCATAAGGTTTTCATGACAAAAATACTGCAGTGGGCTGCCAGTCCCTTCTCCAGTGGACCATGATTTGTCTGACCTCTCTGCTATGATTTGCCCATCTTGGGTGACCCTACATTGTATAACTCACTGCTTCATTGAGGTTCACAAGCCCCTTCACCACGACAATGTAGCGATCCAGAAAGGGTTTATAGAATACACACTGTATAAAACAATATGCATGTACACATATACATATCTACAATGGTATATATAGGATACACACAGTATAAATATAACACATTAGCAAACACAGAATATACTTACAGCTTACACACTGGTATATTGCAGTACATGCTATAGATACTGGCACAAACAGATACAGTGATACTTGGAGAAATCACATAGACTGAAACATTCACACCTTGCAAAAGCACACACAATGCACAGTCGTATACATACTAACTTAAAAAATACTATTATGAAGAACAACACTTGAAAACATGCAAAGTGTTTTTAGAATTCTAATTCCCCTGGATCGCTCTGCTGCCTTTGACTCAGTTGACCCCTCTCTTCTATGTTGACCCCTCTCTTCTAATCCAAATTGTTTACTCTCTTGGCATCCGTAACACTGCTCTGTCATGGCTCACATCATGCCTACAAGGTCTCTTTCTATGGTACAACTTCATCACCTTGCCCTCTGTCTGTTGGCGTACACCAAGGTTCAGTCCTAGGCCACCTCCTCTTCTCTAACCAAATATACTCACTTGGAACCATAATCAAATCTTTTGGATATCAGTATCACCTCTATGCAGACGACACTCAAATCTACCTCTCAGTACCAGATCTATCCCCCTCTTTTATAGCACAAACTTCCAACTGCCTCTCAAGTATATCCTCCTGGATTTCCGCCCACCATCACAAACTAAGCATGTCAAAGACTGAGCTTATGTCTTCCCACCCTCTACTACAGTGTCCACTCCTCAAATATCTCTCACTATTGACAATGCTATTATCACTCCCACCTCCCAGGCCCATTGTCTGGTGGGTTTTCTGGACAATGCCCTCTCTTTCGTTCCTCATATAAATTCACTAACAAAATCTTGTCCTTTTCAGCTAAAAATATCTCTAAAAGACGTCACTACCTAACACAAGACACAACTAAAATTCACATTAATTCTCTCATCATATCTCGCCTCTACTACTGCAAGTAACTCCTTGCTGACCTCCCCATTAGACGCCTGTCTCCACTCCAATCCATAATGAACACCTTCTTTAGACTCATCTACCATACTCAATGCTCTCTGTCTGCAGCTCCTTCCATCAGTCACTCCACTTGCTTCCCATAGCATCCAGAATAACATCATGACCCTAAATTACAAAGTGCACCCTCTTATATCTCTGCTCTCCTCTCAAAATACTCTCCCAACCGCCATCTCCATTCTACTAGCAACCTTTTTCTCTCCTTCTCTCTTATCGCCTCCTCTCACTCCCGCCTTTAGAATTTTTCTTGGGCTGCCCCTATGTTTTGGAACTCCTTATCTCTCTCCACTAGACTATATCCCTGCCTCAAGACCTTCAAAACCTCACTAAAAACACATCTGTTCAAAGAAGCCCCTTCAACCTTAATAAGCACCCAAACCCTTTAGATTGTAATCTTGTAATGTAATCGAGTCTATGCTCAAAAACAAGGCCCTCTATTCTTTTGAACATGTTGGTGCATTACAAATAAAGATTAGTAATAATAATAATAATAATAATAATAATAAAATACAGCCTCTAATATACTACTACTACTATGTTGCTGTGAGAGCTTTCATTTTCCTTTATGCTCTTCTATTGAATACACATAAACTTTCAATCTGCACAATGGGAGTGTGACATCTACAACTGCCAGATGTAATGGATAGTTTATTAGATTAAAGGACACACCCATCTGAAAAATTAACAGCCACAATCATCAGATAAAAGAAAATTGATCCCTGCAGTTCTGATTATTTTTTGCCAAAAAAAGATTATAATATAAAAGCTGTATTTATATATTTAAAAACAGTTTGAACATTTTCAGGCTTAAAAAATTGAGCACAGTTGACCTTTAATTTACAAATTGGTGTATGTAGCTAGTAAATATCCTTGACCTAAACAAACTTGTTTACCAGTGTATGGCATTTATAGAGATAAAAGTTAGAGGCATTGCCTTACTCTACTATCCCTGCCTTGCAATATATAAATATATCCATTCAATATTATGAAGCCAGAGATTTATTGTTAGAGATTTATTGTTAATATTCTGCTTTTTAGATCCCACATGAATTCAAAGACTTGCAAGCTGGGAAGAGGAGATTTAAGTCCTGGACCACAGATGCCATCTATCTACCAAATGTACATAAAATTGCAATGGCAACCACTAGCCGGGACATCCACTTCTTCGATGTGACCACCATGAACATATTTGAGGAATTCCATCTGTTTGGTATGAGTGTCCGCTCAAATTGTCATTCACACAAGTGTTACCTGTTTCAGAGGAAGTCGCCCTGTTTTTAGGACAAGCAGTCATCATTATATTATTCCTCATTCTCCCTATGTAAGATTGCAACTATCTCCTCCTTTGATGTTTCAAGACCACGGGCCTCACTCTATTATCGGCCGTAAAACGGCCGCAAGGCTGCGATTCCTTGCGGGGTTCCGTTATCTTGCAATTCAATTATACGGCCCCGCAAGGATCTCCTCTTACGGCCGGCCGTATATCTTGCAACCGGAAAACTTTAAACGCAAAAATAAATTCATGACGGCACTGTAAAGCTCTGTAAATGCTAGGGATCATATTGGGGGACATGAGGATTAATAGCAACTCCCTCTCAAGCTTGCACATCAGCCCAAATCCGAGTTTACATTAACTGTTTATTTTCTGGCCGTAGCGTGGCCGGGTCTGAGGTGCTCCAAGCACTCTGGACTTTTTCCATGGATTTTTGACATAAATTAAAAAAATATTTATTTACGGATTTGAGTGTAGGGGAATGTTGTGCTATTTTTGCTAGCACCTACAATCACTTTATAGTCTCCTCAGAGTGCAGGATGGCTTTATTATGACTTTATTATGTGCTTAATTGGTTCTAGCGGGACCTTTTTCCTGCAAGTAAGCTGCGGCTCGGTTTTAGCCTTGCAGAGAGGGTTCCCGGAGCAATTGAATAGCAACCGGGATTTTCTTGCGGCCGAAACTCTTGCGGCCGTTTTAGATCAAAGGCTTTCCTCCGGCGCGAGCGGCCGCAAGGGATAGCAAGGCGCCGGCCGCAAGCCTGCCGGAATCCCCGGCCGGAGGGGAATAGAATAGCCAAATAGCTTGCGGCCGGTCCTTGCGGCCCCGCATCTCCTACGGCCGGTAATAGAATGAGGCCCCACAAATGTTACCAGTGCAAATCTGCAAAATCCATATTCAATTACAACAATTCAAAAAGCCTGCAATTGACTTCAAACCCGTAAATGGCAAATGTTTCAAAACTTTCTATGAGTACTAGATAGGACTCACAAGTGGGTTAAACTGTTCGAAGCACTGTAAAAGCAAATATAGACACACTACTGCACTTTAAAATACTGGGAAAGCAACAAAAGGGATTATAATTGATTGCACAACAGTCTCAAGCTCGGAAATCTGAAATAAAAAAATTCAGATTGGACTTCCAAACACTAATTGATTTTACTTTAAACTCCATATTTTACTGACGTCATGATGACGGTCTCATTTACTATTGGCTGTGTCTAAATTGTAACTTACCGGCTTGCTTAAATGATTATGATCATGCCCTGAATTGCTATGTACCCGTTCATAGTTTTAGTCTTGAGTCAATTGAATACAGCCGTAATTGTAACAAATTTCTAATCCGCAGACATGCGGCCTGTATGAAGGTAATTACGGGCTTGGAATTGAATGGAGGCCTTAGTGTGGTGGCTGCCATCTCCACTTTTCATTCTCCCTCACAGAGATTCTCCTTCATCTTGTGTCACTAAACAAGGAAAAATGATGTCACTGCTGGGGGTGGAGACATTCCTGTAGTTCGGCAGGGTCCAGTTTCCACGTGTCGGGGGAAGCCTTCAGTCAGCTGTTGGGGCGATTCAAGTTCCTAGAAGAAAAGCAGCACTATGTAACATGTATTATCTTTATAGCACAAAACGCTTGAATCATAATAAATTAATAAAAAATAATTATGCTTACATAATGTATGTGTATACATATAAATAACAGATACATTTGATGTATATATATATATATATTATGTACAGTTTTGAACCAAGTCATCCATATGTACAGTATTTGAATAATGTGAGTAATTATTTTTTATTCATGGAAGAGTTTTGTGTGCTGAACAATAATATGTATTATACGTTTGTTTAATAAAGTGCTCTTTTCTTGCTCTGGGGATGAATCACATTAACAGCTGACAGGATTCTCCCACTTCTTAGTTGTGTGGATGGATCTGCCACCAACAGTGTCAATTTCTGCATATGATATTGCGAGCTGCAGCAAAAATAGATGGTGAAGGATCTCTGAGAAGGGAGAACGTGATGGAAAAATGGCAGCCCCCCATACTGAATAATATGAGCTAGTTAGACACTATATGAAAGAAGATGCCACCAGAGAGTTAATATGTGGAAGAGAGAGGTCACCAAAGAAATGCAATTTTTGTTATACTGGGAGGAAGATGTCTCCAGATGGGCAAATTGTCTGCTATAGTGGCTGCAATTGGACAGATAGACTTCAAAGCAAGCAATATTTGTTCTATACGCCATGGTATATGTGCTATAATGGGATGAAGGTCTCCAGACAAGCTCTTTTCCTTAAAGTAGGATGGCGTGGCCTGTCGAAGGCCACAATGCACTCTTTGTGCTGTAGTGGAATGGATAAGCCTCCAGAAATACACAGTGTTTTATAGTGGAAGATAGGGACTTTCAGAGTCATAGGGCCCACAGCTGTCTTCATACAGCCCGTATGTCTGCGGGCTCGAATATTGCAACAGTTACAGATCAATTAAAATGACTCAAGCTCGTAAGCACATGGCAGAAAGCCAAAATCGTAAATCAAGCTTCTGTATGTAGCATTTCAGGGTTTGATCATGATCAAGTAAGCAACACCCTTAACTTACTTCTTAGACAGAGCCAAACCCTTAACTTGCAGCTTAGACAGAGCCAATAGCAAATGAGACCGTCATCATGACGTCAATAAAACATGGAGTTTAAACCACAAATCATTAGTGTCTAGAAGTCTGATTTGCGATCAGACTCGCAATCCAGAAATGTTGAAATGTATAAAAATCAATAAATCTACTGGTCTAGTGCATGCAGGTTTTATAACCCATTGATTGCAGGAATCGATATAACACAGAAATAAAAGCTTGAGACTGTTGTGCAATTAATTCTAATGTCTTTCATTGCTTTCCTTGTATTTTAAAGTACATTGGTGTGTTTCTATTTGCTCTCGCAATGTTTCACGAACAAGTGTTTAGCCCCCTTGCGAGTCCTCTCTAGAACTCGTAATATTTTTTGCTAAATTTTCCATTTCCGGGTTTGAAAGTAGTTGCAGGCTTGGGGAATTGTAGCAATTTGATAGAGATTTGTGATTTTAGTACTTGTAACATTTGCGGGCTTGAAAGATCAAAGGCTTTGCTGGGTCTGAGTTCCGATTTTAGTAGCCTGTAGGAATTTCAGCCCGTAACTCATAAATAGATTGCAGGTAGCTGGAAGAGGCCAATTTAATATCAGTAACATTATGGGCTACAGTAACTACAATTTAGACAATTTAATAAGGCCCATTGGGTGCCATACTGGGACAGAATGGGCAAGTTAGATTGGTGTTCTTTTTTTTACATTTCTAATGTTTCTGGGACCATTTCTTACAAAACTTTTCATTGTCTGTGATATGTATACAATTGTTCTATTTTCTAACCTTACAATACTAATTCGATTTTTGTTTTATTTTTTTTAAAGGTTTAAATCATGTTCCAACCTCTTTTTGCTACTGGTACAACACAAAGGTAGGGTATACCTTTAAATTTACTCACACACACTTTTTAATATAAAAAGAGCTAAGGATGGTTACTAGTTTTCATAGTGAAAAAGATCGATGGATTGTTTCCAGAGGACCCAAATTAGAAATTCATCTAACTATTGACTGCTCCATAGCATATGCATCTCTACAGCATATATGTATATGAGATGGATTTTATGAACAACATTCTTTATTTTTTATTAAAGGCCTTAAGGGCATACTTAAGTTTGCTAGATTATGAGTGCATCTGATAGAGGAGAATTAGCATTGAATTAGTTTGCATGAAAAAATACCAAAATAAACATTTAAACAGTTACCATGACGTTAGCAAACTGTCTTGTAACTTCTGAAAATTAGGGTTAACACCCCCTCCAAACCCAGGCTAAATTAGCATAAAATTCAAAAATTAGTTTTGGCCAATTAGGAGAAAGCACTGCAGCTGATACATTTCAATTAACCTCTGGAGTTCCTGTTTGTGCTGCAAAGCCGCCTGGGATATGTAGTGTGTCTGAGGTAAAGGGCGGGGGCCGCACAGTCAGAGAGCAGACACTGACGCAGGATTTTTAGATATTAATAAAATTTAAATGTTTTATGAAATGTGCTGCATATATAAATTATGCTTTTTGCATAAAGCGTGCAAAAATCTAATAACCCAGGAACCTGGATATGCCTTTAAAGAACCACTCTTTGGGAAAAGTATCACATTTGTGAAGTATGCAACAAATTAGCAACATAAGCAGCTTTAAAAGCAATGACATTACATATTTTTAGATCAATTCTTAAAAGGGATTCTTTAGATAAGTTTTTTTTTGTTTTATATAAAATGTTTAACTAAGTGACTTAATGTATTCATGCTCATTGTAGCAGCCATATTAAATGTACAGTTTACTTACTTTAAAGAAGCCCCACAATCACAAATTGTCACCTTCTGGAACCTCCATCTTTCTTTATGTTCAACAGAACTAAATAGTGATTTTGTCTGAACCACGGTTCCTAACTGCCTACCAAACAAAAAAATATATTTATAAGTGCATTCTATAAACAACACACTTTGTTGGTCCCTTAAATTTGTCTTTTTCTCACGTACAGTCACCAGGAAACCGCTCCTTGCTGCTATGGGGCGACGACAATGGTGCAGTAAATCTCCTCTGGCTTCTTAAACCTCACTCTGGTGTGTTTGAGAAACCATTCTCTCAACAGCTGGGCCCCCAAAAGATTTACATGCAGGTGAGCAAACATATTCAGACTTAAGATAGAAGGAATCACCTCCCTTTAGTACTGTCAGGATTGCAAGTCATAGGTACCCTCTACTTTATAAGACTCACAGGCAGTGGCGGCTGGTGAACTTTCAAGTTGGAGGGGCGTCAGAGCCAAACTTGGCCCCTCCCCTTACACAGACCCACCCATTTTAAACTCCTCCCCTTGTTGTCATATTGACCTATATATGCCCCGTCCAATGAACTTATACTTGCCCCTCCCATTGAAATAGACTCCACCTACTGATTTTTTAATACTGTTAAAAAATTCTAGAATCTTGGGATTCTGGCAAATAATAACATTTCTCTTGTGCAGGAATGCAATGACACTCACCAACAGTTGACCCTCCTTCTCAGGGTGTCTTCAAGTGTAATAGTCAAAAATAGTCTGCTGCCGCAGAGTGTTTGGACCTGGGGGTGATTTAAAACAAGCAAACAAATCAGAGAGTGCAAGACCCCAACAGTACTTAAAAACATTTATGAAACCCTGACCCTCTAACCCAAACCCCCTAATCCTCTAGGCTCCGATCCTCTATGCCCTAACCCTCTATGCCCTAATCCCCTGACCCTCTAACCCAAATAATCTAACCCTCTAGGCCCTAACCCTCTATGCCATAACCCTCGATGTCCTAACCCCCTGACCCTCTAACCCTAGCCCTCTATGCCCTAATCCTCTAACCCTCTAGGCGCTAACCCTCTGTGCCCTAACGCTCTATGCCCTAATCCTCTGACCCTCTAACCCAAACCCTCTATGCCCTAACCCCCTAACCCTAACCCTCTATGCCCTAAGACTCTATGCCCTAAACCCCTAACCTTTTAACCCTATCCCTATATGCCCAAAACCTCTATGCCCTAACCCTTTATGTCCTAAACCTCTATGCCCTAACCCTAACCCTTACCCTCTAACCCTAACCCTCTAACCCTAACCCTCTATGCTCTACACTACCCCATCTACTCTCCCCCCTTCTCCCTCCCCTGTGTCTCTTCCCCCCTTCTTTCCCCCTTATCCTCATCCTCCCTTTCCCCCTCTCCAATGTCCCCCCCCTCTCCCTCCAATAACCCCCCTTTCCCCTCTCTTACCTTGATCCAATGTGCTCCTGCTGCTCTCTCCCCTATCCGGAACCGAGATATGCTAATGACATGACGGGCATGTGATGTCATGTCGTGAGCATATGCCAGTTCCGGACACACCCAGAAGACACACCGCCGGGGAGAGAACACCAGGAGCCCAGTGGATCAAGGTAAGAGACGGGAAGGGGGGGGGGGGGTCATTGTAGGGGGAAAGGGGAGATCATAGTAGGGAGGGGGGGTCGTTGTAGGGAGAGGGGGAAAGGTAGTAGGAGGAAGATAAGGGGAAAGAAGGGGGAGGGAGAAGGGGAGGAGGAGGATAAGGGGAAATTGAAGACGAGGAAGATAAGAGGATAAAGGGAGGAATAGGGGAAAAGGCAGAAAGGGGGAGGGGGAAAGAGGGGGAAGAGGGGAGAGAGACACAGGGGAGGGAGGTGGGAAGAGTAGATGGGGCAGTGTAAGGCAGGAGGGGGTAGCAAGGGCTAGATGGGGGCAGTGTAGGGCAGGAGGGGGTAGCTGGGCCTAGATGGGGGCAGTATAGGGCAGGAGGAGGTAGTGGGGCCAAAATGAGGGCAGTGTAGATCAGGAGGGGTTTGATGGGGGCATCAGAGGGCAGGAGGGGTTAGACGGGGGCATCAGAGGGCAGGAGGGGTAGAGGGGCCTAGATTATGACAGTATTGGGGAGAAGGGGGCATCGGGGCTAGATGGGGGCAGTGTAGGGCAGGAGGGGGTAGCTGGGCCTAGATGGGGGCAGTATAGGGCAGGAGGGGGTAGTGGGGCCAAAATGAGGGCAGTGTAGATCAGGAGGGGTTTGATGGGGGCATCAGAGGGCAGGAGGGGTTAGACGGGGGCATCAGAGGGCAGGAGGGGTAGAGGGGCCTAGATTATGACAGTATTGGGGAGAAGGGGGCATCGGGCCTAGATGGTGGCATGTAGGGCAGGAGGGGGTAGCGGGGCCTAGATGGGGGCAGTGTAGGGCAGGAGGGGTAGCGGGGCCTAGATGGGGCAGTGTAGGGCAACAGGGGGTAGCGGGACCTAGATGAGGCTGTGTAGGGCAGGAGGGGGTAGCAGGGCCTAGTTGGGGGCAGTGTAGGGCAGGAGGGGGTAGCGGGGCCTAGATGGGGACAGTGTAGGGCAAGAAGGGGGTAACGCGGCATTTTCTCATCCTTCACTCTGCTCTCATATTAGATGGTAGAAAGATGAAAAAATGAAAAGCTTGTATAAGGGTACAGCTAAGAAATATAACTCTGACTCCATTCTAATGCAAATAAAGACATGCCTTAATCCAGTGGTCTTCAACCTTTATTAGGTGAAGTAATTCTAAAAAATATATTTTGAAATTTGAAAGAGTACTCTCCCCCCTCCATTAAGAAAAGAATGGCTGATGCAGTATGACTAATTATGTCTAAGACTCAGTACATCATGCTATTTCATTGGAAAAATAACTCATTACTGTTGTTTCTTGAAACCTCTTAAAGACCACATGGAGCCTCATTCAATTCGGCCTCCGCAAGTTAGGGGATGTAGGCCGTATGTCTGTGGGCCTGCTGTGGGCCCACAGCGTCCGCAACTTATGGTGCTATTCAATTGGCCGAGCCCACAAGTTGTGGTCCGATTCAGAAATTCAGAAACCATGCCATTGTATGTAGCTTTTGTGAGCTTGAACATGATCAATTAAGCAAGGCTGTAACTCCCGACTTAGAAACAGCCAATGGAAACAGAGATCGTCATCATTATATCAATGAAAAATGGTGTTTGGATTTCAAAGTCCTACAGGCTTCAACTACAAGTTACGATCGGACCCACATTCCTGAAATATTGCAATATTAATAAAGCCATAAATATTATATTCTATTACATCCGATTTCCATTATATGTATTAACACATTGATTGCTGGGATCGATATAACATGTAAATTAAACATGAAATTAAGGATTTTTCAGGGCTGATTTGCGAGCTTGAGAATGTTGTTCTATTAATTCTAAGACCTAACATTACTTTCCCTTTTAATAAAAGTACAGTAATGTGTGTATATGTGCATTTAAAGTGCTACGGACATGTCTTTAAGCCCTTCGTGAGTCCTCCTTGTAACCCCTAACTTGTGGAGCGACTTTTGCCATTTGCGGCCTTGGCGGGGTGGTTAGCAAGGGGGACTCGGGTGCAATTGAATAGCGATTTTAGCGATAGTAACACTTCCGGACGTGAAAGATCAAACGCTTTGACGGCCCTGAACTTGCGATGGTAACCATTGCAATGAATCAGAGGCCGGAGCCCGTAATCCGATCGGAGCCCGCAAAAAGACGCCAATTGAATAGCAAATTAAGTTACAGCCTCTATTTCCGAAGCCCGGATCTCCCGATGCCTCAATTGAATGAGGCTCAAGGCCTTTCACACTTTGATAAACTTGCTCCATAGAAGAAATATTCCCCCTCCCAAAAATATAAACCATGTAAATGGTAACAAATAGCATTACAAAGAAAATCTGAGTATTACACATATGTACAACATACAATATGGAAATGTATCTTTCTTGTCAGTTTGTAATATGAATCTATGGCTATGAGTTAGCCTTCTAGGCCTAAGAAATATGTGTCTATTAGACAACTGACAATATAGTTGTAGTTTATAATGGAGGGTAAGATAATATGAATATTGAACTTATATACAACATACTATATGGAAAGGGAAATTTCTTATCAGTTTGTAATATGAATTTATGGCTAAGAGGGAACCAGAAGGACAAAGTAGAGGATTGGCATGATGGACAGGATAGGTGTGAGTAGTACAGCGCAGAATATAGCATAAGGTACAGTGGAGGATAGGATCTAGTAATGGAGGCGTGAAGGAGGGGCATGATAGGAAAGAGAGGGCAGAGGAGCTAAAATAGAATAGAGGAGGCAGGAGAGGATAGTTAGTGACATACAAGATGTAGTAGAAGAGTGAGTGGATGGCAGGATAGAGTTGTGGGGAGCACCAGGATAGAGGAGGGTGCATTGCATTGTTGAATAAGATAGAAATGCAGTTGAATGGGTAAAGGGGACCAGCTGACCGTAGGTAAGAGTGGAGGTGGCAAGTCACAGTACACATGAACATACCCCATGCAGGGAAATATAGAGTAGATTTATCTAGGAGCAATGTACTTGTCCAGGCTGGTCACAATTTGGAGAGTGGCATTTGCACATTTTCGTTTTTTCCTCATGGAGACAGCAATTCACTGCACCCACATTATTAAGAAATTTGCCTCCTCACAAATGGAGCAGTTCTAGGCCTGGCCCTAAGCGTTGTAAGCATAAATTCAACAATCTGTATTTTAACAAAGGAAACATTTATCATCCTTATGGAAATATACAGAGCGTTCTAGATTTTGCCTCCATTTATGTAAAATCTGTACTATCCCCCCCTCCCCCCAATAGCCTATCTACTCTGCCCATTGTATATACTTAAAATATCTGCCTTTATTCATCCTGAGGATAGCATTATGCACATCCCTAACATTATTAATTATTTTACTGTATTTGTCCCTACAGTATGCTAATGATTTGGTCACTTTTTAACATTGCGAAACCTACTTGTCTGTGTCATTTTCCACTAACAGATGGAACTGCGGTCAGGAACCAGTGGTATTTTAGGTTCTGATCTCTTGTCCAAAAATGTAAACCCATTGTTTTTCTGCCCTTTTTAACCAGGAAATGAAGAACCACAGCAAACTTCTGAGCTACCAAACCATTCCAGATGTTCATCAAGAAGCCATTACTAAACTCATGTATGTCCAAGGGCAGGACCTCATCATCACATCATCTGGCAGCCCTTACTCCTCTGTGGTTATCATGGATATTAACCGAAGAGGAAAGATTTATACGTGGAAGACCGACAAGGTTTTAGTACAATCTTATGACATTAAAGGGTCACTGTACTGTGATAATTTTACTACTGTATATACTCGAGTATAAGCCGAGTTTTTCAGCCCTTTTTTTAAGGCTGAAAAAGCCCCCCTCGGCGTATACTTGAGTCACCCAGCTCCTGCTGCTCTCTCCCTCCCCATGTGTCTCTCCCCCCTCACCTGTGTCTCTTCCCCCCTCCCCAGTGTCTCTTCCCCCCTCTCCCTCCCCTGTATCTCCTTCCCTCCCTCTCCCTCGTGTCTCTTCACCCCTCTCCCTCCCCTGTGTCTTTTCCCCCCCTCCCTCCCCTGTGTCTCCTTCCCTCCCTCGTGTCTCATTCCCTCTCCCTCCCTTATCATCATCCTCCCTCCTCCTCACTTTCCCCCCTCCAATTACTCCCCTCCCTTTCCCCTCCTTAATCTTCCATCAGCTGCTCCTCTGCGCGTCTTCTGGCTGTCGGGACCCTGCATATGCTAATGACGTGACGTCACATGCTCGTCACATCATTAGCATATGCCGGGTCCCGACTCATCCTCCTCATCCTCCCTCCTCATCCTCCCTTCTCATCACTTCCCCCCTCTCCAATTACCCCCTCTCCCTTCCCCTCTCTTACCTTCCATCAGCTGCTCCTCTGTGAGTCTTCTGACTGTGTTGGAACCCGGCATATGCTAATGATGTGACTCGCATGTGATGTCACGTCATTAGCATATGCCGGGTCCCGACACAGCCAGAAGACGCACAGAGGAGCAGCTGATGGAAGGTATGAGAGGGGAAAGGGAGAGGGGGGTAATTGGAAAGGGGGGAAGTGATGAGAAGGGAGGATGAGGAAGGACCCGGCATATGCTACTGACGTGACGCGCATGTGACGTCACATCATTAGCATATGCCGGGTCCCGACACAGCCAGAAGACGTGCATAGGTGCACCTGATGGAAGGTAAGAGAGGGGAAGGGGGGGGTAATTGGAGAGCGGTGAAGTGATGAGGTGGGAGGATGAGAAGGAAGGATGAGAAGGGAGGATAAGGAGGGAGGATGAGGAGGTGGATAAGGGAGAGGGAGAGAAAAAGACACAAGAGTGAGGGAATGAGACTCAGGGGAGGGAGAAAGGGGGAAGAGACACAGGGGAGGGAGAGGGGGGACACAAGAAAGGGGCACAGAGGGGAGGAAGAGGGAGGACACAAGAAAGGGGCACAAAGGGCACACAAGAGGGGGACACAAGAAAGGGGCACCGAGGGCACACAAGAGGGGGACACACAGGGCACAAGAGAGACACAGGCGGCAATCACTAAGTTTTCCCAGTATTTTGTGGTAAAATAGGTGCCTCGGCTTATATTCGGGTCGGCTTATACTCAAGTATATACAGTATGTTGTTTTAAAGAACTATAATAGATATGGGCCAAAAACTTTTAGTAAGTTAAAAAGTAAAAACATCCTTCAAGTTTATCACATATTTGTGCAACTGTATTCAGCCCTGTCCACCTCCATTGATGTCTAATACCTCCCCTGTCTCTGAGTATATATCTCTTGTCAAGTGAGTTGGGACCTTGAATAATGAGATTAGCTCATTATCATTCAGTAAATTGCTGTTTATACTTTTATAATACAGGTAATTTAATTGATTTTCCTTATCTGCTCTTCAAAAAGGAGCCTTGTAATTGACACACAACATAGGGGGAAGTCTTTAATGGAGATGGTCAAGAAGCTTATGTTTGCATAGGATATGTAATGAATTAATGTTCATTTTATTTTTTTAACAATGTAGGTGCATTTTGCCAATTATCAATTTAGGTTCTTTAAAATAAAGCACTGAAAAATATATTACTATATGAACCACCGCAAGATAAAAAAAATAATATTTGTTTGAAAAGTTTCTGTCGGAGCATAATTAAGAAGGAAAAACATCATACATGCAGTTCTTAATTAGGAGAAATCCATATCCATGATAAATTGGTGGAAGTTGTATGTGTAAAGGAAAGGGGTGTTTAGTTTTCTGGAGAGCTATTGTTGCCATGTATGATGCAAGGGGTCTACTTCTGGGCCAGAGAGAGGGAAGGAAAGTTGTACCATATCTATTTCAGTCTTATCCAATTATCTCACTGATAGCCAAAACAAACATCCTCATGATTCAGTACTAAGTAAGTGCTATAACAAACACAACATGGATTTCTGTAATTATAAACACATGTTTTTCAGATTTTTCCCCAAAAAAGTATTTATCCAATGGCTTACACAGCTGATGATATTGTTAGTTTTGTACATACTTGACAAACAAGTGTCTTTTTTTCATAATCTGCAGTGGTCCTTTAACCATAGAAAGATGTATATTTTTATATCTGTGAGTATTATGTTTAGACACCACTGTTATATATGAACATTTTTAAGGACCTTTAACCTTCTCCCTAAATCACATTTGTAATTCCCTTCAGACTTAGCCCTGTTCTTTCTACCCTCTTCCTCTAACCTTGTCTCACAATCTCACCTCTCACTCCCTTCATTCTCTCTTTATTGGCAGAATCAATAAATGGCTCACACGCTAGATCCAGGATTATTTCGAAGTCAATCAAATGATCCCTGTATGTGCCCTAGTGTTCACCTCTGCAGTAAATAATGTATTTGCAGTGTTACATTGCACTGTATTATACTTTAAGGACCACTTTGTGCTCACACAATAATGTTTCAATTGTGGTTTTAATAAACTATTTACAATAAATTCAGTATTTGAAGGAAAAAAATGCCAATGAAACTCTTAAAACTTACAGTTGAACATTAGTGTTTCAGACTTCAGCAGATATATTTTTCTCCTCCTACCATTAGTTGTCAAGGGATTCGGAGAGAATCTGTTTGACAGGAGTCTACCTTCTTTCATGTCTATTAAAATATTTACGACAGCCTCCTAGGCAGGTAATCTTTGACTTCGTGGATATGAAATATGGGTCATAGAGAAGCAGCTTTACTATGATATGAAACACAATTTATTTTCTTTAGAAAAATATTGTATTAATAATCTACTTCTAAATAAACCAATTAAATACTCTTGCATGGCTAGTGTAGAGTTCTGTAGAATTTCTCCATTACCATTTTCGTTTTCTTTTAGGGCGTCCAGTGTTTTGATTATTGCAAGTCCCTGAATCTGCTTGTTACAGGAGGTTTAGATCATAAGGTTCGGCTCTGGAATCAATACGTCCCAAGCCGACCCATTGCGGTCTTGCCAGAGCACAACATGGCTGTCCTTGATGTTCTCATATATGAGCCTTTGAAACAGATATTCAGTTACTCCAAAGATTCGGTAAGTATATTACAAATCCGACTGTTGGGGAGTCAAATTCTCATTATAGATAGGACACAAGCCATTTGTAGGACAGCATCCCAGTCAATTTCAGAATGAAATAATGAAAAACGTCCATTGGATACCCAATGGTATGTGATATGGATATTCATCAATTGTGCTAATGATGAATAATAAAATGCTTGCGAACACATATTTTAGCAAAATTAGTATAATGTTTATTCACTAAATTTTAATTGTGGGTTCTGGGAATAATATATAAACTACTTGCAAACCCATACTTTTGCAAAATTAGTATCATATGTATCCACTAATTTTTGGTTGTGGGGTCTGGGAAGGGTTTGTGCGCCACTGAAAGACTGATTGTGCTTCAAGGAGGAGTATTGAGTCCTATGAAGACATTTTTGAGCCGGAGAACGAGTTGTAAATATTGAAATTCATGTCTGGGAAGTGGGAACTTCTCCACTCTTTAGAAATATTTTCTGAGCTGAGTTACTTACGCAAGGATTGATCTTGGGAATTAGGTATAATATAAGATAAAAGTAACAACCAACCAAAATAGTTTGAATGCTTTAAAAGTAACCCCCCAAAATATATCAATCTTCTCATAAACTCTGTACAGTACTAATATATTATAAAGAAATGCATTTTATGTCCATCAATTAATAGCATAACATATACATGTTTCTGGAAAATAGCAAGATTAAAAAAATATTCAAGGTGCCAGTTGTGTCAGACATGTGTGGTTTCTTCTATCTTTTTGTTTCTAGATGTTTAGTCAACAGAACTACAAAATAATGAACCTACAAAATAATGAATAAACCAAAAAACACAATGGTATATTTTTCCTAGGTTCTAAAGGTTTGGGACATCTCCTCACACACCTGCCTACAGACTCTGGTATTGAAGTTTCCATGTGTCCAACCAGGAAGGGTGCAGGAACAAGGGAATTTCCCATTCCTAATGGTACAGCCAAGTCCCCATCGCCTGCTGGTGTCCTACGCAGATTACATTGGGATGCTAAGACTGGCACAGGTTGATCTGGGCAAGGACACCCTCTTTACTCATGAGGCTCCACTTTCCGGGGTTCTGTACAACACCTTTTTTCACCAGGTAATGATATTAACTTAATTCATTTTTTGATCACTTAATATAAAAACTAAAGTAAATGTTACATTTTTTACATTACTGATACTTATTGAACCTCTCTTGAAAAACATTGCCTTTGACATTTAATGGTTAGCCATTTTGTTATTAGTTGTGTGCTATTTTTTATTTCTTGGGGAATTTAAATTGAGAGATGCCAGAGTAAAAACCATTACATTTCTCGATCCTGCATTAAATAGACGCAGCAGAGGGTGACAATTTGGTATAATTTAAAACTATATTTAACAAGTTCTTTATCATTCAAATTTCTTAGGGTAACCTGACATTTAAGTTTGCAGTTTGTACCTGTCAATTAGCCTTTCTCATTCAAACATTAAACATAATGATATTTCTTTCTAATGGGTGATCATTTCAAATATTCCTCTTTGTATCTGGCTGTATTGTTTTCAGTGTAACGTCATGTGAAAGTGAAGAGTCTGAGCATGCTCGGACCTCATAGAGTTACTAGGTTGATTAGGCCAAGGGATCTGAGAATGTTTTTGCAATAATTGCCCATTATAAAGAGATGTGTGTCTAGGCTTAGTGGGTAGATAAGTTTAGATAAACATTGTTAATTGTATGCTTACTGTAGGAAAATGCAAGTTTTTAAGAGTATTCATCTGATATATTACTTATTTACTGGTTTTGTAATTGTACAATATTTTAAACCTCTTCTGTGTTCCTTTAATTCCTAATATAGTGCCCCTTTAACTATGCTAACAAGGTAGATTGGCAGCCACAATACTCTATGTATACTGTTATATGCAATTTCCTTAATCCTGCAAGTCAGCAATAAAAATCTGAAAATAAACGCACTGCTCACTCACGGTACAGTGATTACAGCAATTGAGAGCAGCTCCTCATGGAACTGCTGCTTCAGAACAGACAAGAAGCCCTGATCAACTGACACCTCACAACCTCATAAAATGGGGGCAATTTAACAGCAATTTACAGACTAGAATCTGCATTTCATTTCAGTGAAGTCAGGGGAAAGCTGCAATTTCACACGTCTGATTGAGCAGCCAAGGAACAGAAATTCATTATCTGGATATTGCATCCAGAGAGAGAAAGAGTTGTCTTTATTTTATGATCTGCACTGGTTTAACCCTGTGCTCGCTGAATAATATCTGGGAATTCTCTAAATGAGATTACGCCAATAGTGAGTAGGGCAAAAGAGAGAAGAAAAAGGGCAGCGATAATGGTTAGAAGGGTGGGTGGCAGAGAAAGTGAAGAAGAGAATGCTAAAGAGAAGCAGAAAATGGGGAAACAGAAAGAGAGGAAGGGTGGAAATAAGGAAAAAAGGGTAAGGGAGAAAAGGAAAGTATGGGAATGACAGAGAAAGCAGGGAGGTGATAAGGGAAAATTGGGGGAAAAGAGGAAGAGGGGATGAGAGAATGGGAAGAAAAGCATGGGAGTAGAGAAAGGAAATAGGGAGAAAGTGGAAGAGGGAATGAGAGGGAAACAGGGAGGAGACAAGGGGAGTAGTGGGATGAGAGGAAAAGGGAAAACGATAAGTGGAAAAGATGAGATGTGAGGGAAAGCAGAAGAGAAGAGGGAAATAAGGGATGAGAGGGAACAAGCAAGAGAAAAGGGAAAATGGAGAGTGGATGGGTGGAAAGGAAAGCTAGGAAGAGAGAATAAGAAATAGTAAGGTAAGAGGGAAAGGAAAGAGAAGGAGAAAAGAACAATTAAAAGAGGAAAGAGGAGGGATGGACAGAAATTGGAAAGAGGATCGAAAAAAGACAGCAATAATAAAAGGAGAGTAGGAAACAAGTTGATAAGAGGAACAGAAGGGAAGATTTAAGGGAGGAGGAAAATGCAAATAATGGGATAATAAGAAAAAGGGACAGAAAGAAGGAAACAAAGAGGGATGAAAGGAAAAGGGAGAAGTGTGAGGGGTGAAATAATAAGTGAAAGAGAGAAGGGAGTTTTAGGGAATGAGAGTGATAGAAAACAGACAAAAGAGAACGGAGAATGGGGAACTGACAGAAGCAAGGTATGGAAAGAAACAAAAAAGATAGAGTATTAAAAGGTAAGGGACAAGATGAGAGAGAGAAATAGAGAATGAAAGATCAAATTGAAGGGGATAAGTGAACAATAGGGACATGGTGTTAGAGAGGTCATCTCCTCTTCCTCTATATCAGTACTTGGGATTCCTCTGTAAGGAGGCTGGCTTCAAGATGTGTGGAGAGCAGGAATGCAGTTCTGGAATGTAGATGTAGGATTCCTTAATATCTGAACTGGAGCAAAGGGATTAAAAAGCTGTTTTCTACCACTCAGATATACAACTGACACACTTTATTGAAGCATGTAGGGACTTATATACGTGGTAGAACAGAAAGGTTCCCGGTAATTCAATTAGTGTGGGTACAGAGCAACAAAAGGTACAGAAAATAAGACAAGAAGGCCAGCTAACCTAATAACTTAGCAGTCGGTTTTCAATGTTGAACACCCTCACTGTGTTGGTTTCACAATTAGGTTCTTAGATCTCCAAAAACTACAAAACTACATATAAAAATATATACCAAGTAGGAAATTACCAGTTTTCGGTCTAATTTTCATCCTGTTACGTTTTTTTCGTCTGCCATTTTTTTTCTCGCTTAGATGATTTTCGATCGTAAAAAAACACCAAATATGCCTCAAATTAACTTGCAACCTCACTAACATGCTCCCTGGCTCTCCCCCTGTGCTGTGTATGTGAGTGTGTAAGTTATTTTGAGGCATATTTTGTTGTTTTTGGTGGTCTTTTCAGTTTCGTTTTTTGGCCGCTAAAATTGTAATTTTGGGCAACCGCACGCCTCTTTTTGCAAGGCCCGCAGTTGCATCTGCAATGGGAGCCTTTGGCGCTCATTGCAGCTTAAGTCCCACAGGCCTGCAATGAGCGCCTTTGGCTCTCGGACCTCGCTTTGTGAGGGCTGCAAACGTGACCAACGTTCTTGGTCCACAACTATATATCCGATATCAGGCTTGTTTAACATAGATATAATCAGTATAACAAGTGGTTGGCCACACAATGTCCAAAGCACACTGACACAAGGGGTATGCACTGGGGATGAGGACTAGACAGTCAAAACAAGGGAAATAATGGTTATCACAGGGGTAACCCCAAACTGGAACAACAAAGCCCAGGTATTCCCTTGGGGAAGACTGGACTGAGCACATTTGGGGTTACAAGCTTCTCCCCCATCATGGCTGTCATCACAATAATTTATATCCACTATAAAAGAGAAATCGGTGTGTAACACCTGCTCGGTGCACTCTACACAGGCGCACGCAAGTGTTACTGTAAATTGTGCGTAGACAGATGAACTGTGCATGAGCAATGAAGTCACACATGCGCAGTAGTAACGTATTTGTACATTACGTTTTTATGCATGTGTTTTGTAAGCGTGTTGCTCATGCGCAGAAGTTGCATTAAAGAAGTCCGGAATGTGCATGTGCAGTTGCAAAGTATTTGCGCATGCACATTGGAAAGCTGGCGAGCATGCACAGTTTGAAGATGCACTTGTGTGATTGTTTGGTTAGTTAAAACGTGCCTTTTTCATGAGAGAGTGTCAATTTTAATGCAAGATTTTTCCTGTACAAGAGACAGAAGCTTTTTAAGAATATACAAATTGTGTTTTATGTTATACACTATATGGTATATAAAAGTTGTATATATAAGAATTTAAAACGGAAGCTGAAGGTACATGTAACCAGAGGAGACAGAGGGCACAGAGATGTAAATGGGCACAAAGGAGAGAGATGGCACAGAGAGAGAGTGCACAGATACAGACAGGGGCCACAGAGAGAGGGCACAGAGAGAGAGAGGGGGGTGCAGAGACAGAGGGCACAGAGAGGGAGAGAGAGTGCAGAGACAGAGGGCACAGAGAGAGACAGAGGGTACAGAGAGAGAGAGTGTAGAGACAGAGGGCACAGAGAGAGGGCACATAGAGCGCATGATACTGTCGGGCAAGTTACGAGAATATATATACATATATTTGGGTATATATGTTGACATTATTCCATAGCACTGTAACTATATATTGAGGCAGTCTGCTGCTAGGCCTGGGCCTTGTTGACCACTGGATAAAATATTTTTCTGAATGTAAAATTTGACTGCAGATCCAAGTTTTGCAGCAGAAAATGTGCAAATTGGTTGAATAGTATAGAATAATTATGTATTACTAGTTTCAGACACTATGCATTCCTCATCAGAATCCACCACAGATATATTTAAGCCTTCCATCTGAGAAATGTACATTAGTGTCAAAGAAATGTTGTGCTTCAGATATGTACAAACGAAAATGCAAAGTGTGTCCTTACATGTGCAAATAATTCTGCTATTTACAAGGTTTCTGAGACGTTGATAGCAAACCTAATTCCTGACGTGTCTTGCACTATATATCAAATTCAAAGACAGACCACTGAAGCCCTTTTTTAGAATGCTCTTTGAAGAAGTAGAATAAAATAATGAGCAATATGTTTGGAAAATGAAAATATAAAATCAGAATTTGATGTATTATTTATTATACACAAGTATATTGACTGGCTAGTCTATTTTGGTATTGGTCAAGTGGGAGAGGTTCTTGGAAACTTAAATGGAGTCTATTATCTAATTTGTTAAACTGTACAAAGATCTGCAATGTACTACTAAAGGTAAATTATTTTGTTTGTTTGCGAGATCCCCTCCCACATGACAAGGCAAATACAAAAAGTTAAACGCTGTAATAGAGTTACTCTGCATATACTTCTGTAAAAGCTGTATTTAATTATATTATTGTTGTTTCATTTTATCCATTATCAATAATATTACTTCAAAAGAGCATACAATAAGTATAGGATATTGGTATTCAATTAAATGACCAATGTGGTAAATGTATTCCTATATTGTCTATTGAATAAATGAATTGATTGGTAAAATGTTTTCAGAATCCCATTAATCCCTAGACATACCAGAACACATACGGTATGTAATAAACACATTGAGATTTTTAACATAGCATTTTTGTATAATTTTGAATAACATTTTCAAATGTGATACATAATGGAGTTTAAGTCAAGGATTGAGCTCATTCTGTCATAGTGTTGCAT
The DNA here is from genome assembly GCA_027410445.1 of Discoglossus pictus. Classification (NCBI taxonomy): domain Eukaryota; kingdom Metazoa; phylum Chordata; class Amphibia; order Anura; family Alytidae; genus Discoglossus; species Discoglossus pictus. Next base: position 249,982,108 of record CM050168.1, on the reverse strand, counting down.
AGATCTAAGTCCTCCTCCCAAACTCTAATAGATACTACTGTCCATTAATAGAGGTATAGTTTTACCAGTCTGTGTGTGTCGGGTGTTGCAATGTTAGTATTGTTCCCCTTGGCAAAACAAGTTTGAGCCCTATTCCATTAGAAGCCAGCAAATTACTCTAACCCCTAATTTTGGCTGCTGGTGTTTTTTTCTATAAATGTTTAGATGTATTCTATTGACTCAAGCTCACAATTTACCTCCTTAAGCCAAAACTTGTAAACCCTGCCTTTTTAAGTCTGATTTCACGGGGCGTGATCATATGATCTGACAATATATAAGCAAGCCTGTAATTTACTTCTTAGACACAGCCAATATTAAATGAGACCATCATCATGATGTTAGTAAAACATGGAAGTTACACGTAATCTGCAATCAGAGGCTAAAAATTAGTGCCAATAAGTTTTATTTGCAGATCGGGCTCAAAATTTAGCACTCTCTAAAATGCATTGGATCATCTGTTTTAGTCCATGTGGGTTTCATTATATGTATTAACCCCTCGAGTCCTTGGATTGATATGACTCAGAAATAACAGTTAAAATGTGTTTTTAACTGCATATTCGTGAGTTTGAGACTGTTGTGCAATTAATTCTAATGTGTTTCCATACATTCCCATGCCTACACAGTATTTTGAGTTGTATTGCTTTTACAGCTATTTATAAGTGTTTAAAAAAGCCCTTGCAAGTCCTATTTAGTCTCTATTTTTTTTTCATTTGCGGATCTGACTTAATTTTTGAGCTAGAGCTACGGATTTAATAGAATATCAATTTTGTGTAGCTTTAATTATTTAGTGCTCATAAATAATGGAGTTCTAAGGCCAAATTTGAGACTTTGGCTGGTCCGTAGTGATTGTGAATATGTGGCAATAGTAAGAGTGAATTTAAGTGTGTATAAATGTATGAATGATTCTTCTGTATTGTGTGTTCTCCCTAAATTTAAGTCCAAATTGATCATGTTTTTAAAATGATTCTCCTAAATGGCAAGAACAAAAACCTTCTGGTCAGTTTCTGATCTCTACCTCCCTGGTTATTCTAGATAACTATCCCTCCAGTTCTGGCATCTCATGTTTACACTTATTTATTCCAGGTAGTAACAGCCAGTGAGGATTCCACTATATACGTGTGGGATGTGGAGACCGGCACTAAGAGCCTCCTACTCAACAATGCACATGGACAGGAAGAAATAACCTGTATGGCATTTGACAAGTCCCAGAGGAAATTAATTACAGGAGCCAGGAATGGGACTATAAAGGTATATGGGAAAGAACAGTTCTGTCTGATCCTATCTCAGCCACACTTTAAACATATACACTACAGCGGCTGATATTTCAGTGTATTTCCTAGGGTTAGGGTTTAGTGGTTAGGATTATGGTTTAGGGGTTGGGGTTAAGGTTTAGGGTTAAGGTTTAGAGATAGGGGTTAGGATTGGAGGTTAGAGGTTAAGGTCAGGGTTAGGGGTTAAGGTTAGGAATGAGTATTAGGGTAGTGGCAGAGGATAAGCTTTACACTGACAAGAAATTCACTGAAATGTCGGCCATGCCACCTAGTAGTTGATGGCCACCACTGCGTGTGGCCAGCCAACCAGAAAGATCCATATTTTTTGCTAGTAGAGATCGCAGGCAAATTTGCTGTTCAAATGGTGTATTTTTGTGCTCTCGGATCAGGTTACAAGTTACTATCGTGCGAAAATGGCATGCCCCCCGCAGTGTCCCTACATCAACCCTTGCAGCGGGGATCCCCGCCACGGGTCCTTAAAGGGCCCACAGCACGCTAATACCTCCACATCACCTAAAATTAAAGCCCCTATGCTGCGGGTCCCCATTGGGACCTCCGCAGTGTCCCCATTTTAACCCTTGCAGTTGGGGTCCCAATTTTAATTTCCCACTGCGTGTCCTGAAAGGACCTTAAAGGTCCTTAAAGGACCTGCGATAAATAAAAAACTTAACCTCTGCCGTGGGGGTGATATAAATACTCCCCTGGCACCTAAAATTAACCCCATTACTCAATATAGACCCTCATGAAACCATAATTAACCCCATCTATATAGACCCCTATATAACACTTTTAACCCCTATATTAACACTAAAAAGTGCCATGAGGGTCCTCCAGTACCCTCATAAAACACTACACTATTAACCTTAACTATACCCCATTAACCCTAACTATACTCCATTTAGAGCCCCATGGGTTAATTAGAGGCTCATGGGGCTCTGTATCAGTCCCATGAGTGATGGGGTTAATTAGGGGCTCCTGGGACTCTGTATAGGGTTAATTGTAATTGTAGTGTGGCTACTTTAAGGACCTTTAAAGTCCTTTAAAGACCCACAATGGGAAATTTGAATTTTAAATGCAACGGGGGTATTCCCCGATCGGGAATTAGCTGCAAGAATTAATGTAGGGACCCTGCGGGGGTGATGGGGACCCCCAGCATTGAGGGGGGTTAATGTTAGGTGCCGCGGGGTTACTTACAGTACACCCGTGGCCGGTATTGCGCATTAGTGTGCCGCAGAGAATTTAATATTTTTAAATGCTGCGGGGTCCCAATCGGGACACCTGCATAATTGGGGGTTGATGTTGGGACCCTGTGAGGGTCCCGATTGGGACCCCTGCATCATTGGGGGTTATTGTGGGGGCGCTGCGGGGGTCAGGACCCCTGCAGCAGGGTTTCATATAGAGAGCCTGCGGTATCAATTGCTATTGGCTGACAGTAAGCAGTAGCTACGGGCTTGCATTTGCAAGTCCTGCTCTGCTTACTGTGGAAACCTGGGTTTTCGATTTCGTATCTCGGGCAGCGAGTGTCGGCCGTGGGGAATTGAATAGCGTCGGAAACAGAGGGGAATGAGAGCCCACATCTCACTCACAGACATGCAGCTGTCGGCGAGCGAGTTGCAGGCTTCTAATTGAATGGGGTTCTATGTTGTTCAGTCGGGTCCAACTCTCTGTGACCTCATGCACCCTAACAAACCATTCTGATCCACTTGGTATTCATGGCAGAGATACTGCAGTAGGTTGCCAGCTCCATCTCTAGTGGGCCACAGCATACAGCTCCTGGTATTCCTAGGTGGTCTCCCATCCAAGTACTGACTAGGCCCAACCCTGCATGGCTTCAGGGTGGCATGACCTCTTGGTTCCTTGACTGGTATCAAATCCAGGTCGAGGGCGTGAAAACACCTAATCCTGACCCCTGGACCACTAGGGAACTACCCACCCCCCCTAAAAAAAGATAGCGGAGGAGATCAGTTTAGAAAAGAAATGGATTGCTGCAGTAGAGAATATTAATGTGTAAATATTTATGTGTATTAATATGTATGTAAAAGCTAAAAATCTAAAGGCTTTGGGCCATATTCAATTTGAAGCCCGCAACTCGATCACAGACGGACGAATGTCTGCGGGTGTGTTTGCGGGCTCCCGTTCATCTCCAATTGCGGTGCTATTCAATTGCTCATGCCCGCAAGTTACGGGCCTAAAGCCAAAACCATAAACCATGCACTGGTTTGTAGCTGTTCAGAGTGGGAACATTAACAATTCAGCAAGCCTGTAACCTCCCATTTCGAATCAGCCAATAGAGCCAATAGAGACTGCCATTATTACGGCAGTAAAACATGGAGGTTACATACCAATCAATTAGGTTCAGGGGGCCAACATGCAAACAGACTCGCAAACCCGCAAAATAAAGAATATTGAGAAAAAGAATGCCACTACTGTCCTAGTCCATGTGGGTGGCCTGATATGTATTAACTCATTGATACCTGAGATCAATTTAACCCCCGAAATTAAACATAAAAATAATTTTAATTTCCTGACGATTTGCGAACTTGAGACTGTTGTGCAATTAATTCTAACGTCTATCATCGTTTTCCCCGTTATTTACAGTGCAGTATTGATTTTTATTTGCATTTACAGTGCTATGAGTAGGTGTTTAACCCCCTTGCGGGACCTCTCTAGCACTCGGAAGATTTTCTCCTTCATTTGCCCTATACGGGTGTGAAAACATTTGCGGGCTTGGGGAAATTGAGCAATTGAATAGCGATTTGCGATAGCGAAAGTGAAAGATCAAAGACTTCTGGAGGCTGTAAGTTGCGAGTTTAACCATCGCCATTTTCTTCAAGGCCTTAACTCGGAAGCCGTTCGGAGCCCGCAAAAAGACACCAATTGAATAGCAAATTAGCTTGCTGAATATGGCCCTTTGTTTATTTTTTCCCATTTTTCTGAAGTGGGAACATAATCTAACATGTTTCTGTATAATGTTTCAGATCTGGAATGTCCAGAATGGACATAATCTTCACAAGCTGCAGCCAGTGGAGGAGGCAGAGGTCACCTGCATTTTACAGCTAAAGGAGCAGACATTTCTCTCTGTTGGGTGGAACAGGAAAATTGTTGTTTATGATGTAACAAAAATGCAGGTAAGTGTAGAGGTCATTAAAAAGCATTTCCTGTTTACATGCATAAGTTATTCAGTTTTACAGAGTACTGTATGATTTGTTGGTTTGTAAAGTGATGAGCCAAGTCCAACACCATCATCATACTCTTACAACATGTTTTAATTTGTTTATTTAATAACTTTATTTGAAGAAAAAAAAATATATAGCTTTTGTCAAGAGGAGGTACCAGCTGGACTGACCAATGAATGCATCCCACTGGTTAGGTTCACTCCTGTGCTGGTTTCTGTTTATTGGTTCTAGGGATTCCCTGGAAGGAGGACTGCTTCAGGATCTGGGCAAGTTGGCAGTTAGTAAGTGTCTCTTTCCAAAGCTGTTCCTGAATAATAAATGGTTTTAATGCATCCTGTTTTCTCACTATGTTTCAAGCATACAGCAATAAGTAGAGAAGAACCATTAGGTATCTATAATGTTAGAATAATGTTCTACTCCCATTTCTCGGAGCTAATGAGACCAAAACAGTACTTGGTCTCATGAAAAAAGTTAATGTTCACGTTTTAACTTTCACTGTTGCCATGGGAACCCACAATACCACAGCACTTCACTTCAAGATTCTCCGCCATCAAAGCTGTCGTCACAGCTTTTAAAATCGACATTTGATTTTTAGTGTTTAGACTTCAGCAGATCAGCTTCTCTTGATCCCTAACAGGTACACAGGGTCCTGATAGAAATCTACATCTGCCACTTTCCAGAGTAGCAATGCTCTAATAAAACACTTACATATTCAATCCTAGACCATTACAAAAATACTGAGGGGTGAATATTAATAGTCCAGATGAAGATAGATTCTGAAATAACCCTAGTTAATATCTATGACCCCAAATCCATCTCGGCAGATTCCTTAATTCACTTTCATGATGTAGTTCTGCAACTTCCACATTTCCATTTTATTATGGCCAGAGACATAAGTTTCCTAGATACTCTGTAGAATGTTTATCCCAAATCCACAATCATTCAAGCTAAGCACATATATTAGTTTAAATCACAATTTCACATATTAGATCACGTAATTCACTTCCACCCTAATGCCAAATACTATAAATCTCTGTAAAAATAAACATAATACAATGCCTCATTGTTTTTTTACCTTCTTTATCATCTACTTCTTATCCTTTTGATAGATATTCAAAATCCAGTCTTTTCATAACACATTCTAATCATGTTCCAAGGAACACTAGGCAATCTCACTTCATCTCTACAAAGATTGCTTTTCACTTCTCAATGGTTGGCCAAAAGTGATTTCCAAAAGTTCATAACAAACAAATGCACCCAATATCAATCTAACAACTCATATATATATATTCCTATAATCCAACCTTATTTTGGGAGACATATAATATAAATTAAATCCATCAAAGGAAAATTGTCTAAAATACACTACAGCAAAACAAAATTTTGAACTTTACCTTCCAGACTTAGAGCATACTATATTCTCACAGGCTAAGGCATGCTTCTTCCGGTTTGTAACTAAACTAGTAAAATACTGGCAACTATCATAAAATCAGAATTCTTTACTAATGTGTTTAAAAGTGTTTGCTCTTTCTATAAACATACTTTTTTAAATTTTGTTATTTTTTATATATTTTTTATTTTTTTATGTAAAAGCGACGATTAAAACTATATACATGACAAGCTAAAGTTGTGCACTGAATATAATTGGCTGAAAATTATATGTGTATGGACTTAGTAGTAGGAACTGATAATTATGTAAGGACTTTTAAATAACAGTGTCAATTTCAATGTAACTATTATGAGCTTGACAGATCAAAGGATTTGCGGCCACGCAGGTTAAATTTCGAAGTCCCTTAGGGTTTTTCTGCCTGTAACCCGCAGATCGTTATCGGGTTGCTTTATGGGGTCAATCTAATAGCTGTAAGTCTTGCGGGCTACCTTACACGTTTAGGGAATTTAATAGGACTGAAAAACGTTAAGGACTTAAAAGAAGCAGAGGTAAGAAGAAGAGGTAGCAGGAATACACAGAAGATCTATAAACAAAGGATATTAACAGTATTGATAACCTCAATGGATTGTCCAATGAGCTGTAGCCATCTAGGAGAGTGAATTGAGTTGGGCCCTAGGAAGCCTTTCTAATAACAAGGCTGCAGGAGTTGATGGAATCCTAGCTGAACTGTTCAAAATCCTAAAAGATGATGCTGTGAAAATGTCGCTTGCCTTATGTCAACAATGGCCAGTAGACTGGAAAAGGTCAATATATACCCCAATCCCAAAAAGGCAGTGTCAAAGTGTGCTCCAATTATTAAATAATTGCACTCATTGCACATGCCAGCAAGGTAATGATTACGTTCCTGCAAGCTCGGCTGCAACAATATATAGACCAAGAAGTACCAAAGGTTCAAGCCAGGTTTCTCGGAGGCACATAAGATCAAATTGCCAATGATCACATGAAACATTACCTCTGCTTCATAGCCTATTCTAAAGCCTTTGACTGTGTGGATCACGCCAAAAATTTTCTTAAAGAGATGGAGATACCACAACATCCTGAGGAATCTCATATATATATATATATATATATATATATATATATATATATATATATATATATATATATATATATATATATATATGTATATATATATATATATGAACCAAGAAGTCAGAACTGAACATGGACCAACTGAATGGTTCAAGATTGGGAAAGGAGTGTGACAAGGTTGTATGCAGTCACCTTATTTATTCAACTTATACATGGAGTACATCATAAAAAAGGATGGCCTGGACAAATCCAAACCCGGAATCAATATTGCTGGGAAAAATATCAACAACATCAGATACACAGATGATGAGGAGGAGAAATTAAATAGCCTATTGCAATGGTTGGCCTGCTGCTCAGCATTAAAAATATGAAAATAATGGCAAACAGCAATCTCAGTTCCTGACAAATCGATGGGGAAGAAGTGGAGACAGTAACAGATTTTATTTTCCAGGGCTCCAAGATCTCTGCTGATGGTGACTATAGCCATGAAATTAAAATATGTTTTTTTCTTCTTGTGGGGGAAGCTGTGACAAATCTAAACATGCTATTAAAAAATAAAGACATTACACTATCAACAAATTTCTGCATATGATATTCCCAGTAGTAACATATGGATGTGAGAGCTGGACCATAAAGAAGGCTGAGCACCCTAGAATTGACGCCTTTGGATTGTAATGCTGCAGGAAATAGCTTAGAGTACTTCGGACTTCAAGAACATACAATCAATCAATACTACAGGAAGTCAAGCCAAATTGTTTACTGGAAGTTTTGGTCATGAGGCTAAAGCTCACATGCTTTGGCCATATCATGAGAAGATAGAATTCCGGAGAGAAAACTCTAATGCTAGGAAAGACTGAAGACACATAACTGGGAACATATGCCTCCTTTTGGAAATATGCTCTGTCTCTCTTCTATTTCTCACATTGATGCAGCATTATTTTGCATTGTATACAGTCTGTTGCTTTTAGTGACTCAACAGATTACATTTATGTGGGTTTTATGGCATTTTAATATGTAATTGTTGTGGCTATTTAGGTGAAAATTGGTATCATTGTTCCATATTTTGGAAGTTATCTGTTATCATAGTTCTTTTACAATATCGATTGGGACTTTGGCCAGCTTGTGGTGCTATATGCCTTCCATCTAGGAGGTATCTCTTTGAGGGATCATAGTACCACCCTTTCGACTTCAGAGACACCCTGCTAATCTACAATCTTTGTGGTTCTTTCGCCCCCAAGTCTGTCTAATATTTACTACTTCTTTGTGAGTGTGATAGTCATTGGGTTTAGTGTACTTACAGTTCCTTTACCATATTGTTAGGGATTCGAGCCAGCTTTTGGGACTATATACCTTCCAGATAGGAGGTATCCTTTCGAAGGATCATCGAACCCCCTTCACTTCACAGACACTTTGTCTTTAGAGCCAAGATACATTTTTTTAAACATTTTTACAGCACTGTTCGAGAATTCAAAAATAAAGATTTCTATCCAATTAGTTTTGTTATGTTCAGTATATTAGTATCAAGCACTTGAATAATTTTCTGGGCTACTTTGAAGGGAAATGCTGATATTACTAAAATGTCATTAAATTTTTTATTATATTCTTGTGACACCCCCAAAACTAGTGATTTGTGAATGATTTGGTTTGTTTCCCCAAGTAACACTGTAGTTCTAATACAATAGGGGTTTATCGGATTATCTAAAAAATCATTAGCAATAAAATCAGTATTTGGAGAGAATAAATTAAATATAGCTCTTTTTGTTTGTTTTTTTAAACATACATTTGAAGTTTAGTGTTTGGACTTCAGCAGATGGATTTCTCTCTAGCTCCTGTCTAGTGTCCTGATAAGTTTTCTGTTGTCTTGATAACCGGTCAGAAAATCCTTTGCACATCTAACAACCAGCTTACATATAATTAGTAAAGCTCTAATTAATTTATTTTCTTTAAAAAATACTAATCATACAAACTAAACAAATTAAACCATACTGTTTGACCACTACAGTGGCCATTTAAGATTAAACTGTTCAACTTGTCAGTGATGTTGTTAAAGAAGGTCAAGTCCACAAGCTAGCAAGTGTAAGTTCACAGACTCTGAATTCACATTCTCGTTTGCCATGTATGCAACAAACTAAAATGTTAGCAGATGTGTAATACATGGGCATAAAAGCATTTTCAGAGAAAGTCTTCATTTTAGCAGACACCACTAGTGCATGGAAGTTGCCATTATGAAAAGATGAGAGGACAGTTACAGAGCTGAGTTTAAAAGTTTTGATCGCAACTGAGCAAGTGAAGAGGAGGGGCAAGATGCTGAAATCTTATCTGAATCCACAAATGACCACTACACAATGAAAATGAACTAAGATAATAAATATAATAAAGCAGGAACAAATCATAACACTCGTTTTTAATTAGAAAATAATGTTGATAGCTGTGTTGGATCCTGGACAAATCCATGATACATTGGTGGAGGATTTGTGAGAGGGCATTTCTGTAGAGCTGTGGTTGCATTTCCTTAAGCAAGGAGGCTGCTTCTGGGCCAGTGAGGCGGAAGGGGTGTAGTGTCAATTTCAATCTTATCCAATTCTATCCAGCAATTTTAACACAACCGCAATGTACCCTCCTTCCCCACCTCTCTCTAAAACAACACATCCTGAGCTCTGAGGGAGTAATGTAACAAACACAAAATGTATTACAATACTCATCAAAAGAGTTTTCAAAAATTACCAAAATTTCCATTGCTTACACAGTTGCTAATATTGATAGTTTAGTACATACTTGACAAACAGGTGTCTTTTTTCTCGACCTGCAGTAGTCATTTAAAGCCGAAGACACAAACATGGCTTCCTTTAGGTACAAGGAATATCTACCAAAATAAAGATTTTACCAATAAATTATTTTAAGACCATGGCTTACACAGCTGTTAATTTTGTTAAATTTTTACAAACTTAAAGACATACATTTTTTTCTGAATTTACAGTCCTTTAAAAAAACATGTTTTAGACATTAGAAACAGGTTTTCATGGAAAAAGATTAATGTAAGGGTTAAACTAATGTTACTTTAACCTGTGTAAAAAAAAATTTAGAAATCTCAGGACCACCTTGTAAAAATGTAATGTATAATTCCTACAAATACTATATTAATGTGGGCAGGTAAATAATCAAACAGACAAATACGGTTTAATTTAAAAGATATATTGGACATAAACCAAAAGGTTAGTTTTAGACAAACAAACAGACAATATGGGCCTCATTCAATTGAATAGGGCTCTATATAAGCACAGAGCATATTTTTTTACAGAAGTTTTTTAGTTAGTGATCTTCTATCCAAAAGCAAGGTCTTCACTAACTAAAAACTTCCGTAAAAAATATATGCTATGTGCTTATATAGAGTCCTGTTCAATTGGCCAAATCACAATTGAATGAGTCCCTATGTATTTAAACAATATTTTGTAAGAAGGAAACATGTGAATTTGACAATTTGTTATACAAAATACATTATACTACCCCTATAGCATTTTCATCAAGATCCATCTCCATCAGGACTCATTGCTCCCCGGGACTGGGGTTCCTTCCCAGCACTGGTCTCCTTGGCTTCTTCCTCTGGCACTCTGGACTTGGGCCGAGACTGCACATCCCAAATGTATGACCTCCACCAATAGTTTCACAAAAACAGTTTAGCTACTAGCAATTAGAGTTGTATTTTTGTTTACCCCTCCTGAGACAGTGTTTATTGAGTTCAATTATTTTACATCCTGAGGCAAAACACATTTTGTTATCTTATATCAAAACTTCACAGCGAGCGTCTTCTTCAGATCTTTATCTTTTGACTTGGAAATCCAAGAATGTTAGCTTCTTACTTCTCCCAGGAATTCAGTTAATTTATTGTGTTCTAAGGTGGGGGTGACTGATCAATATCATTATATGAAATACACCATTGCAGTAGCCAATTTCTAAAACAAGAGATTTATGTAATAACATTTATTTATAAAGTACACTCAAGTCCATCATGTTTAAAAAATAACTCTATGTAAGCCATATTTTAATTTTCTTTATATATGTTGATATCTTGCTGATTTTTCCATAGGGCAACATGACTCAACTGGTGCAGTGCCTTGAAACACCCTAAATAGAATTAACAGGAAACAAAGTGGTGTCAACCCTGATACAACTATCTAAGAGGAATTCCAGAGCAGGCTTTCGGGATCTCATAATCCCTACATCCGATATGAAACACACAAAAAATATCTCCTATGATATATACGTCAGGATCTGACATTACTTTACACAGACAAATATGATGAACAACACAGCGATGGTGTTAAGAGATAAGATATAGGAGATTTTTATGTGGATTATGATATCCTGAAAGTCTGCACTGTAATCCCTCTTAGCTATGTTTCCATGACTAATATAGTACCACCTTGTTACCTAAATATAATTAGTTAGAAGCAATCCCGACTTTGTTCCAAAAACAGTTTAAAGAGACACTAAAAGAACATTTTATCCACTGAATAACTATTTTTTCAAGCAAACAATAACACTGAGATGCGTTACTGCAGATGTGTTACTTAAAGTGATTGAAGCCATTATAAAATCTTACATTTCCTCAAACAAAGGAGAGATCAGTTTCTTTGTTATAAAAACTTTCATAAGTGTCTTAAGTTGTTGAAATGGTGCTGCACACATGGAGCTCATTATTATTATTATAACAGCATTTACACACTCACACAAACACACACAGAGGCACACACTCACAGACGCATACACTCACACACACTCACACACAGAGACTTATACTCACACTCATAAACTTACACATACACTCACAGACACACTCACACACACACACAGAGGCACACACTTACACAGACGCACACACTCACTCAGAGACAGACACACAGAGACACACATTCACGCAGACACACACACATACAGACTCACACTCATAAACTTACACATACACTCACAGACACACTCACTCACACAAAGAGGCACACACTTACACAGACACACACACTCACACAGACTTACACAGAGACATACATTCACACAGACACATACGGACTCACACACACACAGACTTATACTCACACTCAGACTTACACATACACTCACAGACACACTCACACAGGCTTACACACACTCACACACAGAACATCATAGTTGATATAAAGAAAAAACAAAACAAATGGTACATATAGTTTGTTTGAAATGATTTTAAAATATTATAATTTATTATTTAGTTAGAATGTTCTTAAATAAATGCAATAAATAAAATAACACTTCTTTATCCTAGTTCCATTCTAGTTACAAGGTCTAAATACAATATTGAAAGTATAAAGAAAAGAAAGACCCACATGACATTACATTATAAATGGAAAACGGAAAAAGATGTTGAAGGAATCACAATGTAGTTTATGCTTTAGACTTGGCCATAGAAATTCATGTTTCACTCAGTAGATTGTACTGTTTGACCTGCAAGTCATACTTTATTACTTAATTGAAATGTAATTGACATTGATGATAATAAAAATGATTGAAGCAAAAAAAAAAGAGTTTAAAAAAATTATTAGAAAAGTCTTATGGCTTATACAGTTGCTAATATTGGGCCATTTTAAATTCCAGCCTCGTAAGTCCAGCGTGTAGCATGTAAGGACTGCATGCTTCAAATTTCTCAGACATACGTTGCTATTAAATTAGAAAGGGCTGCAAGCTACGAACGAGAGAGGCTATCTTGTAAACCAGTTTGCGGCATTCGGACTTGCGTGTTCGAACGCAAACAATTAATCAATCTCGTAGTTATGAGTTGGGATGGAGCCAATGGAAAAAGAGATCGTAAGCGTTATGCCACTAAAAAAGGGGAGGGTAGATTTCAAAGTCCTACGTGCTCCAAATCCAGTTTACGATCGGACCCACAAGCCACATGTAACGCAATATTAATAAAGCAGTAAATATTATGTTCTATTACATGCGAGTTACAGTATAAGTCGTAACAAATTGATTGCAGGGATCAATATGACACATGAAATATTCATGAAATAAAGTATTTTTCAGGGCTGATTTGTGGTCTTGAGAATGTTGTGCTATCAATGCTAAGATTTGATTAAAAAAAGAGGAAACAGACTTCCAATATAACTAGTCAGCCCTATAGATATCACTCTTAATAAAATATAGACTGAAATGATAAGTATCAAAATTCTTGCATAGTCAAAATAGTATATCTTTATTGGCACATATTAAAAATTGTTAAAACAAGTCGTTTAAAATAAACTAAGTCACTCCTGTTCTAAGAATTACCCAAAATGCATCACACCTCTAGAAGACATATATAAACTGATACTAGAATACCTATGTTATATGAAAAATAGAGTTAGAGACACAGAGACAGCTGGTTCCTCCCCCAAGGAGCTTACACCCGGGGTGGTCCGCCCCCCTCGCCCCCCCCCCCCATGCCAGTGCTGACACATAACACAGTAAGAAATACAGAACATTTCTTGTGTCCTATCAGTGTTAAAGAACCACTGTAGTCAATTTTATTCTATACTGTGTTTTTAATAACTGAATATGAGAACTGCCAAAATGTTTTTTAGAAAGCAAAAAATAAATAAATACAAACTTTATATATTGCAACTTTTATGTGCAATTATTTTTTTCAGAGCTTGGTACATTTTGTTCCGGCTGCTGTACGTTATTTTCTGAAGTGTAAACTAGTGCACGTCTCTATAATCCTGCTGTTCCCTTCTGGATTGCTACTTTGTTTTGGTGAAGGAACTTGAGTAACTCAGTGAAGCTGTGAGCTATACCATGTAGGGCAGGTCATAGCAGAGAGGTCAGGCAAATTGTGATCTACTGGACAAGGAACTGGCAGCCCACTCCAGTATCTTTGCCAAGACAACCTTATAGATAAGCACATCCATTGGTCACACTAAGTGGCAAGTGTCTAATCTTGTGGGGTGCATTGTGAAAAAGCACTTTTATAAGACTTGAAGCTCAAAACAGGAACCTCCATGTTCTGCTCGTTGTCAGTTTCTTGTATATTTCCTTGTTCTTCTCCCCTGTACAGCGCTACGGAATATGTTGGCGCAATACAAATAAAATATAATAACAATAAAACAGTAAACTTAATAAAATATGAGCACAGTGGTCCATTTCTTGCAGACAGCCTGTGGAGGTGCATGCCAATTTCAGCTCCATACTTTCTGAAAGTTTTATAAATATCCTTGCCTTTCTCAAGACTATACATTCAGTAGTTTGTCATTTACCGTGAAGTCATCAGATATCATCCTCACCATAACTGCCAGCTGTGCCGTGTCTGAAATATCTCTCGACTCATCAAAATGCAATGAAAACCCGTCACACATTTTCAAGTCAGTCTTCAGTTGAGGTTGCATGTCACTTGAAATTACTTGCAACTGTTTTGTCAGATAACTGCAAGTCTTGTGTAATAATCTCACACTTGTTAGAAAACCCTTCAAACAGGCAATCGGTGCTAGTCAAGAATACTTCCATCAATATCTCACCATCTTGAAATGTTTTCTTCTTCCCCAGAAAGTGAGCAATTTTAAGCAGTATTAGCATTTTTAGATTTTATCCCATATCTAGTGGAAACAGACTGCTGACGTGACAGTTTTTATTGAAGTAAGATTCTAAGCTTAGATTTAAGAGGGTAGTTAGAGTCAAATAAACTGTGATTAGTCTGGAAGTGATTCTCAATATATTTCTTCAGCATTATGACTGTTGAGTAAACAGATTTATTTCCCTTTAAAGGACCACTGTAAAGCCCCAGCAAGAGGAGAAAGTTATATCAATTATGCATTGATCATTAATAATCTTCTTATTTAACAATTCATAAAAGCAATATTCAGAATTAAATACATTTTCAAAGATTGGATTATTAACATCCAGCTTAAGTTTGTCTCCACTCTGATAAGGTCATTAATGAAAAGCTGGGGACATGTCTAAATTATTTTAAATGACAATCAGATATGATGAGAGCATAACAAATCTTTGATATACTGTCCTCACAGCAAAAGCTTGTTGCCAAGAGAAGTCTCACAACACAACAAGACTCCAGCCACGGGAGATCACTGTGTTGGTATGCTTTGTGTCTGAAAATTTAGTAGACAAAGCCAATTCCTCCCATTGAACTTATAGTGGCTGGATACCAACAGCAGCTGAGTCTCAGCTTCAACAGTAAGATTCAAGAAGAATACCAACCTAAAAAACATAATAGCACCTAACGAACTAATAAAAGAAAGGGATAATCAAAGACATATTTTGGGAAAATGACTGGGTGTTATAAATGTGTACTAAGATTTTTAGTGCATACAAACACCTCAAAAGAACCACAGGAATGTAATTACTTCTACTTGCAAAAATAAGACCTTCAAAATTAGGCCCCTCACGGATTGCAAATCAGAGTTTGTGGCGCTTTGGCTCGTGTTTGTGGAAGGCGATACATAGGAATTGTACCTGTCATCAGCCACCACCCACATTGAAATTTATTGAAACCTGTGAATTTGATTTTTCCTACAACTACACAGATAAACCACATGGTGTAAAGGATACATTTTTTATAATTATGTATCCAAACAATACTGATCAGATGCTTTCATGGAATGCAATGGAAGCAATGTAAAGTGCCAAGTACAACTATATTTAGCCTGTGTTCCCCTACATACTACTTCTGCCAGGAGATATTGTATTCATCACTCTTTGAGCAAATTATTACTATTACACATATCTAAGACTCACTTTTGATTTAACAGCAAGATCTCTTTTTATTAGAATTTTGGTTAAATATGTTATTGTGTTGTATCTCTCAGTTTATTTAAATATTTCCACTATGCCAATCTCTACCACCTTTGCTGGGAGGAGGCATCAACATGTTTAGAATACCGTTTTTCTTAAAATTTTCTAGCCTAGTCTGAGTCTACCAACCTCTAGCAACATAGCAGAACCTCTTATTCCTGTTTCCTACCTCTATTTAAATGTGATATTTAGCGTGCCACTGAAGTCATCAGAGCAATGAAAAACCATCAGAAAAGTGTTTTCCTTTTAAAAATTGCTGCTAAATGCATTGAGTGTTAAACATTTGTAGTTAGGAATTTTAGATTGCTTACTCCCCTGAATCATAATGATCTGCACTGTGCTGTTGCATTAGATGTACAGGCTGAGTAAGGAGGTGTTGCATTTCCCATATTATTTATATATATATATTTTTTCACCCTTTGATGGAAACCTGGAGAGATGGACCTGTGGTTAAAGCAGCTGCCTCTTATATAGGATGCTGTGAATGTAAATCACTTCATTGTATTTACTTTAGGTTACATGATAAAAAAGAAAACAGATACAATTTGTAAAGGGTGGGTATGACGTAAATATGGGCGTTTTAATGCTTAATTATTATTATAATTATAATTATTTGAAATAAGAAAATCTGTGTTAAAAAGTAGAAGAACTGTGATTTGAACTCACAATCTTTCAGATGAAAGGCAATTGTTTGAACCACTCATGATAAAGAGTTATAATAGAAAGCAATTCATTGAAAATACAGGATCAGGCTATACCTAGAGCCACATTCAATTCAAAGCCCGCAAACCGATCGCAGACATCTGAATGTCTGTGAGTGTGTTGCAGGCTCCCGTTCATCCCTGTTTACAAAGCTATTCAATTGCTCAAGGCTGCAAGTTGCGGGCCTGAACCCAAAACAGTAAACCATGCACAGGTTTGGAGCAGTTCAGGGTGGGAACATGATCAATTAAGCAAGCTCGTAACCTCCCATTTTGAATCAGCCAATAGAAAATGAGACTGCCATTATTACGGCAGTAAAACATAGAGCTTACATGTCAATCAATGAGGTTCGGCGATCCGATATGCGATCAGACTCGCAAAACCTCGTAGGAAAAGAATTATGAAAACGAATGCCAATACCGTTCTGGGTGGCCTGATATGAATTAACTCATTGATACCCAAGATCGATTTAACCCTGAAATGAAAC
This sequence comes from Discoglossus pictus, assembly GCA_027410445.1. Classification (NCBI taxonomy): domain Eukaryota; kingdom Metazoa; phylum Chordata; class Amphibia; order Anura; family Alytidae; genus Discoglossus; species Discoglossus pictus. The sequence continues at coordinate 249,965,140 of CM050168.1, read as the reverse complement.
ATAAAAAATATCTTTAATTTCTTGCTGATTTGCGGGCTTGAGACTGTTGTGCCATTAATTCTAATGTCTGTAATCGCTTTCCCCGTTATTTACAGTGCAGTAGTGATTTTTTATTTGCATTTACAGTACTACGAATAGGTGTTTAACCCCCTTGCGGGTCCTCACTCGTTGAATTTTTTTAATTTGCCATTTACGGTGTGAAAACATTTGCGGGCTTGGGGAAAGCGAACAATTGAATAGCTATTTGCGATTATAGCCTTGCGAAAGTGAAAGATCAAAGGATTCTTAAGTTACGAGTTTAACCATCACCATTTTTTCAAACCCGTAACTCGGAAGCCTATTGGAGCCCACAAAAAGACGCCAATTGAATAGCAAATTAGCTTGCACATAATTATGTGACATAACACAACCACACTCTTACAACATTTTAGGTGTAATGTTCAAAATGCTGTCCATCTCGAGCGAGACATTCACGTACCCTACCAACCCCATTTTTTTATGTCCAACCATTCTCTGACACACAACACATAATGTGGCGGTGCAACATCCTGCTGGAAGTAACCGCCAACTTCATGTTCAATCCATGGTCAAAATTCAGTTTGTAGGACATGTAAGTAATTACTCTGATTGACAGTCCCATCAATTGACAGTGCTTATGTTTTTTTTTCTATAGGATTTGGTACAGATTACAAGCTGATTTCTGCCTGACCTTGTATAATCAGTGTAACACTCACAGTCTTCATTCAATGCAATTTCTTGTTATAGGACTTTGAGGGAACTTTATACAACACTATATAAGTCAATTATTGATCAATCTAAAAATTAAACCACTTTCCCACATGTTTTTCAATCCTTTACCTGATGGTGCACCTTCCATGTCCTAATAAAATTCAAGACTAATATTTTTTCATCCTTATTTCTATGCATTTAGAACACTTATGTGCCTGCCAATGACTCATGGAGAGGAGGTCACTTGCACCAAGAGGACATCCTTACTGCAGATTTCTGCCCTTCCCTGGGGCTCTTGGCTACAGCTAGCTATGATGGAGAGATCATTGTGTGGAACACAGAGACCCAAAGAATATATATTTACTTGAGGAGATGTCACCGTCCCAGGTAGAATCTTATAACAACCTGATGGGCTCCTCAT